>OX465250.1:14067890-14667890 GCA_949987775.1 Aproaerema taeniolella
TCGTAGCTTTTGGCTCATCATTCTTGGATATTATCCTCTTGTGCGGTGCGTAACCAGTACCGCCGCATTAAGAAGTCATAATAATATTGCACGCAGTCATTCGTTCTCATTACGCAATATAATTTATCGTCTAAGTGTACCTACCTTATTAGGTGATATTGAAAGATGACTTATATAGTATTGTTTAATTTAATTGTTAATATAATTTTAGTCATCTACACGACGCCTTGCTCATTCTATTAAAGATTTAATATTTAATTCAATTAGGGACTGTCCTTGCAATACTGAAAGCATGGTCACCTAGTTTAATCAATGTATGGAAAAAAAAGAATCGCTTATAACTTTTTTTGGGCTGCATTTTGAGCCGTCACAAACGAACCATCGTATTTATCATCTCTGTCACAAACCTTTGGTTTAGATTCCTCGAGTGTAGCGCACCTGGAAGTGGTAGAAACAGGTGGTTCAGCTGGCCTGACTTTTTCCAGCTGAACCATTTAGTTTTCTGGAATATCTCAAAAATGCATGCGTTACGGGCGTTCAAACCTGCATGGTACCCTGTCACATTGCCATCACAAACCTTTGATCAAAAAAGTTCAGAGTGAAACGCGTTAGTTAGCGAGTAATCGACGAAAAACAAGTGGTTCAGCCAGCCGGATATCAGGCTGGCTGGACACTTGTTTTTCAAGATTTCTCCAAAAGTATTGCATCACGATAGATGAAATCAGTTTGGATTTCTGTCACATACGCGTCACATTACTTTTGATCAGGAACGAATCCCGAAAACCCTTCAGGAGCTGAGATCTGATGTGCTCCGAAAAGTGCAAAATCCGGCTGGCTGAACCATGTTTTTTTGATTTTTTGGCGAAAGTATACCGTCACAAACGATGAAAGTTTGCTTGTTTGTCGTCACAAACGATTTGCTATCGACCTGAATATGCGAGATCTCTCCGGGCGACATGTCTCAGCTGTCCTGACCTACATTAGATAAAGTTGTTTCTGCTCTACTCGGTAGTTTATTGTTATTTATTTTCAATACTGTATTAAATTCTACTACTTTTATGAAGTTTGAAAAAAAGCTTGCAAATAATAAGGCAAGGTAGGTAAGTCATAAAACAACAAATGTAATTTGAGTACCTATAGATAATTTGAAATAGGTAGTTCAAACCAGAGAGTGGACAGGAAGAAATAGATATCAAGTTACGTAGCCCACAGGCAGAGTTGTGTGCCATCAAAGTATAAATAAAAAGCAGAAGTTAAGTTTTCTTGTAAATTTTTATGTTACATTAGGGTCATTCCATCGTTTCGGGTGTTACACTTGAACTCATTATAAAATGTTTTATTAGAGTAGTAATTACAACTGTACTATTACAACTATTGAATCACACACATATGGGTGGTTTTTACTGGTTTCTAAAATCGTATTTTTTAAATATTTGAGCAATAAAGAGAAAACAACGAATAAGTAGCTGTTTCAGGTGTTACACCAAATTGCCTCCACCTTTTGACCATCTGTGTTTACATGCATAATTCAGCGAATTTTCCAACTAATCTCCAGATTTATTTATGACAAGTCAAACTTAATCCAGTAGCCAACCTAAACACGGGACAAAAAGTTAGTAATAAATTTTATATTTATTTTAATGAATAAAATTACCCGTTTCGGGTGTTACTAATGCTTCGTTTCGGGTGTTACGAGTACGAAATTTAAATACATGTAACATACATTATGGGTTTTCTTAATGAAATTTTACACTCTCATTCAAAGTTATAACAGCATACTAATCAACAATTATAGAATTATTATAAAACACAAATATGGATTAATATTTAATAGCTAAAATATCTATTTTTCAAAGTCATTAATTTCTACTGGTAATTCCAATTTAAGATCTTCTGTACATAACTCTTTCTTTTTTTTTCACTTCTAATAATGTCCCTTTCCCTCTCTTTGCGTAAATATTCAGCATAGGTACTTCTTAGGATCTTTCATGCTGTTTTCCCTTATTTAACCTAATCGTTCTTTAGTTGTTGATGGCATGATAATATACCTAAAGGAAAAACTAACACCATATTAACACACAATGCATTAATAATTAGATGCTGCGGCGAAAAGTAAGTACGTAAACAGTATAAGCTTGTATTTCAAATGATGTAACTCCCGAAACGTTTCGGGTGTTACACAATTTTAAACGATGAAAATACAAATAAAACACATTCTTTCGCAATAATTGTTAGATATTCGATTAGATTAACCACATAACCTTACTTTGGCAAAACGAGTTAGGTTAAAGATAATTCGGCGAAAAATTAAACAAACAATTACCTTTTTTTTGTTTCGGGTGTTACACTGATACCACAGTTTGGAAAACTCTTCTTAAAATAGTAAATAAAAACTTTTAATATTTTTTAGTGCGAATCAAATAACTACAGTATGTAAAGCTACTTGTAACAGAAACCTAGTGAAGTTGACCGCTTAATTCTTTATTTAAAGTGTTCTCAAACAATGACTTAAAAATTGCTATTATGAACTGATCTTTCTAGCGTAACTTTAAGTAGGTAAAAAATGGAAAAACAATGTAAATTTTGTAAAAAAAAATCTAGACATGAAGGATAGGAATGTTTTCTATGAAAATAGGCTAACAGTTGACTTCTTACACCGATTTTTTTTTCGGAGGCCTTGGTAGCGTTTATTATGGAATGACCCATTACCTATTTAGTATCAATTTGATTTACTGAAATGGTAATGGGGTTGGGGATATTCAGGAAGACTAAATAAGCAAGATTATTTAACTATAATACCATTTTTCCTGTGATATTGCACATATTATACTTATACATTTTAGTAAGTCTGTAGGGTCCTTAAAATAACTGCGGCGGCATGCGCACAACCCGCAAGTCGCGCCACTCAGATGATCTAACGTGAATTGCTGTTAATGTGAAGTTCAGCGACATCTTGAGTGGGGCGACTCGGGGATTGTGCTTGGAGTGCTGCTTGTATAGGAATAAGCATTTGAGTACAAAATATTGAAGATAGTAGTATGTTTTAAATTTAGTTTACACTGAAAAATTCATAATAATTAAGATTTTATGTATGTAAGTTGCACATAATACAGAAACTATAGTAGGGCAATTCCATTGTAACTGACGTTACATTCAGACCGTAGCCGGCAACTTTTCATTGAGGGAACCTACACTTAGCTTATGAAAAATAAAACAGACACAATGTGCTTAAATAAACTAATGTTCCCTTAATCCAAATCACCACAACAATATTCAAAATTTATCATACGGTTTGCAAAAAATAGATTTTTCTCGTTGTAACTGACGTTACACAGAATGGACAAGCCATTTCACAGGGTTTGAATAAACAAATTTTTATCTGAATCTATAGTTGTAAGAAAGAAAAAATTTATGAATAAAAGATCACAGATGATTCAAAATATTTTAATATGAAAGAAATCAGCAAGTAACAAAAACGAAAACTGGAGAAAACAAAAAAAAGTCCGTAACTGACGTTACACTTATTTCGTAACTGACGTTACAATCGAAATCAGAACTATAATCACATTCGGAGACACTCTTTAATAATAATAATAATAAAGCCTTTTATTTCCAAGAAGCATTTTCTTTTACATTTCAACCTTACAAACTAACATGCAAATATTTCATAAAATATCACGCAACTTGGTGTGCCTTTGGGCATAGGCCTCCTCCAGCTGTTTCCATTGCTCTCTGTCTGGTGCTACCCTTGTCCAGTGTGGTCCCAGGGTCAGGCGGAGATCATCCTCCCACCTTCTCATTGGTCTCCCCCGTCTCCGGGCACCATCTCTTGGGTACCACAGAGTGACTTGTTGGCTCCATTTGTTTGCCCTACATCTCAGCATGTGGCCTGTCCAACCCCATTTCAGGTGATCCACACGAGTAAGCAGGTCCGTAACTTTGGTTCTCGCTCTTATTTCTTCGTTCCTAATTTTATCCCCAAGTTTTAATCCCAGTAAGCTTCTTTCCATAGCCCCCCTTTGACATCTTGCTAGTTTGTCTCGCTGGTTTTGGGTGAGAGACCAGGTCTCACAGCCATAAGTAATACAAGGAAGTATGCAGGTATTAAATGTTTTCCTTTTAATAGTGATGCTTAATTCTTTACTCTTCATTATTTCTTTCAGAGACCAGAATTTCTTCCAGCCATTGGCTATGCGCCTGCTCACTTCCCTGTCCATGATATCTCTGGGAGCTATAATTTGTCCTAGATAAACATATTCGCTCACGTATTCCAACTTGCTTCCATCTGTTAGTGTAATAGCAACCTCCGTGGTGTTGGTCATCAATTTAGTTTTGTTCGCATTCATTTCCAGTCCAACCTCTTTACTTTTTTTGGCCAGTGTGCGTACCATTGCTTGTAGTTTCTTAGGGTCCTCCTCTAGCAGCACCAGGTCGTCAGCGAATCTCAGGTGGTTCAAGCGACGGCCATTGATATTAAGACCGTATTCAGAGTCATCCCAGTGTATTCCTCTGAAAACACTCCCCAGCACAGCAATAAACAGTTTTGGAGATAGTGGATCTCCTTGTCTTACACCTCTGTTTATTGGGAAAGCATCACCTTTGGATTCAAGTTTTATGCAGCTTATACTCCTTTTATAGATATTTTTGATGATGTTGATATAGATTCCTTCTACTCCTTGTTGTCTTAGGCTTGACCAGATACATTTATGATGCAAACTGTCGAAGGCTTTTGAGTAATCAATGAATGCTATATATAATGGTTTCTGATATTCGTGGTACTTCTCCAAAATCTGTTTAATAGTATGAATATGATCGATTGTACTATATTTTTTCTAAAGCCTGCCTGCTCTACTGGTTGGTTTTCCTCTATTGTTTTTGTGATTCTTTCTAGTATTATTTTTGCGAAAATTTTATAGATATTCGATATTAAACTTATTGGTCTGTAATTTCCAATGAGACACTCTTTAGTGGCCAATAATTAGCCGAAATCAATCCTGGAGACTCATTGCACGACGTTCTTTCCTCATCTTCACTATTTGTCTCAATTGGTTTATTTTCAGGTACTAAGACCTTTGATAGTTCATTGTTTATGTCTTCTTCGAAATCATTGGATATTAAAAACTTCTTTAAGTTCCCGTCTAACCAAAACATTATAGGTATGACACTTTGATATGCCAGGCAGAGATGGAGCAGTCAGATACAGCGATTCTAAGCCCATTCTTTTGGTGGTTTCATCAATATCCGATGGCATGACATTGATGGTTCTTACAGAGGAATCTTTTGCTGCTAAGACAAACTGATCAGCATTTAAGACATCGCATTGCCTCCTCATGACTTGACAAAAGTGTTCATAAAGTCATGATCATACTTCGGGCACTTGATAGATAAATGCAGTGCACTCACAGCCACTTTAAAATTTTCGTGGTACTTACATAAGCACACATTATGAGGAAGTTTGCCCGACAAGTAGGTACACATGGTTTGGTTGAGACCACGTTTTGTTTTGGTTGGTCTCAAATCTGCAAACTTGCTCTTGCCAATAACAACACCAAACTCCTTCACAAATAGTGCGTATGTTTCTTTTAGAAGCGTACAAATGCCGAACCTGCTTTTTTTCTTTTTTTCCAGTTTCGTCGCAAACTGTCACGAAATCTTTGATTCCCGGTGCTTGCCGCCTTATATCGTCGCGTTCATAGAATGAGATCACATTTGATATGATAGTGTCACTCAAACCTCATGTACGGCCCTTGAATTGAACTTCACATGCAAGATCGGTAACATCATATTTGTCAATAAGCGTCTTGAGTACCAGTTTTGCTTTCTCATTAGATTTTGGCAAAACCTTTTCAACATGAGACCTAGCCTTTCCTAGTGCCTGTGGAGTAATTTGAAGAGGCGAGGAAGATGTGGAAGCCTCTTCATCAGGGACTAATTTCTTCTTAAGGCGATGTTTTTGTACTCTCTTACTAGCCAGTCTTCTTTGTTCCTTCAAGATTTTGACCTTTTGTAATAATGGCATGCAAGCTATGTTTTTCTTTTCTCTGCTTTATTTACTATCTTCCGCATTTTTCTTCTTATAATCTTCATATTTTCCCTCCTGTTTTAATTTTTTTCTTCTTTTTTTCATCCTCTCCGCAGCAGTGTGGGGGTTACAGAAGGAGACTCTGATCTATACTTAACTATTGATTGTCTCTTTCTCTCACTATCAAAATGACATGCGTCTATGTGCGCCGGAGTGGGGTGGGGGGATGAAAGTTCCCACTTTTGACTTTTTCGCTATGACCCACTGACCCTAATATCTTCATAATGGTGCGTTGTAGAGAAAAAATATCTTCTACAAAACGAAAACTAATAAAATAAATGTTCTAAAACTTTTAAATTTACTTTTTTATCAAATTATTATCTATTTTCGAAATACAAGTTCCAAAAAAGTGAAAATTTTCGAAACGAAAGCATTACAGTGATGGATGATAGATCTACATATTTAAATTGAAGTCAGTCAAAATAATACCTAACTTATTTAATTGGAAATTACAAAGATGTTCAATATACCTACATGGGTGCCACAACGATGATAGTCAGTGAAATAGTGCTAACGCCCCAACAAATTATTATTACCTACCTACTTTGAAGCCCTAACATGTGGTCCATTTAATTTCAAGGTCAGACGATAACTTTTTTATGTGATGAACACAAAAAAAAACCCAAGAAACATGGCCAATGACTGACCTAAAATATAGGGAACGTTGTTGATGGAGTGTTTTTTTACAATTTAACAACAAAAAACGTGTATTACGTGTAGTTTAGGTTACATTTCACTAAGGTCTACTGATCCATACCTCCTTAGCAACAGCTAAGTAGGTATGGATTTATTCATACTCCGCACAAATCAGGATCAATTACAAAATAACAATCGAAATATATTTCTTGCTTATGATTTTCACACAAACAAAAGCTTAGTTTGTTTGAAAATCATGAATATTATGGAATTTTGTGAAAGTGGAAACTTACCCGATACAATATAATGTTGTTGGGGCTAAAAAAGATATAAAGGTGGAACTCTAACCAGTGTCAAAAAATAAACACGTTAGCGTCTCATGCGTCTAGCAACAAACAGAAAAAATGGATGTTCGAAAGAATGAACGAAAAGCGAATAGATTGAAAGAGAAAAGGAAATACGAATGAACGAATCAAATCGCTTTCAATGTTGCCATAAAAAAAAATTGTTGCGGTACCGTGACACCCAGCGGCGAGTAGACGTACTTTTTAGCAATGCTGTAAACGAAAACATGTTCCATTTTTTCTATAGAGGTCGCTACTGATGCATACCTGTGAAATTGCCAATTTTTCTCAAGTTTTATTTTGTGAGGTTTTTGAATGAACAATAATTTAAGTAAAAGCTTGAATAGTTTTTAAAGCTTGCTAGCTTGAAACCTTGAACAGCTTTTACTTAAATTATTGTTTTTACAGAAACTTGGCCATATATCGGAGATTTTCAGCAAAATTAATATAGGTACCTAGGTAGTTTTACTTTAGGTACCTATTTGCTTATTTTTGCTGAATCGTTGTTAGAATTTCAAATTTTAATAAACTAATTACGATAATTTTTTTATTACATTTGGATTTCTTTTTCCTTTGAAAAACGTGAAAATTTTTGTGATTAAAATGTTTTTGTTGTTGATTTGTAAATATATTTAGTCAGATGGGAGTGTTCGTTTACTGGTGCATGAGCAGCAAGTAGTATGTTGAAGAAGCAGGCAGGAAACCGGGTAAATGAAGAGAATCCAAATATTCTGAGGCACATTTTCTATTGAGTCACAATTAATTATAAAATGACACCTCAATGAGTGACCTGCGTGGCGGGCGAGAGACGACTGACGTCACCTCGCCCAACGCTACTGGAAGTGGCAATTATGCTGAATTTACAAAAGAATCATGTATCCCTACAATATTCCGCCCTTTTTCCAAAAATTTTTCAAAAAAAATTCAATATACTAAAATTGCAACATGGGCTTCTCTTTTGGAGCCTTAAACCAAACATATTAAATTTAGCTACGTGACAATAAAATTTTGCATCAGTAAAAACAATAACATCTCATGAAACTTAAAAAATGAACAACTTATAAATATCACAACATAAACACATAATCGCTATAACACGCACTGAGCACTACGGTTCACTCGCGACGAGCTATCCAATTTCGCTGACCGTGCGATGTGAATAGGTGCTGCCACTTCGGTTCTGCGAATCTGACCTCGTGTGTGATAATTCCTATAACACATTGCTTCTGTTCTAAAGATAACTCGAAATTCTTCGCTCCTCTTGTCCATTGTAAAAATCTCCATAGGCGTCCGTATAGGCTTCAGTATTGTTGACCAGACACACTACGCCTTCCGTGGAGAGCCTCACAGTGAAGCCACCACCAAAAGCTCGCTGGTTTCCGTTGACTATGATCACCGTCCGTTGACCTTCCGTCGTGAACGCGCAATCCGGTCACATAAAGTACACTGACGTTGAGGGCGCCGACTGTAGAAATCTTGATGATGTTACAGATATAATGAGGGGTTGTTTCGATCTTCACTTCCAGAAGTAAAAAACCAAATATTTCACCAAAAAAATTTATGCTGTTGTGCCATTACCCCATTGCCTCTCTGGGTGAGCCGCCTCAGGAACCACGCCGCCGCGCCGCCACGTTGCTTATTCCACGTGCACATTCTTGACTCCAATTACATGACGAAAATTCCGAAAGTTACGTGTTCGATGTCGGGAGGTCACCAGTGTTGAAGAAGCAGGCAGGAAACCGGGTAAATGAAGAGAATCCAAATATTCTGAGGCACATTTTCTATTGAGTCACAATTAATTATATTATGACCTGCGTGGCGGGCGAGAGACGACTGACGTCACCTCGCCCAACGCTACTTACTGGAAGTGGCAAATATGCTGAATTTACAAAACGAATCATGTATCCCTACAAAATAAAACATCACCAAAAATATTTTGTATGGAAAACGGCTTTCATATGTAGTAAAGACCTAAGTAGGTATTATTAAGAACAGTAAGGACCGACAGAGATCTCATTTAATGTAGGTATTAATAATAATAAACAAATACAATTTCTTAGGTGTCCACAAAAAAAAATTAAACTTATAAATTCGATGGGACAAGACAGATACTTCTTAAACCACCTTTCACTCAAGGGTCCATTGGTATTTGTATCGTAAATTAATGGTTTAATTTACCATGTTTGTTAGGAATTTGATCTTAATGATTATAACCCTAACGATTGACTCCAAAAGTATAGGATGTTATTTTTTTGTAGGTATTTCAGCCGGTTTGATTTCCGTGTGTGGCAAGCAAATTTTCAGAAATCTTTGAATTTAGTTCTGGTACTAGCTTTCCGCCCGCGGCTCCGCCCGCGTGGACTACAGGTTATATCGTGCCCAACTGTGGGATAAAATGTAGCCTATGTCCTTTCCCAGGCTCTAATCTATCTCTGTACCAAAATTCATCAAAATCGGTTCAGCGGTTTAGGCGTGAAAAGGTAACAGACAGACAGACAGACAGACAGAGTTACTTTCGCATTTATAATATTAGTAGGGATTTAAAAATCAAATCTTTGATATTTAAAGTATTGTCCCTCAGTGTGGTACAGCCGTGGGACATTTTGTATTCAACTTCAGCAATCAACGGAGAAGTGAAACTTTTTAAAGAATTTCATATGGGTTCTTTAGGGAAATTAATTCAGTTTCATAGGAAGAATGACCCTTTAAGATTTCGCTAACGAATTTAAGTTATTTAAAATGATTTTTTTTCAAAAAAACCTTTCCCGAAAAACCCGTGTAAAAACATTGACCTACATTGTACATCAATGTGTAAAAATTGAAATTTTTGACTTTTCAAACTAAGCTTATCAGCAGAAGTTTTATAGAGTAGCGAAACAATTACTTTTCTACTTCGACCAACGTTCCTTGGGAAAAAGTCACTTATACCTAATAAGTACCTATCCTATAATTTATTTTTCTATAGAAAATAAAGATTCTTGTGACATTAATTCCAAAATGTTTGGTTCGCGTAACGCATGAAAAATACGGGTCTAATGCCGTTTTGATGTTATCGAAAGTGGTGTAAAAAGGTTCCAATGTATTTTTCTATAGAAATTAATGGTTTGGCCGCGTGACGAATCGCCACCGCCGTACGCCGCCGTCTCCGTCGGAAGGCCGACATGTTACACGAGGGCCCTCGTGCTTCAAGGGACACGGCACTTCCTCTACTTTCTTACGGGTAGTTATGGGGTTATTACTTTGTTTATTGGGTCTAGGGTCCGATTAATTAGGCATCTTGCATTGGCTATGACATTTTTAGGGAGAATAGTACAGTCAGAGCATTTCACGCTTGACACTTTTTGCGAATATCACAAACCAATAAAATAATTGTTTTTGTAAGTTTTTACTGTAATTTGTGCGCATGCGTAGATTATGTTTTTTGTGTATCAAAATTATCGGGCAAAGAATTCAATTATGTATTCAGCCTTCTTGTTTTTCTCGGTAAATAAAATATTAAAATATTTCAAATTAAATGTAATGAAATATATGCAAATTTTTATTCCTGAAAATTATTTGCTTATTTTTATTTATTTGATTATTGTATTACACATTAAATCGGCATGATTTTATTCTCAGTATGCGAACCTCCTTGTTGGTAAACTTTAATTAAGAAAAAACTACAAAGTAAAAAGCACTAGTGCTACAATGAGCTACTTTCTGTTTATGTTTATAGCCATACAATGTTTATTTTTCGAGCAACTGTATTGAAAAATAATATAACTACCTAGTATTAAAATTAAAGCTGTGCTGAACTTGAGTCAATACTCTCTGTCCAGGCCTATTTGTCATTAATATTATCTATTAAATTATAGTAGGCTTTTTAATCATTTGACTTTTTAAGGTCGATTTGAATTTTGAGTCAGGTGGTGGGTTTGTTCCGGAATTTTATTGTAGAAGCGAATATCATTGCAAGACGCCAGCCTGTTAAATTGTTGTTCTTTTTTTTCGTGCTTATAGAGTGGACATCGGACCCTTTTTAAATGTGTGAATATTTTTACGGACTTGCAATAAACAGGATAAATTGGCAAGGCATTGTTAGAATGCCAATAGTTTTGAAATGTTCTTTTAGAGATGTTATAGAAAGTAATAAATAGATAGTCCGGACGGCACGTTTTTGAAGGACGAATATTGCATCCCTGTTTGCAGCACTACCTCACAGGAGAATGCCATAGGAAAGAATGCTGTGAAATAACTGAAATAACTATACAAGTCTTACTTATGTCTGTCAACTAACGTAGACGGCGTGAAAGACGGACGGACAGACAGACAGACAGACAGAGTTACTTTCGCATTTATAATATTAAATATTAGTAAGGAAGTAAGGATAAGGATTATATTAAATATGGATTTGTTGTTGCTTTTATCTTCTTCCAGGCGCATTCTCAGCTTTTGAATTCGGGGTACTCTTGATCATCATCCAAGAATTTAACTAAATCAATTATAAAGAAATTGTTTTAAAAATTTTAAAAGTATTGCAAGAAAAGCAATCATTTTGTATTCCGTAACCCTCTTTATCGCCATATTTGTTACCGGAAACTGAATTTAAAACAGGGATGTATATCCATTTGACACTGCTTTAAAATTGCTCGTTTTTATTCCGGAATTTTTATTAGCTCCCGTTTTCCTTTTCGTAACGTGAGCCGGCTCCCTCTCTTTAGTGGAAATTTATTTAAATTCTTAAAAGAATAATATTCCCTTTTTCTTTGATGGCCTCCTCGTTTTTTCTGGCCCGGGAACTCTTAAGTGAGTTGGTTAGAGTTACTATTGTTTGTTAGTTAAATATTTTTTTAAATATTTTTTTCATACCGCGACGGGTTTTCAATTAGGTACGTTGCAACAATGGAAGTTAGCTTAGCTGTGTGCGGGAATCAGTGCGTAATATTAATTAAAATGTGTTGAGTTGTTCGTTGCTTCCCCTTAATTAAGTGCCGGTAGAGTTTTGTTTTGGGGCCCGGGGGAGAGAGGCGACACGGGTCCGCAGCGGAACCGGGACGGGACGGGACACATAAAACATTCACGCCCTAAACCCCGTTAATAGCCGCAGTTTAGACGAGCGACGTCCCCGCTTAGCGTCTATGTGACAACTCATTTTGAATGCACACTAAGTGCTACATGGATAGGGTTTTGTGATTTCAGACCAAAACACTGAGAGAATAATCAGTAGGTACTTTTTCGTTATGTTCAAGTAACAACACATATTTTAAGATTGACACCGAACAGTGATGATCAGCGCCAACTGTTTTTGGTAAATCAAACCTCAACTAAACCAGATAAAGCGCTAGATTATGTCATGTACACACAGAAGCACATCAGGTTATACTAGTTAACCTTGCCGTCGCCAGTATCCCGCTCGTAATAGTGCCGGTTTTCGCAAATAGGTAACTTGGCGTGCTGTTTTTTTGTACCTATTTTAATAGCATAGTTAATTCATACACCACTTTTTCTCTGAAGTCTCAACCTCCTCTAATCGACTTACGAGTAATATGATATTTTATAAATTACTTAAAATTCAAAATCCAAATTAAAATATGCCGATATTCGCCGACATCATAGCAAACAGCAGTGTAGGAATTAATCAGAGTTTGAAATAATTTAAATATTGATTTAACTCCAGTAAGTAGCGTGCGGGGAGGGGGTGGGGAGAGCGGCAAATATTTGGTCCGAGCAAACAGCAATATCGTTGCGCCTCCCGGCTACGCCACTCTGACGCTAGGGCTAAGCAAACTGCTTTATGAGAGTCCGTATAGTTAAACTTAGATGAAAATGATTATACAAAACGAATATTGTTCTATTTTGTAGCTGCTTCCTAATATAAATAAACTTTCAGTAAAAAGCGCCCTTTTACAGTGTATAGTAAATAATAAATAAACATTATTGCTCAATTTATACAGCGCCGTCTTACCCCAAAACTAATATAGGGACTAGATAACTGATATACTTAGGTACTACATTTATACTTTTTTGTGAATAAATATTATACATAATCACTCAATTTACGATCTTCAAATATTTGTCTTGGTCAGGGATCGAACCCGCAACTTTCAGGATAGTTTTTTTTGTTAATAATTAAATTTTCATGTTTCCTTGGATCTAAGTATCTACTTTCTACATTACAATTTATTTTTTTCCTGTGTACTAATGTACTTAGTAGGGAAGTAACCTAATATGGTAATCTACTTTTAAATGTTTATACTCTTGTTACGATTAAAGGCGAAGAAAATACGAAATACAAAGCTTGAAAACTTGTAGCCAACCTTTTTAAAAATATTTTAATAATTTTATACATATTTTTTTATGAATAAATTTGATTGTCACCTCTATCTTTGTTGAGTATTTTTATTATAGGAGGAGACAAATGTATCATGAAAAGTCTTAGTAACCTTATGGTGCCTCCAATAGTAGATGTGTATAATTGGTGGTGTGGTTGGTGAATTGCACCCCAATATGATAATGACGGTTACAGTAGCGATAGTCGATGTGTTCCGGGCGGCTTAGCCGGGTTATTGGAATCTCTGTTTAACTTTTTCAATGCTTTATAGACATGAGACGAAATAGATGAGTCCATTAAGTGAAATAGAGATCATTGCAGTCCCCGCATTTACATAGGAATAAAGTACTCTTTGAAAGTTATTAGATGGAACATGAGTAAAGTGATGATAGGTCGACAATTTAGCAAAATCCTCGCGTCCCTCTTACCGGCTTGTACATGTACAGTAAGCCCGGGAAAAGTTGGCATGTGGCACATTCTATGTTTTTCTTCCACTCCGAGTTCAGTGTAGAAGTATTATTATTTACAAACATATATACATAAGCTCACGCCTATAATCCCTAACGGGGTAGGCAGAGCATCAGTGGTTTTAGAACTACTAGATGCAATTTTGAGTGTTATCAGATGGAACAAGTTGTGTAATGGTGAGAGGTGGTCAGCCTTTCGCCCATTATACAGCATCACCATGGAATCCCACTTTACAGACTATTATTATTTGCAAGTATTCATTAAATCATATAATTTTAAATTTTTGGTAAAAACAGATTAGTTTGGTATTATTCAAAGTAAAGTATGTAACGTATACTTTTTGCTTGTTATCAAGTGGCGTGTAGTATTCGGAATTGATCATGTTACAATGGAAGGCGATGTGACCGTAAATTGGTTACCAGTCTTAGTCAGTTTTTTTTTTTAATTACAAGATGGGTTAACTCTTGACCTCAATCTTGACCATAAGGTCAAAGATGAGGTCGACGATGGAGCGAGTTAACCCAGAAAATGCCTATAAAGGCACTGGTACTCCTACGCACCGACGGAACACAGCAAGCTGTTTGGCGTCGGACTTCGGTAGGAGGGTGGTCGCGAACCAGACGGCCCTTTACAGAGCCTACCACACCGCATGAGACCATAGGACGACACCTCAGATCCAGAAAAAAATGAAGTGTCGTTACCTGGGATGGATTACTAGGAGGCAGGTCTCATTTGTGTTTCCTTAGTCGCCTCTTACGACACCCACGGAAAGAGATGGGGTGGTGTTATTCTCAACCGATCACCACACGGTCAAAATTATTAGTTACCAGAAGGAGACTCAAGTCTTGATCTATAGTTAAGATTATCTCTTTCTCTCACTATCAAAATGACAAAAACGACTGCTACTTAAGTATAGATCACAGTCTGAGTCGCGTTCGCTACAGAACGCCTTACGGACCTTAGTGCTTTGGAACTTAAAACCGTTGATGCTGTCTCAGGTACGACAATTGACATTTCGTTAATAGTAAAGTGAAGGAGAACGAATGTAAGCCTGTATCACTTCGAGATTTTTTAAATGAATTTAACCTAGAGCTTCGAACAAAAAATAAACGATCCTTTCCAAAAGTTATAAACTGGTCTCAGTTGCAAGTTGAGCCTTCGTAATTATAATTAAAATAAATTGTGATCGCAACGCTATCCCGTTGGCTCGTCACACCCTAATGATCCGTCACTTTAATGAGTGTTTGCTTTCACACTGACGATATTAGATTTTAACTGAGTTCCTAAGTTAAGTTTGAAATAATTTTGTGTATTATGGTTAGACTATAATACTATGGAGCCATGAAAAAATAAGATATTGTTCATATCTTTTTGCATATAATATATCTTTGATTTTCTAAAATCAAGCCATCACCAATTTCATTACTTTAACAAACTCGGGTGAAGCAAATCTACATGAATGAGCAGCTCTATTCATTTCCATAAAGAAAATTTGCTCATAATGTAACTTTTGCATTATTTATTGCTTTTTTTTATACATTTACATATTTAAAATTAGAGGTTTTGACTCACTGACTCATCAATGGCCAGTCCAAACCCTTGGAACTAGAAAGTTGAAAGGCCCAAAGGTTCCTTTTACGACGTAGACGAGGAACAAGGAAGGATTTTACGAAATTCCGACGGGAACGAAGTTCTACGGTCTACGGTGTACCGCTATCTCAACCTGCCTGAAATCTTGCACGATTAGAACGCTGTGTCCATGCTGTATACGCCGGTGTTAATTAAACGACATTTTAAAATATCAACGTTGTATTTCATGCGGTTTTTTCATATTTTATTAGCATCCCTGTGAGGTGTATTTTATTTATACTTTACCCCACCCCAAAAAGTATCACATTAGATACAGGATTTGTATCGCACGGCGCGTAAGCTGGTGCGTGACTTATTAAATATGTACCTTAGTTTGCGACAGTTGGAAAAACGCATCCAAAAGTTCATGCGCGCCGATTGTAGGGACGCTTCTTTCCTCTTTTAAATAAACTAGTCTATTTAATAGTAATATAATATCTCAAGAGAATGTTAAAGGGGAGAGCAGGATTGTGGAGAGATGATCGCTAAGCTGCTTCTGTCGAAGTTTTCGCTGAGTAATGAAGACTTATGGGTCTGTCGTCTGCCGAGTTGGCAGCCGGTGATTAGGACGCCCTCGTTATCGGCTAATTCGCGACGGATCATGCCACTCAAAAAAAGTTTTGTCGCCACCACAGCACATTTTTAATGAGCTTTGTTTTTGAAATTATTGTTTAGGCAGCGGTTCCTAAACTTTTAAGGCAACAGAGTTTTATTTTATGGAAAACCAAATCAAAGTACAGGAATTCAAAAAAACTGCATTGAAATACAGTTAGTCAATGATAAAAGTAATTTTGCCACCTGCCTATTTCCACGGAACCTACTTTAGGAATTGCAAGTTTATTGATACTCACAAGTTTTTGTATATTTAACTTTAATTTAAACACATCAATTGGGCTACTCAATTACTCATCGATAAGGCTGATGAAATTTTCTATCTTTTTAGGGTTCCGTAGTAATCTACGAACCCTTATAGTTTCGCCATGTCCGTCTGTCCGTCTGTCCGTCTGTCCGCAGGTTTCCTAAGAAACCCTTGGTACTACAGAGCTGAAACTAAGCATGATTATACATATGAATCACGCCGACAGAACTGTAGAGTAAAATCTTGGAAAAAAAATTTTTTTCGGGTGTCTCCCATAGACGTGAAAGGGCGATGATTTTTTTTTCTCGCGAATATCATTGAATGGGGTGTCATAGGATAGAATTTTAAAAGATAGAAAGGGTTTACTAAGAACGTTTTTCGATTCAGCACTCCGTTTGCGAAATATAAATTTTTAAAGTGAAAATTTTTGTCAAACACAAGTGGTCCCCCCTATACCTGCTAAACGGTTGTTTCTAAAAATGTGAAAAAATTCACGTTGGTAGAATATACAACGAAATTTAAAGAAAACTATCACATATAAGTTGGTCCTTCAAGTTTGCGAGTAATAGTCGACCAAGTGCCAAACACTGTTGGGATTAATAAGAATATATTTGAACCATGCTGCTACGGAACCCTACAATGCGCGTGGCTCGACACGCTCTTGGCCGGTTTGTAATAATGTATGAATAGCATTTGTGGTATTTTTTATTCTTTTACAAAAAATATAGTTCATTTTCTTTAGCTTTCTTACAAGATAAAGACAGACCACGAACAAAGAATAAATTCATTACATTTATAGTTATAAGTGCACACAGCAGCACGGCAGGCTAGACATGTTTACCTTGACGACACTCTTATCTCGCTCGTAAAAGCACCGGCTTTTGTAGTTCAAATGGGTAACCTGTCGTGCTGCTGTCAGTACATGGACAATCGATAGTGTTGTCAATGATGCGTTATAAAAATGTTGCCAAACAATACCGATATTACTCCCATGGTGAGGGGCTGAGATGCAGTGCCCTGCTTACATGTTTAAACCCTCTTTTGAGGAGTTTACAGACAAGATCGGCACATCGCAAAGAATGTAGAGTAGGAACACTACATAGAAAATTGCTCTCACATATATGTTACTTCGAAGTTTTTCGAAAAAACTTTTTATTGACTGTACCAATTAAACTTAACTTTTGATGCTGTTATTAGTTAGACTACAGTTAATTGAATGTTTCTGAAAGATTTTTTACAATTTGATAATAATTTTTCGGTTAGTCTTCTGAAAATCAGGCGTCATTGTGATTGTGTGTACATTTTACAAAAATATCAAACTTTGTACTAGACGAAAACATCATTTATTTTCGTTTCTTCAGCAAACATACTATATTTTGTAGCGGGCAATTATGAGTAGATAGGGCTTAAATATTAAGTAGTTTTTAGCTTAGTTTTGATAAATCGTCGAGTATTATAAAACCCTCTTTAAAATTAATATATTTAATCGTATGTTACTGTTTTTAATATACTGTGAAGCTGACGGCAAAACTTCGTACATCAACGTTCCGTATGAGTGGGTATGAGTCATCAGGACGCATTGACGGCGTTCAGTGGACTTCACCGTGGTTTATGTAGAGATGAGATCACTTTTGAGTTCCCCGATACCTATGAAATAAAACATAATATTATTATAATATGTGAGTGCATTCGACATTGGTAGCTACGCGTGTAGCATTATGCTACGAAAACCGCATGTTACTGATTTGTATATACGGTTTACAAAATGTTTTATAAATAAAATGATTCATTCTTAGTTCAATGTACAGAGGCCAGCGCATTAGGTTACTCCATTTTCATTGCAAAACCGCTCTTATCATAACAACACAGAGTGCACGCGTGTGGTAACCCGATGTGCGGCCGTCCGTACTTTAGTAAAAGACTAACAAAATGTTTTTTCTTGTAAGCAGTGAGTTCCATTCCATGTATAGATTGTATAGTCTAACTAATCCTAAGTCCATGGTTCCATGGTAACGAAAAAATGCTTGGATTTCCCTAGTTTTCCCCACACTAGTCTCGTTCGACAGAGATTTAGCCACCGCCGCGCAGCCGACGGATTACCGAGATTTCCCGAGGGGCTCGGACCGAAAATACACCTCTCACCGCGGCGCTAGGCGCATCCACGTTATTACTTTTCCATACAACAGCTGCCTCGCTCCGGCCCTGCGGTAATCACTCCGCAGTAATTATTATTTGACATGACTTCTCCTAATTGATTTTTGATTCGCTCGTCATGCTCGTAAGCTCGAAAGACAGAGGATTTAGCGAAGTTGTAGTGACTACAAGTATACGCGAATACAGGGTGTAAAAGACAGCTTACCAAATACTTAAATGGTGGAATCTACCCATAACTATCATCAGCTATAAGTAATTATTTTTTCCCGGAAACGTCTGTTAAGGAATTTTCATTATTTACCTATTTTGGCGCTACGCAACGTATCGTAAAACCGCTCCCCGCGCGCGATCCCCCCGCGCCGCGCAGCTATCGGAGTGAGATGTAGATTGCTGGTTTTCGTGTTTTACGTTGTTATTATTGTTTTTTTATTGCAAAATGGAATGTATTCGATTAAATAATAAAAAAAATAAGCAGAAAATATTAACAAACATGAAAAAAAATTGAACATTTTCCGGAGAAAAATTCCATTGGAAAATCATTCAGAATGATTGTCTAAGTCCAAGGTTTCAGTTTTTGCTAAGCTGTCTTTTACACCGTGTATATCGATTATAGTCACGTTAAATGACATCTCAAATAAAGGGTCAGTTTATCCTGTGAATCAGTTTACTAAACTAAAGTTCTTATTACATAAGTCTTTATTTTCCTAAAATACAGTACGGGTTCTCATTTCCACAGACATTAATTCAGATTGCAATAAAAGAGATGACGTAACAAAATGGGCAACTGGTTTACTGGTCCGTAATGGGTGAAATATGGCCGTCAGAATATATTAATGTTTGCGATGAAAATAAACCGCCCGCTCTGTCCACCCCCGAGCGACAATGCATCACGAGGCGACTTCCGTCGGAAGTGGCGTAACGAGGCCGTTGTTCCGCTCCCGCTCCCTGTTCTCGAGTCCGCCTCCGCTTATGCTCTGCTCTGATGCAGGGTTGAAAAGTTATTGTATTTTTTGTAAACGTAGATTTATGTAGTTTCATGTATGAGAATTGAAGTTATTTTCCTTAAAATAAAGATCAATACAAATTTTATTATAAAATTTCAAGGAAAGTCTGTTGCAATAAAATTTAAATAACTATAACTTTATAAAACATATATTTAAAAAAAATATTTACACAGAATGTTTATTTCATAGTCGATTTCATTGTTTTAGTACGGACGGCCGCAACTCAGGTTATCACACGCGTGTACTCTGTGCTGTTGTGATAAGAGCGGTTTTTCAATGAAAATGAAGTAACCTGATGCGCTGGCCTCTGCACAGTAAAGCTTATAAAACCTTTGTGAGTGGGAATAATTTTGTTTTTTTATGCAGTGTTGTGCACATGAACAGGGTCCAGCTACAGCATATCAAGTTATTTTGTTACGTTAGGAACAATTTTGCCATAAAAATGGGAAGAAATGGTGCGCTAGTCTCCGCAATCAATAAATTTTAAATTATAAATATGAGTCACAAATATAAACAGAAATCGGCAACCCTGGCGGTCTCCTGCAGAGATTATTCGTGGGCGTATTCATTCGATCTCAATACCACGGTGATGAATGCTGCCATATTAACAATTTGTCCTCCGGCTGTTATGGATGCTGATACTCACAAAGTTACAAAAGTAGTCGTAAATATAACTCATAATAAAACCAGGCTCAAAATATATTTTAACAACCGACGGGTGGGTTTTGCAGTTCTGTCCAATTATGATTTCGTTTGAAAAGGTCTCATTTTCCTTCTGATTGATGAAAATACGTTAATTGAAATTTGTTTTCAAAAGAAATCCTAGTAAGAGGCAATATCACAGCACAACTTTGTATATAGTACCGAAAATTTAATAAGCTTACTATTGATTTATTTATTTAATGATGGTTTGGTTTTCGCAATGCTAAGTTAATTATGTTTAGTGATGAAAATGGGTTTCATTAAAAACAAATGTCTCTAGAATAATGATAAATTGATAACAGATTGAAAATAAAAAAAAACAGGTGAATTAAGTCTGCTAAATAGAATACTTAATTACCCTAGGCTAGGTGAATTAGCTCAGGTGAATTAAGTCGACTGCACGGATTGACACAATCAAGTTTAAACATACGGATGACGGAGATGGTGTAGTCTTGTCGAACTTCGATACTCCGAAATATCGGATTCAGACTTCTAGAATAGATGCCGTTGCCCCTTCTGTATCACAAAATGTAGAAAAACATCCTACAGTATAAATATGGACGTTATTACTATGCTAAATATCTATACCACTACTTTAAAGTATTATTATACAGATATTACGCGGGTAGTAGTCAGGAGAGCTAGTAACAAGGTAGCCGCCCACGCTTGGAGTTGCAAGCCTCTTACAGTAAGCTGCCTAATTGGGCTTTTGAAGAGAGATAATACCTCTCCGGGCCTGATAACGAGCGCACCTGCACATACCCGGGAAAAGTCACTTGCTTTCAAAAGAGGGAGAAAATATCTCTAAATATGAAATCTAATTTTTCTTTGACTTTTTCAAGTTTTTGATCAATACTAAGACCTTCGAATATACATTTATATAAACGCGACACACTCAAGGGCCTACACTTAAGTTTTCTCTTGTGTTGTGGGTCCCTTGGAACATACACAAATTTGTATTTACACAAATATTTGTTCCGACCGGTTATTGAGCCCAGGACCCGTCGATCAAGTGGCAGCGCCACTGTAACACGACCAAATCGCCGTCAATAAAAAAGATTAAACAAAAAGTTTAATAGGTCTATAAATTAGCGACTTATTGAGCTTTGTATCATTCTTTTTCTGCATGCATCGCCTTCAGTTTTGTATTTTTACAACCATAAACATAAATGTAAAAAAAATTGAGTACGAGTAGTAACGTTTTTTTTAATCAGCCCATATGCGTGCCACCCTCGGAGTTGCGCATTCTAAATAAAAAATGGCACTTGACAGAAAACGTTAATCACCTATTACTTAAAAAAATTAAGAAAAGGCAACTCGTTTACAGCGGTACAAATAATTACAAACTTTTTAATCTTTCAGTCCCAGCATGACGCCAAAAGGGTTGCCGCGTCCCGTGTTAATGAAATGCGAATGGAAAAGGAAACGCCCACTGTTCATTCGAATTTAATCAGCATTATTTATTCGATGGTTTCGTTTGGTACTTTTTTGACTACAGTTTGCAACTTTATTTATTATCGCTGGACTAGGTGTGAAAGAAAAACTTAGAATGTACTAGCTGCCAATTATTTCCAGGCTTACTGTAAAAGTCAATAAGTGGGATGCGAGGGTTTTGCTGTATTATGGGCAAAAAGCTGACAACCTCTCACTATTTTACATCACGTTTCATCTAGTAACCCTCTAAATTTATGTCCAAGTGGTACCAAGTGGTTCTAGATCCACTGATGCTCTGCCTGCCCCCATAGGGATTATAGGCGTGAGCGTGTGTATGTATGTTATTTATTTTTTAGTGAGAGTTAATATGTAAAATCTTGTGATAAATGTTGCACTCTAGTAAAATTATCAGGGTACCTACCACGATCGTTTAAAAGCATTTCTGTTTAGGATCCAACTTTGAACTGCTTCGCAATTGGAATGTTTTTTTAAAAATGGTACCATGATGGCTCTACTTAATCTACTTTTAAACTGCTCGGTTGTATATGGTCCATTTTAAATGTCTACATAAATTGTTGCTGGTCTGCCTTTGAATCGCAACAGCGCCAAAATTGAATCGCTTATAAGCCATCATGGTACGAATAAGCGTTGCAGACTTGCTTAGGTCCTAAATTGGATCGCGCTAAGCGATCATGGTAAGCCTCCAGTACATAGTTATTATTTGTAAGTCAATGTATTTGTTTTTTGTTCTTCCTTGATTTCGTGAATTGTAGTTCGAATGACTAAATTTTTACAGAGCTAGTTGCTAGTTACTATTGAGTTGCTTTCTGTTTAAAAATTGTAACAAAAATATTTTCAAAAAAAAAAAAAAACATAAATGTGTTCTTTGAGTGACACTGATTCAGGATTTTGAGCAGTGGTCATTTGCAATTTTTCAGATCACTACAAAATCTGCAATCATTACAAGTTTTGATGCGTAAATGAGTCGACATAAATCCTGGAACTGGTCCCATTTCATGCAAGGTACTCGAGGGCTCTCTAAACGGGAACGCAATGCTACCTACAGTTTACCTACTCAATGGAGAATCGTAAGTTATTATATTCTGTAAGCGGGGAACGTCGAAGCTGGGGCACCATCGGACCAAATCATTTTTAATTAATTTTGACGCAATACAAATGTGCTTTGGTTTTCCTCATGTACCCGCCTTTCTGGTACTCAACTTGTACACTATTCGGAAAGAATTGAAATCTAAATTAATAACATACATACATACATACGTACCAAAAAACCACCCAATGCCACGTTTGACACAAATGGCGAGGGTTATTAGATGGAACATGTTGTGTAATGGTGAGAGGTGGTCAGCCTTTCGCCCATGGTACAGCAAGACCGTCACGCCCCACATACTGATTTTTACAGTATGCCTGGGAAGAGTAGGCAGCTGACCTGACACATCATAAGTTTTTCTTTCACTCCCAGTCCAGCGCGGAAGGAACACTTAATGAATAAGATGTTTACATTTTAATGTTTCATTTTGCTTTACATCAGCAGCTCGAGTACAATGGTGATAGCGCGGGTAATGCGCCGCGGTTCTATCATCCTATGTCAAAATGTCAACATTGACAACGCCAGAGTGAAGTTTCACCGTCAGCCAAGTGGCGTGCCCCGCGAGTTTGTCGCGATCATGCTCGAGCTCTAGTTTTCTTTGAGCAGTGGCCATTGTTTTATTACCTTTGACAATGCTTCATAACTACGTCACTACTGATTAAATTGACTGATAAATAAAATAGCAGTGATTCGTGTCATCGTTAATCGGCGACGTAATTTACGTCGCGTGTCGCGGTACTGTTGGTACTGTGGTGTCAGTAGATACGGTGTTACGGTCACAATAATGGTGGGAATCCATTAGTCAATGCACATTTAACTTTATCGCATATGTTATCTACAATCGGTAAGCAAATATCTATACATATGATATGTATTTTCGCAATTAGTAAAATAAACAATCTGGAACATACTAGAAATTTTTGTAAGGTCTCACCGAATTTTTCCTACGGTTCCAATAAAATTAAATAAAAAATGAACACTTTCAATATAAGGAATACGTTTGTCTTCTTCTTCTAATCGTGTAGGTATAGTCAAGTGTGTGATGAACTTGGCTAACCCTGGTGTCAGAATTTTCAAACCGCACAATGGCCTCTGACTTTGTTTTAACGACTGTAGTCAATCGAAAACAGACGGGACCGACGGCTTAACGTGCCCTCCAAAGCACGGAAACGCTCTGCCTCTGATCGGTTAAGATCAAAGAGCGCCACTGGGCTACGAGCGCTTTAACATGTTTATAATTTTAAAAAGATTTGTTTTATTTTTAAATAAAACAACGATTTAATCGATTTTAATCGTATCACAATTTTTAGATTGGTTTTCTCCAAGTTTATAATTACTTAATGTAGTTTTTATAGGTAATTCAGTCACAGTACTGTTCGTAGTTTGCGATCATAAAACGAAACGAAAAAAAGGGAAAAATTATATTAGAGAGAAAATGTGGCAATTTTGTTCCTCTCGCGCGACAATTCCATGTTTATGGCGCAAAGCTCCTTATCGCAGTTTCCAGTCCAATGCTACCCACGGCTTGGAACGGCGCTGTCTCATTAACAATAATAACTACTAATATATTTTATATAGTTAGGTTAGTAACTATATAGAGGTTGCTTACGGCCTAGCGACTATTCTGTAAAATAGTGTAAGAAGTAGCCATAAATTGACCTAGATATTCTGCCATTTTGGCTATATTTATACACGGAGATAAGCCTGAGACTTGGAAAATCTAAGGATTTTTTTGAATAGAATTCTTATTAAGTGCACAATCTTTTTTATATTTTGTGATAGGACTTCCTCTCAAAAACAAAAATTATTGCAACATTTCAAATTACAAGACGATTACGGGCACTTAACAAAAAACGTTGTCACTGGTGGTCTTTCTGTGTATGAATTTCATTTACTATTGGTGTACTCATGCCTATACTTGCTATCGATAGGCAGTTTATTGTATTCTGTCATAAAGAATTAAGTAGTAAAATCATTTTTATCACAATGTAGGGAAAAGAAAATTAGGAATTTACGAAATTCTACTGTATTAACTTAGAGAGCTTGGATCGATATTTAAAAATTATAAAACACTTCTTTTGAAGAAATTAGAAATCAAATGTGTCAAAAGTATAGTTTTATAATCAAAATAATAGTAAAATGTATCAAAAGTAATAGTACTTTTTAATAATTTCCTTGAAATACTTATGTTTAGAGATAGACATCGAAAACCGAAAACCGAAACGCACAATGAAAAACTGATAAGCGGAAATCTGTCTATTTGGAGTGAAGTGGGGAGGGTTTTCGCGGGGTTGAAGTGAGGCGGGCGGGCGGCGCGGGTATGGATGTAAACACAAAGGTTCAGTCGCTCAGTCACGTGGCGCGCCGGCCGGGGGCGCATCACTCTTAAGGGCCATACGATCATGGCACCTGCAACTAATAAACCGGGAAAATAACACAATACCTCTTACAACCACTCCATACTACCGAATTCTAAAGTTCAAAACGGCAGTTGATTCCAAAATGCAAGCTTTCTCAACAAAACAAATCATTCAAAAAGTTATCTAATTTCAAGTGTTAAACAACCTTAAGAGTGATGCCCCCCGGAACTATGTGAACTCTAAACCTATACATGTCATGACACATATGACCAGACAAAATAATGTTTACGTATTGAATAGAGTATTGTATGAGATACAACAACCACTCTAAAGAATATCAATATAAGACATATCAAATCAAATTATCATATCTAATTTTAAATATTTAGATTGTATTACGTTTAATAGATTTTATCGTAGACTTTGATGTAAACTATAATCATCTAGAAAATGTAGACTTATAGTAATTAGTGAAAATTTTAAATATCCTTCACGACGCTGAATTCTTCTTCTTTAGAGTAAAAGGTAAGATTACATTTCTATCGATTTTTTAAAATGTATTTTAATTATTTTTTTCAGAGATTTATGTGAATAGATTATCGATATTAAGCCGGCACTAATCGTACCACTAAGTACATTTATTTCACAATGTTTAAAAGTTAAGTGTGATTAAAAATCCATCAATATTTACGTACCTTATACGAAGGAAAAATATGTTTTTTTATTTTTTACCAAAACGTAATCCACGCCGGAAGAAGCTTTACAAATAGATGGCACTACAATCCTCACTGAATATTATGAATTTGAAAATGTGTTTGTTTGCCCGAGGTCAATGGATCAAGGGGCAATGGATCGACTTGATGTTTTTCCATGGACAACTGGATAGTTAGAAGGTTGGAGAGTGAGATAGTTTCCCACAGAAAACTGTAAAAAAAAACTCTAACAAAATCTTGTGTAGAAAGCTATTACAGTAACAAGATAAATTGATGATACCAACCTATGATAGTCCACAGCTGTACGTACACCAAGGCTTCGTCCATATGCTTGTACTCTCAATGCTGGACAAAGCAGAGCTAAGTTACTCAGAAAATCATTCAAAGCCAAAGATTTCCATTTTCAATATAACACAAAAAGCAAAATTTATCATACTGATTCAGAGAAAAAATAAAATAAAAATGTTATTCTTTCCAAATCATATTTATCAAAATCCATTTTTGGCCAGGAGTTGAATTGTGTAATTGTGTTAGTGGAAAGTAAATTTATTGGATCTGAAGTAGAGCAGAGATGATCAAGTAATTGTAGTATTTTTGATAAATCATCAAGAGGCTTATTTGGTGAGGACTTTAGAATTGATGAATATTTTTTGAGGTCAAGACGAAGCATGAGTAAAGTGGGGATAGTTTGCCATGTCGAATGCAACGTGTATTTTCTGAACTCTTATCTATCTGTTGTATTTAAAATTTAACTCACAGACTCACGTATTTGTCTTAACGCACTGATTGTCACCGCCCAGCTCAAACTAATCCTTTTATAACGTAGGCAACTAATAAAAAGTATTCCTGACCAGCCGCTAGTTTAAACATATGATGAAATTCAACGAGTCAAAACTTATAAGAGGAACAATGTGTCATTCATATCATCACAAACAAAGTAATTCGTTTATAAATAAATTGTGCTGTTAGCGTTATCTCATAGCAATATGATGACATCAGTTGGGGAGGAGGGTCTCCGTCGGTCGCTTCAAACACCGAAAGAAACTAATTCAATCTCGCCCCCGCACTCTACCAGGAGTCAGGAGTTGTTTGCGTCAGCGTTAATAGAGTTATTAAATTTAGCGTTAATTTATTCAATTTGTACGGGAGACAATGGCCGCGGGGCGGAGTCGCGCGGGCGCCGCCCACCTCACCTGAAATGGAAGCCAACGTATAAGTACAGCCATTTATTCCGTATGTCACTTTGTAGCGGCTCCATTTTGAATTCTGGGCTTTGTTCGGGTTTTGCATGGAAATTATACAGTAAACTAAGTATTCGTATAAAAAAATAAACAAAAAAGGAACCTTAATGGTGCTACTGCATCTCATAGATACAGTAGCACTGACTATGTTACAAAAGAAAAAAGTCAAAATGATCCAGTACCAAAGGAAAATAGAGATATTCCCATCTTATAAGAAGCTTTTGGGTTCACTTTAGAAAATAAACACATCTGACCCTTTTTCTTTTATATTTAAACAAGGTTATTTATTAAGTAAAATTTACTTGTTATTTCAACTTTTAGAAATAAAATTATTTCTGTAATTGTTAAAATGAAACTTGCATATTTCATACTAATAACTACAAAAACTGCATTAATTATTTGATATTTTTTAATTTTATCTTACAACTAACATTACGCATCCACAGACTTAATGTCCGTGATTATTTGATATTTCTGTCTAAGAAGTTTACCATTTCATTTTATGGGGAGAGCAAACAATTTCATGACCAAGAGGTAGCAATTACATATTTGTAGTAAACTACTATTCAACTACGACTACTCTGTATATTAAGTATTAGAATTAACTATTATTTTTTTAAACTATACAGGTAACATTTATTCCTTCTACCTTCCTTTTTGAAATACAATCGCAATAAAACCTGAGAATTGCACTTGTATATTCGAATAAAATAAATTCCGACACAAGAGATTTGCCAATAAGAGCCAGGAGCTTATTTGCTGTGGAAGGAGCGCGTCCTGGGGGACCGATCGGTGGGCAAACAGCCGCGCCGCTGCGCCCGCTTATCGATACCAACGGATATTGTTTCATCTCTAGTTTCTCTCTCAGAAGTTTAAGAGATTTAAAGAAAATGTACAATATCATTGCTTAAACATTTGTTCAATTTCTATTCACTGATAGGTTATGTTATACATAATTTTAACAATAACACGGAAAATTTATTTTACTGAATTTATACTAGTATTTAAAAAATTTACAACAACCGAATTTTGTTTCTTACATATTTTTGGCATTTAAAGTTATGGCACTACTTAATTTATATGAATAAAAAAATAAAAAATGCGTAGAGCTAGTCAATTAAATGAGCACTACAATATTATTTATTCTGTGACTACGAGAGTTATCTTAATTTAATGTTCCAAAAGCAATCTTGTTAAAATTAGATTAAAACTAATACAATTTAATGAAAGCCCCGGTAAAGTGAATACGACACGAGTTTCAAGAATTTAATAAACTGTTGCTAACTTACTCTCAGTTCGGTTCACAATTTTCTATATTAAATCTGTGGAGCGGGAGAGATTGCTATGATACCTTAGAGAAGTTAATAAGTCATAAATAGCGAGAGGGAATGAGATGGAGAGTATGGGGCTGATGTTTGATAAAAAGAGAAGGAAGATCCCCCCAGGTGGTGTTGGGCAATCGTGTGGAAAAAGGTTCGTGGAAACGCTGTGAGGTGTCCCGTCTCACCTAATGCGATTTTTGCGATTTATTCGCTGTCGATTAAGTTGTTATGTCTCTGTCGTCACAAAATAGAAGCATATTTCTTCGTGTTACCTTTTTCTACTAGTCAGAGTAAAAAGTTAAATGTAACACAAAAAGATTACATCAAAGACAACATACTTAGATTCACATCTCATTAACCCTTTTAGCGCCTACAGTTTTCGTCAAAAACGCCCACCACATTAATGTCGTGGCGTATGGCGAACGTTTGGTGAACGATATTAAAGTTAAAAAAAAAAATTGACTTTGGTGGCGAGGGCACGAAACTTAAACGTCTGATATATCAGACTTTGGTGGTGAAAAGGTTAACAAATTGAAAGTAACAAGTCAACGCGAAATTTTACACAGGGAGTTGAAAGTGACATATGTAGGTTGAAACTACAAACCAGCAGCTCTAGCACGATAACGACAAACTCGCGCTCGGCTCACGCTGAAACTTCACATTGACTGCGCGAGGATCCCGCGCAAAGGCTATGGCGTTCTCAATGTTGACATTTTGACATAGGACCGCGGTGTTGTCGCGGCGCTGTCACTATCGTACTCGGCCTGCTGAGATTTCTTGTATTCTAAGATAGACGTTTCTAAGACGGATTTCTGTAAGACGGATTTTATCTCTATAATCGTTACATATCTACTAAACAGTAGGTAGTTTTGTATTGTTCACAAAGTGGCAGGTCTGAGTACAAAGCAGGATCTCTCGAGTACGTGCTGAGAGGCGGATAAAAGCCGATATCGCTGAGTGCGCTGCTGACGAGTGGCCGGCGTCGGCGATGCCTCTTCATACCTCGTCAACTCTTTTCAACGACCCATTAGTATCCCTCGCCATTTCATATCATTTTCAAAGAAATGTAAAATATCACATTAACGTATTAAAAATGATAATCGTTCCCACAGCCTCGTGTGTAGTCAAACAAATAGCCATTTTCACTATCAGAGTTTCAAGTGGCTATGACATTTTTTCAGACAAATAGACATTTACAGATAGATACAAACATGTTTATTTATTAAAAAAGCCAGTTTCTACACTAAGCATCTTAAGATAATATATTTCATAACTGTTGGGAAACAAACAGAGGACAGCTGACACTGTTTGTATGTATTTAAATGTATGTATTTAAATCGTTTAATGTATTTCATTGTAATCTTGACTTGTTTTAAGTGGCATCCTGAGTGTCCTATAAAATAAAGATTTTTCTATTCTATTGTACTTAAAATAAGTTAAATATATTCTACAAGAGTCAACTAGTACAATATATTGGGACACATTGTGCAGCACAGACACAGCTTATAATATTATTTGCCAGTAGGATATTGGGTATCGTATGTCTTATTGTTTTTAAATATTTTTATTTATAAGATGGGTTAACTCTTGACCTCAATCTTGATCATAAAGGTCAAAGATGAGGTCGACGATGGAGCAAGTTAACCCAGAAAATGCCTATGAAGGCACTGGTACTCCCACTCACCGATGGAACACAGCTAGCTGTTTGGCGTTGGACTTCGGTAGGAGGGTGGTCGCGAACCAGACGGCCCTTTACAGAGCCTACCACACCGCATGAGACCATAGGACGACACCTCAGATTCAGAAAAAAAATGAAGAGTCGTTGCCTGGGATGGAGGCAGGTCAGGTCTCATTTGTGTTTCCTTAGTCGCCTCTTACGACACCCACGGAAAGAGAATAGCAACTTGTATAATGATGATTATACAAGTTGCTATTTCTATTTAACAAAAATTACTAGAGAAAGACTAAATTCTATTTGATTCTTTAAAAATGACATCCGTTATCGTGGTGTCAAGATTGTAGAGTATTTTAATACAAGTTTATACAGAGAATAGCATCTGCACTGAGTGTTCTTTTTTGAACCCCAGGGAATCAAAGTGAAACTTTCAGGGAATTTAATGAAAAATAGTTACTTAATCACTATTCTTGTTTACTACTTGGGAGGCCACACATTCCAAGAGATAGATGATTTATTATTAAGTTAAATATTATTTTTTAGAATATGGGCCTAATATTTTATTTTATTTTATTTATTTGGGATATCAAACGGTTGTACAATGGTAATATGAAACTATTACCTTCAAATTCGATTATTATTTTTGAAAGAGCACTGGCACCAAAGATGTCTCTTGTTGTAATCGCTGGCCTCCTGATAACGTTGTATGTATTATTTATAATTTTCCACGTTAAAAACGTATGAGTCACCGACTTCAATCCCAACAACAGTTCGCACAAAGTAGATAACTAGTATTTTTTGCAGACTATAATGCCTATAAGCAGATAACCACAAACGAAAATGTCACTTATTTATTTAGATGATGTTCTAGTTTGTAGTATTTTTTGTTTTTGTTGATTTTTTAAAAAGCGCTGAATCATTTTCGATAACATTTATATGGGACCACTTCTTGAGTATAATCTTTCGAACAAAAGAAGAATTTTGTAAATCTGTCCATAATTGGCGGAGAAATCGGTGAAGATACATAAAAAAATACATACAGTCGAACATAGAACCTCCACCTTTTTTAAAGTCGGTTAAAAAGCTAGGCTGTGAGTCGATAAAGCGATATGTTTGTGAAAATGACGCGAATATTGTTTGTGTTCTATAACTATTGCCTCCTATGTACTTGTTATACTGAAATCTCGGAATATAGGCGATTTTGGAATTATAAAAAGCCCCATTAGCGTTAGGTTATTTTGTAATACTATCACTTTATAGTCAGAAATAAATGATTTTTATTTCGTTCTTAAAACGGATCGTTCTAACGATGGTAACTTTTATTTAGACAAAAATGGTTGCAGTTTGGTTTGCTTGATTATGACTAACACAGTGTACTGTAATAACTAATAGGTACACATTTTTATAAACCCATCCCTTGCCTTATAAATAACATCAATGTGAAAGTGCGCTTGAAAGTAAAAAGTTTTTCACATTATATTGTATTTTTTGCACAGCACAGGCACGTTTAAAGAGCTGAAGAGTAACATAGCCTACATCCCAAGCACTCAAACCTTATTTTGCTAATCTAGTCCTAGTTAAAATTCAAAGAATCATCGCTGTGTTACCACAAATTATTTTTTTTATATAGCCCATTTAAAAGGCAGACAGCGTACTGTAATTTAAAACAAGTGACATTTATAGTAATATTATTAAGGTGTATCGCAGGCCGCTGTAGCTATACTAGATTGCAGGGGTGCAGGATGCTGTCTCAGCGAATATTGTAATACATTCATCAGACTGGAGTCGCGGTGCTACAATACTTTATCAAGAAATATATTAAATGGTAATCTATTCCTTATAAACGAATTTCATTTGACATTTTACGATGTCAGTCTGTACAATAATGAAATAAAAGCAATAATCAATTAATGAAAAAATGTTATGTCTAAGTACTTAATGCAAAACACGTGTTCCATAATTATCAAGTCGCGACAGTTGTAAAGGTAAAATTACAATGATAAAACCCTTATTAAAAAACAATTAAGAAATCCATGTTCAGGAAAAAATATGAATTATTTTTAATTTAAATAAAAGGTAACTTTAATAAAAATATATCTTGTGTCAAGTGAAATGAGACCAAGCGCTAGGAGGAATACGTTATGTCACGTTATTCACGTGGAAAAGTAGCCCATGTCACTCTCCAGCTCGTCAACTCGCCTTGTGTTAAAAAATCACGTCGATCCATCGTTTCCTTTCGAAGTGAAGGAAAGCTAATCGAATATATTTTAAATATAAGGATCTTTGAGTTAAACTTTTAACAACCCCTATCACATTATAAAACGGACGATAAAAAAAGTTAAAATGATGTAATGCGTAGACGGGTAGTGAGATTCAAACGCAATATTCAGCGAGCGTAGCACTGTGAATCATGACGACGAGTTCGTAGCTGGGAGCTACAAAGGTAGTTAGATATGTCACTTGGTACCCGTTTTACTTGAATAGGAGTACAGTCTACCGAATAAAGATGAAGTTATCTATGGAAAATAGTAAATTGTTAAGCCTAAATGTTTAGTTGGAAAAACTATATTAGTATGGAAAATATATTTTGAATATCTTAAAGGTTTTTTGAAATAACTTTGCCCTTATTTCATAGAGGGATGAATTAACTTAGCAGCTGACTGTACCCGAAAAACATATTCGTTTTCAAGATTTTATTTTACCATTTTGTCAGCGAGATTAACATGTATGACTAAGCCAAATTTAAGCTTTGTAATTCAAAGAGTTTCTGAGCCAAACCCCGGAGAGACAGACATGGTGAAACTATAAGGGCTCGTAGTCAACTACAGAATCTAGAATAGGACCTAAATATAAATAATAAATAAATCTTTATTGTAACTATATTTTTATTGTAATATGGTGTCACCATTTTCTGATCACTTACAAGACTTCAAAATAGTCTCAATTTAAGAAATTGGTAAAATGGGACAGAATTTTTTTTGTAACTTTTTGTTCTTATCTTCACAGAAAGCATATTATTAGGAAGGGGTGGTCTAGAATAGGCCTTCTGTTAAAAGGAAAGTGAGGTCTTTTATGTTTAAAATTTCTAAAATTTTTGTATGTATGTAAATCCTTTATTGTACAATAAATATTCTTACAGGAGCAAAATATGGTACTTAAAGTTAGAGTACATTTAAGGTACAAAGGCGGACTTATCCCACTAGGGGATCTCTTCCAGTCAACCTAACGAACATTGAGAAGAAATCTTGATGAGTAGGCGTAAAGTACAAAAAGGATTAGAAAAATTAATAGAATAGAAACAGAAAGACAAATAAACAATGAAGAACTAAGAAGAAAGACAAATTTTTATGACATATGCGCGGACATCCTCCATTTTAAACTTGTTTTAAAATGGAGGATGTCAATTAACCACGAAAACATGCGCATATATTAAAATGGAGGATATCAATCAACCCACGAAACTGAAAATTTCAAGGCCCATCTATCAAAAAACGAAAAGGAAAAATTCCCCGCTTAGTATGAGACATCGTCATTTCTTTTGAGAATTCCTATAGGTTCTTTTGGGAAAGTATCATGGGTAGAATAACTATTTTTTTTTTGCTGAATTGACGGCGATCACATTTTGAAATATAAAGACCACAAATGCCGCATCTACAGCACATTAGTCGGTATTCAAAGGGAGAGCCGTCCGCTGCTCGGTGGACCGCGGAAACTTCATTTGCGGGCGCTGTGGCCGTGAAATGAACTCTCATGCCGGTATTACCCCGAACGGTATCATACTGCGCTTACTGAACGCTGATCGAGCATTTGTTTCATGCTGATTCGGAAGGGGGAGGTAGGGGCTAGGTTCTATAGCTATGTATTTGAATAGGGTAAGACATTCTTACGCAGTCATTCTTGCTCATACTGTACATACTTTATTGTACTCCAACATAAAAAAGGTACAGTTTCATTTTAATACAAATAGTTATGTCAGGTTACAAAAGGCGGCCCCATTGCTAAAAAGTAATATCTTATCGGCAACCGTTGGGTGTGGATAAAAAGTGACAAATTGTATGGATGTGGGTGCAAATATAATACATTGTGGATATATCATATAAAAGTAACAATAAATGAGTAGTTATTTTTAAACCACTACAAAACACTATTTTAACAAATACCAATATAGCGCTCGTAGGCCGATCAGTGAGGTTAAGCAAAGTATACAGGGGCAAAGAGCCTTATGTAATTATAATAATCAAAAAAGCAATTAATCACGAGCGTTTCCGTTCTTCGGAGGGCAGAGGGCACGTCAGGTCATCGGCTGTTATTGAATGAGCACAGCTTTTAAACCAAGTCAGAGGCCACATGGCGGTTTAAAAACACAACAGATTTAGTAAAGTTTGCCACCTTGACTTACACGATAAGGAAGATTTTTGTCGAAACCAATCTTCATTTAGTGTGTTGTACTAAAATTCTTCCACGTGTGACATTGGTTTCTTGATAATGCTCCTGCACAGATTGATTTTAACTGAAGATGGAAGCCAAATCCTGCAATGTACGTTAAAATGACATACATTGTTCTCTCAATGTCGACATTTTGAGTGAAAATGCTCCATTTTTACAAATATTGTCTGGGTTCCATCCTTATTTCTTTAGGAACACAAAATGATAGTTTCTATATCTATGAAGGAAAACATAATCTATGATTTCTATCATACTTTCTTTCAATGAAACAGTAGTTACGTAAGCCAATAATTATTATATAGCATCTATAAAATATATTTACCTACATAACAAGTACCTCAGAATAACGTACAACAAGACTGTTGTATGATAATTTGATATAATGTTTATAAAATGACAAAAATAATATTGACGCCTATTGCTGTAAACATATTTTTGGAAAAAGTTGGTACAGGATGTGTTTCGAGAATTAGTGTCCAAAAGAATTTATGATTCCCAGAATAAAATTTACTGTATGATGATGTAAAAAAGTTGGTTAAAAATCAATATCTGATTGTAATTAGAAATGGTCTATCAGTGCAAATAAATCCAGTCTATAGGTAGCAAAGTGCAGTCATAGATGCATCTCCTGCACATTCATGAGGAAACATTGATGGGGAAAGTACCCCCCGGACCTTCTGAAAATTTCTGAAAATTCCAAAACCACGCCCCTTTTCAGCTGGCCTTCCTATTGGATGGAGACTATCTACGTCCGTAGCCGTACGACCCAATAGCGGCCGGGGCTACGCGCAGCCGTAGCGCTACGCCGAGAGGCGCGGGGCGCTACGATCGACAGACGCTGCTACGGACTTGCAACGGGGAACTGAAAAAATGTAAGTATTCCACATTTTACTATTAAATAGCTCATAATTAACTATATTACAATTTTATTAAGTTACCTAGTGTGTACAGTATAACGTATTGCTTTTTCTTTGACGGTATGTAAATAATCGGTACATAATGTAGGGAGGTGTGTATGGGTACCTATACCTAGGTTCAGCGATCAATATTATGTAACAGTGTGTCTCTGTCATTATTATGTAAGGTATCTTTAGTTTTTGGGTGCATTTTCCCATTGTCTTCCACAACACATTGATGTGTAGTACCGGACGGTATTCATTTAAATTGAGTATTTAAAAAATGACCTACTTTAAAAAAAAATTGTGAGGCATTTGTTCTTTTGTAGTAGTCTTTTTGGAGTCGGTAATTAAGATAAATAGATCTTCGAGTATGATAGTGTAGATCTTGAAGGTGACATAAGCATTGATGTTAAATTGATGTCTCTGAAAATTCTCACACTTTACACTTTATGGATATTTATTAGTTAGGATAATTTATCTGCGTCATACATTTATTTGCAGTTATAAATTTTATTTGCAGTTATACTTTTATTATACTTTTATGTAAGTTATGTGAAGTATTCTCTTTATATGTGTATTTGTAAAATGTTTTTTAGAACACTTTTTATGATTTGTTGTACAATGATTAAAACAAAGGCTGCAAACTTATCGAAACTACACCTTACAAAAATTATGACTAAATATTTTAAATATCTATGATGCTGCGTGTAAAGTTTATAAGTGCTATTTAATCAATGACTTTTTATTACATATAAATGAAACTATAAATTATTTAATGACAATGATTTTTGCTATTAACATTGTTTCGATTTGCCTTTTTTCGTGATTTTTATGAACAAAAAAATATTCTTTCACAACACACGACTTGACATAGGAGCTGAATTTTTTTTTAAATTGACGTGCGTCCTTCTGTTTTATTAGAAAGTTTAAAATATAAATTAAGTATAAATGTTGCGGAGAAACAAGAACGCGGCTCTTTAAGTCATTTCGGCGGAGACAAATTTTCATGAAGAAAAATTCAAAAGTTTTCTCCAAAATTGGTGTTTATTTAAAAAAAATTTGCATGACAATTTTTTATGTAAATCATTTAGTTATCCAGCACCCGTATGATATAAGACGTCCTTGGTTTAGGATTAGATAACGCTGTGTGAGTTATCCAATGATATGTATTTATTATTTGATGTGTAAAATAAAACTCGTGTGTTGTTGCAGGTGTTAGTGTGTGAGTTGTGGATGCGGGACGAGCCGTCGGCATGCAGGGGCTCGCCGCCGCCAAGGAGAAGGCCTCGGGCCTCTTCGTCAACAGGCCCACGCTATTCAAGTCAGTACTTCTTATTTCGTGTCGATGGCATAAGTCATATTTTTTTTACCCAGTATTTAGCCACATCAACTGCACTGTCAGTAGCGGCCATAAGTTCTTCCCGAGTGCAGGTGTTTGGGCTTATACTTATACTAGCTTTCCGCCCGCGGCTCCGCCTGCGTGGACTACAGGTTATATCATGCCCAACTGTGGGATAAATGTAGCCTATGTCCTTTTCCAGGCTCTAATCTAATCTCTGTACCAAATTTCATCAAGACAGACAGAGTTACTTTCGCATTTATAATATTAGTAAGGATTGTTGTACTACTTATATTTTTAGTACTACTTATATTAAATTTAGTATACTTATATTGGGTGACAAAAAACGCACGCACCTTTATTTAATTATGTTATCTATTGTAACTTAATGATGAGAATTTTGTTTTAAAGATTTTGTTATACATCTTGATTTCGAATCATTATTTTTGAAGATTCTGTTAAATTTAACAAAGCAAAATCAATATGATTATGATGATGCCCATGATAGAGGCTTTGCCAAGTGTGATGTAATTTAAGTGTTAATTTTTTTATTGTAATAGTGCATTGTGATACGAGGGTGTGAAGGAGTTTACAATAACCTTTACACCCGTGTGTCACACGACGTTTTTCAATACATTTGTGAGAAAACTCATAAATAAAAAACAAATGTAAGCAATAAAAAATAAATATTTTTACGGGAATTTTCAGGAAGAAGACAATCTTGCGCGGTTTTCGCCATGTTTAAAATGTCGGGTGGTGTCAAGTCTGTAATATCACTGTCCTCACTAGACGAAGTCATATTAATTTGTTTCACAATATAAATAGGTATTGCAAAATTTATGAAAATTGCGTTTTTTTGTAAATTTTATTGTAATTTGTGCGCATGCGTAGATTATGTTTTTTGTGTATCAAAATCATCGGGCAAAGAATTAAAATATTCAGCCTTCTTGTTTTTCTCGGTAAATAAAATATTAAAATATTTCAAATTAAATGTAATTAAATATACGCAAAATAAAATTTGATTCCAAATTTGAAAATTATTTGCTTATTTTTATTTATTTGATTATTGTATTACACATGAAGTCGACATGATTTTATTCTCAGAATGCAAACCTTGCTGGTAAACTTTTAATTTGACTAGTGAAAATTAAGAAAAAACTACAAAGTAAAAAGCACTAGTGCTACAATGAGCTACTTTCTGTTTATGTTTATAGCCATACAATGTTTATTTTTCGAGCAACTGTATTGAAAAAGATTTTTTTTTGTAAATAAAGATTAATTTATTATAAAAGGACACGAATCAGCTCAAGAAACGGAACAACTGTCCTCATCACATATAGGTCGGAATATTTATTTTATATTAGATTCATATTATACAATTACATGTACCATATTATATGGAAAGACATTTTCGCCTCTCTTTCAAGTATAGCGACATCTGAGAAGTCAAATTTTAAATAGCGAAATAGAGGTATGTATACAGGGTGGCCCAGCGGGTGACGTCCAAAAGAAAAATTTGGATGCCCCGTGCCAGGGGGCATTCAGATCAACCCCATGTATGTTCCACGATTTTTTGTAGTTTAGAAGTTATTACACATTTAATGAATTTTTTGAAATTTTTCACCCAGCGTCGGTTTTTATTTTTTTTTCTCTTTAAGTTTAAGATTATTTCGAAAAATTCTTTGTGACAGATAATGAAAGAAATATTAGCTACCATTTAAAAGAAATTGGATGTCGCTCGTCACTACGCAACATGGTTTAAATTTAACTTAAATGTTAAAATTGACACTTCAGTGAAATCTTTTCAAAACTTCCAGCTAGAAAAAAAATAATTGTTTCAAACGGCTTTTAAAAACTTTGGAAGATATTCAGCTTTACGAAACATACAAAAAAAAATAGTACGTAGTGTTTCTGAAAATACCATAGAAAAAGTTGTTAACATGCTTGTAAATGAACCTAAGACAAGTTATAACGATTACTCAATCTTCACGCTATATCCCTTGTGGGGTTAGGGACGATCGATGACTGAAAGAAAAAAAATAGTTATGCCCACCCCACAAGGGATATAGTGTGAAGATTGAGTAATCGTTATAACTTGTGTTAGGTTCATTTACAAGCATGTTAACAACTTTTTCTATGGTATTTTCAGAAACACTACGTTCCATGTAATTACTACTAGGAAACCGTCTACGATGGTCCTTGCTCAACGTTAAATGCGAATTACTCGTAAAAAAGCCCCACTAGGTACTATTTTTTTTGTATGTTTCGTAAAGCTGAATATCTTCCAAAGTTTTTAAAAGCTGTTTGAAACTTGCAGATCCATCATAATATTTTTTTTACTAACTTGAAGTTTTGAAAAGATTTCGCTAAAGTGCCAATTTTAACTTTTAAGTTAAATTTAAACCATGTTCCGTAATGACGAGGGACATCCAATTTTTTTGAAATGGTAGCTAATATTTCTTTCATTATCTATCATGAAGAATTTTTCAAAATAATCTTAAGCTTAAAGAGAAAAAAAATAAAAATCGGTGCTTGGTGAAAAATTTCAAAAAATTCATTTAACGTATAATAACTTCTAAAGTACAAAAAATCGCAGAACATACATGGGGGTGATCTGAATGCCCCCTAGCACGGGGCATCCAAATTTTTCTTTTGGACGTCACCCGCTGGGCCACCGCAATATGCATATGCAATCTATACCTCTCATGCCCTTGTATAATCTCCGATTAATTCTTTGTAAAAGAAGACAGATCATCTCTTGACCATTGTTTCGATCAACCTCGATGCAGCTATATTAAAAACGTTTATTGTGTAGCATTCCAAACGTTGATGTAAGAAATAATAAAGAAAGAGCTTTTAAAAGTATAGTTTCGAAGATCGACATTTTTATGATAGATTCTCAAAAATACATCTTTACGTATTATTGTAAAAAACCTGTTTGGATTTCAATATTATGTTCAAAACTGCCACCTAGTCACTTATTTTATAAAATGTGTCAAGAGTGTGTAAATTTGTTGGACGGACTTCGTCATAACTAAAAACCAAGACAAAATAGTAATTAGCAACATGCTTCGTCAAGTCTGAATAAAAACCCACAGATATATAAAATAAAACCGTAGTCAAACCCCCCAAAGATCCCCCCGTTTAAAGGTACCTATGATGCTGGCCACGTTACCACGTTTTTATAAAATGATTTGTTAGTGGCTTTTGAGCACTAAAATAAAACAAAGACGAGTGTTTTTCGACACGTTTTCCCTTCAACGAATTTCCGGTTCTGTAATTTATTTAGTCACTTTGCCATACAACTAGCTCGAGCGGGCAGGGTCGGTAAAGGAAAAGCACTTTTCATGGTAACTTGTTATTATCTTGTGTGAATTCGATTCTCAGGCACCCCCGTCACTCCGCAGTTTAGGCATGTTCGCGCGGCGGGCATACTGAGTATGCCAGCGAGCGCGGGCTGCCACTTGCCGCGTTGGTTGCGTGTTGAACAAAATAATAAGTGTACCGACTAATTAAAATAACTGTAAACGAAACTCACAAATACAATATTTACTGTTATTTGTTTGGATGCATGAACAAAAGGACGAGCAGAGCTCAACCAAGCTTATCATTGTATCAATCATATTTTCATTACGCTCGCTGGGATAATATTTTTCTGTTTATTATATTTCTTTACAATATTTACTATTTGTAGTCAATAGCCGAACAATATTAAAACCAGACAGAAACACGTTTTGCCATCACAATAGTCTGTAGGTGTCTTTAGTTAGTAGGTATGTAGGCTAGGTATCAAATTACAAGGTTGGTTAATTGGTTATGTTAATTTGCGTTTTTACTTACTATACTTCCTAACTACAGTTACTCTTGATTTTATAAGGATTGTTATCTTACTTGATTAATTTAAATAATAATTATACCTCTAAATCAGCGGCGAGTGTTAACCCTGAGCTCTCGTTGCGAACGCGGCATCGAATCTGCGGTGCGCAATAGAATATGAAAGCTAGCGGCCCACTATAAGTTTCAATTTCTCTTGCAAGTCTGTGCCGCTTGCAATAGTAGGCAAATGTTTATGCCTTAAGTTGACTTTTGTTAAGGAGTGAGAATTCTGTGTCTCAGGCACTAAATTCATTATTATTTTGAAGATATGAGTCACAATATAAAATATAAGTAAACGTTAATAGTTCTTTACAGAATTAAAATCTGATTTATAAAACAAGGTTCAAGCACCGACGTTACTTTTGGAAGAACGGGTATTTTTTTAAATTTAAAATAAGAATCCGAACGTAAGAAGCAAGACTGGGAAAGATGAAGAAGGAAAAGGGAAAGAGACACATGCAGCTTCTTATCTACGTAGCTAATGTATCATTTTCATTATAGATTCAAGGCATTGGATCGAATGACCGTAGAGCGACCGTTTTTTTCGTGGCGACTTTTATTTATTGATCCGGGCCCTGAGATGTCAATTTTGACATTTATAACTTCATTTTCATAAGTTTTCACCACCTTTGAGTATGTAGTATTTGTTGTTCACCATGAACATTGCCACAAAATTTTCTGTAAACTCGTATTCTGTTTATCGTATTTTTCATAGTAAAAAAAATCCTACAAATACAATTTCATGACTTTCAAACAGCGAAATAAAAGCCGAAACATTTCAAGACGTAAGCTGACGTAAAACAAAACTGTGAAGTTAGACTAAGAAAGTTGAGGGGAGAAGGAGAAAAAACAAAAAGAAACAATAGCATTGTCGACAAACGTGGGGCGGTCGATAGCCGATAATATTGACGGCGGATTATACGGACGGACTGCCGACTGTAATGAGCTGAGCGACGGAATACTTGGAAAATATTATTTGAGAAAATCAGAAATTTATTCTTTTCCAACTCGAAGGAAGTTATTGAAGCCTTCTTTTTTAATAACGGTGGATTTTAATTAAGAGATTGATCGAATGAAATAAAATGTTATTGGTGAAATTTAAATCGATTCTTGGTTTTCTTTAATCGCCACTTCTTAAAACAAAAACTAAGATATGCGTACATTTAAATACATCTTTTGAAAAATACTTTTTAACATATAGCATTAACTGAACTAAACCCATTTAGAAGTCTATGCAAATCTATTCAGAGTAAGTCGGGATATATTTTATGATTTCAATTGCTTTTGAAAAGCCCTATCATCAGAATTGATATAATATCAGCTAAGCCGTCGTTTAGAAATGGCAGAGTCAATAAATAATACGATTACAACCCTGCAAGAGCAGTGGAGTGCGTCGTACTGATAACAAACACCCATCATCCGGCTTTGCTACCTCATGCGGACTGTGGACTGTACCCGCAGTGATTTGGAAATACCAGCGATTTGTGAATCGGGGCTTTAAGCAGAACGATGTTTGCAGAAATACTAGATTTTATAAAATAGTAAATTTCCAGAATAGTAGCGAAAAGTTCTTTACTCAGCATAGTAACTAAAGATGAGCTTTAGTTATTAATTCTAGCGAAACTTAGTGCTACTCAATCAACGGTTTCCCTTCGGGACACAGCATAGTTACTGCTCTGGTCAAAGGGACAGATGATATCCGTCTCGGCATGGAGCAACAAAAAGTCACTTTATTAACTCTGCTGGATTTCAGCAACGCATTCAACATGGTTGATTTTGATATCCTTCTTGCTATGACGAGTGCTCTTGGGGCATCACCCTCTGTTTTGCAGTGGTTCCGCACATATTTAATGGGACGTCGTCAGCGTGTACATGTGTAGATGATCAAAACTTTGATTGGGCATGTACTACATCAGGAGTCCCACAAGATGGTGTTCCATCACCGCTGCTCTTCTCCATTTTTATTAATGGCATATCTTCTTTCATCTCTTCCTCCTTCCACCTATATGCTGACGATCTCCAATTATACACTCATGTGCCCGTACTCAACATCAATAATGCCATTAGTCAAATGAACGCCGATTTATCACGCATCGCGCAATGGTCTGATTCCCACGGACTGAATGTCAACCCCTCTAAGTCCCAGACCATAGTGATTGATGGTAGTCGGCAGATCAGTAAGCTGGACATGTCATCTCTTCTCCCTGTCAAGCATAAAGGTGTTAACATTGTGACTATGTCAAGAATCTGGGAGTCATTTTCGATTCGACTCTGTCATGGTCGAAGCAGGCGGGTGAGGTGAGCGCAAGGTGTTTGCATCTTTTATGTCGTTTTTGTTGCGAAGGTTAGGAAACTTTCTTCCTATTCCTACAAAGATTGCGCTCGTCCAGGCCCTACTTCTTCCCTTGCTCGACTATACAGATGTTGCGTACCTCGATCTGACAGATGAACGCCTCAATAAAATGGAGCGACTGCAAAATATGGCGATTCGATTTGTTTATGGAGTCAGAACATTTGATCATATTTCTGAATATAGGGTGAAACTTAAATGGCTGCCCATTCGGCTGTGCCGTGACACACACATATTGTGTTTGGGTTTCAAGACACTGCGCGACCCACATGCCTCGGCTTATCTTAAGGAACGCTTTGCGTTTCGGTCAGATAGCCACGGGCGTGAACCGCGCAGCAGCACCAGATTCCTCATCGATCTGCCGGTCCATGAAACTAACTATTATACCAAATCTTTCACAGTACTTACATAGTGTAATATCATAAGATATTGCTTCTTAGCAATTGGGCCGCCTTTTGTACCCTAACTTTATTACTGTCCATAATGTAACTTTTACTCTGTATCACGTTCTGTAATGTTAGTGTGCAATAAAGTATATTTGTATGGTATTTTAATATACAGTATTGTAATATACTGAATGCCCGGGACTTCGTTTCTGTAAGAATTTCGTAAAATCCTTCTTTATTCCTTGTCTACATCGGTAAGGGAAACTTTATGCAAAATTTTAGCTTTCTAGGGCTAATGGTTTAGGCTGAGGGTTGATGAGTCAGTGGGTCAAGACCTTTAATTTTTTCAGTTAGTTCCACATTTCTGAAGCAACCTAAATAATTTAGAAATTTGAAACTTTATGTTTGAGCTAAAGATTTCTCAAATCACATGACAAACGTGAACAATGGATTATATGAAACAGTAGATCTTTCCATCAAATGTGCAACCGCATGATGGGCATGTGAGTTCGAGATTTGGGACGTTCATTTACGTTTTCTATGAGTCATTTTCTTTGTTTTTATTTTTATTTTATTCTTAATAAATAAACGCTACACACTCAAAGGCCCACACTAAGGTTTTCCCTTGTGTCGTGGGTCCCTTGGAAAACACATAAAGACAAACCCATGACCCGAGAACTAACATTTGCTTAATATCTTGAAGCTTCTTGAGTCTCATTTCAAACACAAAACAATAAATAAATTATATGATTCCATTGTTCGTTCAGTGTTCTCGGAAAGAAGTGAAATGTGAAAAAAATAAGTTTTGTAAAGGAACTAAATGACTAGACCTTTAAAGACAAAACAAAACAAGCAATTTATCTAAAAAACCACAACCAGATAAACCTTTTTTATGGAAGCTAAAAAGAATAATAAAAAAAAACTAAAAACTAGAAACCCTTTTAATGACTACACATTGTTTTATCTTCAATATTGCATGCAGTGCAGAGCCCCTAACGTGAGCTAGCCCTAAGGTTTTAAGCTTATAAATTGAGCTCGCCTCGCCGGGAGAAGGGTGGAGGTTCATTATTTAGTCCGTTTAAATCACTAAGTCCTTAAAAGACATTAGCAGGCTTTGTAGCGTTATCACAGAACACAAAAGAGATTTTAAGTAGACGGCAGGGGGACCCTCAATTATTACCTACTCGTAATGTTTAGCTATGGTATTAAATATTTTGTTGCGCTTTTCATTAATGAATTGAACCATTTTAAAACGAAGATATAGTTATAATGATAACGAAGTTGCAGTGGTTGTTTCAATATATTTGACATAACATTAAAATTATAAAAGGTTGTACTTAACAACATTTGCTAAAACATGCTTCTAATTCTTTAAAATGTTTATTTTATTTTTAGAAAGTGAGATTTGATCTTTGAATAGATTGTGAAATTTTTTCACACCAACCCTAATGATTGTGAGTCCGAAACAAATGGCTGTGGCAAAATACTATGAAAGCACAAGATAAAGTAATAGAAAGCATAAATACTATGTTATTTTCTGCTAATTTTTACTTAAAATTTTTAATGTGTTTATTTGCTCTTTTGGTTTCTACCTAACCTAAATACTTTACAATTTTAACGTATTTAAACTTGTATTAAATGATCACACAATCTACAAATGGAAGATGTTGCTACAAAATAAGTGAAATACATCTTTAAGATTAATTTTGAAAGTTAAGGTGTTTATGTTTCATGTATTTGTGTTTACGAATAAATAGTATATTAGTTATCTAGCACCCACACAGTTTGGGGTTTAAATAGAATAGATGGCGCTGTGTGTCTATGGCTCTCCTTAGTTGATTAGTCAAATGTCAAGTTCCAAAGAGTGATAGTTCTTCATGTTTATTTGTTTATTACTAATCCAACTGCTATATCAATACATGTAGGTACCTTGCCGAGGGCCGGCTGCAAAATACGCACACGGCACTCTCGCTAATTGTTTCCGCCATTTGAATATTGCTGACAATTACCCGATTGGTCTACCGTCCCCAGCAGCCCCGAATTAATTGCTCTCCACTTTGTCTCGTGCCTAGAAACAATAAGCTGCTAATGTGCTATTCCAAATTAAAAATGACTGTTTTTTTAACTTGTGTTTAAAATTAAGCTTGTCTCATCCGCTGATATACTTGAGCTGAAAAGTCTTGACGACTGAATGGTTGTTTTCTTGTTACCTTAAAAAATACTAACAGATGTATTAAAGAACATCAGATGTATAACGTTTAAATGCATTGGGCCTTTTTATAATTCGAAAACGGCACGGCTAAATTGTATTACCAATACCGCCTATGTAATAGTCATACTAGAAGCTGAGAACATAGGAGGCAATGGTAATTCAAATTTTGAATTGCCGTGCCGTGTCGTTCGAATTATAAAAAGGCTCATTAGATACTACTTTTTAACTTTTGATTCTAATGACTTTTCCTCTCATCTTTTCATTGAATCAAAATACCCCTAAATATTTGCAATTATGCAGGATTACTTTACAACACATTGAGTGTATGAAAGGGCGTTACATTATACCAATGAATGGAGGTGTTTGCCGCGGGCCGTCGGATGAAATTTTAATGAGCGAAGCTGCGGCGAGGGGCCAATTAGCTACCCGCAAATATACCTATTAGCTGTCAACTGAATTCATGTTATATTTATGTAGGGGCTTAATAGGCCGCTGGTCTTTAATAGGGCTACAAATTGGTACAGGTATTTCGTTCCAGGGGGTTGATTTTCCAAAGTGGCGTTGTGAGATAGACTGGAGTCATTTCTGAGACATAAAGACTTGCTGTTCCAATTTTATACAAGTCATGTCATATGCTTCTGGTTGGTTGGCTTTATTGGCCTATAATCCTTTTGATTTACCGTTATATCAGTGTAATCAATAATAATAAAAAATAATATTAATTTGCTCTTAACAGTTAAAATAACCTGATTTACTAAAATACAATAGCTTAAGTTACAAATGGTCTTTATCTGAAAGAACCCGAAGCCTAAACTAAGCCGAGGCCTGTGCTATAGGACTCCATATAGGACTCCATATAGCTTCGTACTCGTAGTACCAATAAGGGTCTCTGAGAAAAACCGTGGACAACGGATACGGATAACTAAAGAATCCTAAATAAAACGGGCAAGTGCGAGTCAGACTCGCGCACGAAGGGTTCCGTTCCGTACCATTACCTATAAAACCGGCTAAGTGCGAGTCGGACTCTATAAAAACCATTATATTCTATAAAAGCGGCAAAAAAGTCACGTTTGTTGTATGGGAGCCCCCTTAAATATTTAATTTATTCTACTTTTTAGTATTTATTGTTATAGCAGAAACAGAAATAAATCATCTGTGAAAATTTTAACCTTGTTACTATCACAGTTCATGAGATATAGCCACGGACAGACTTTCTATAAAAACAAGCAAAAAATTACTTTTTTTGTATGGAAGCCCCCTTAAATATTCTAGGAACTGTCCATAAAATACTATTTCTACCTACAGTGAGAACCAATACTTACGGTGTAATCTGTGTATTACGTATTTACTCAGTTTGCATTTGCCAATTAAATTAAGATTATTAAAAAAAGTATCGAGTTTGACGTGAAGTAATTACCACCTACACGTATCCCGGCGGCGTCAGGTTCGTTGCTGTACAACGAGTTTTAATAATGACAATTATATTCTGCTTTATGGCATCAAGCAGGCGTAGGGCGTGTTAACTGATAATATACATACTTTAAATATATAAATATGTATACAGAGTGTTTGATAATAAATATTGTTTATTGTACAATAAAGGATTTACATGCATACAAACATACAAATACTCAATAAAGAGAATATCCAAAAATTAAAAAAATAGATTAATGTTCAGCTCTTTTTCAAATGTATGTAAAAATAAACCTGTTGGAGCCTTTAGGGATGTACGTAATTACTGATTTTGAAGTTAATAAAAAAAATATATTAATACATTTAAATTACAACTTTATTAAATTTATTAAAATTTTAAATTATTCCATTTTTGCAAATAATTGCGAATCCCTAAGTTAAAGCAAACTTATTTGTGTCATCAGTGTTTTTAAATCTCATTTGAGATTAGTCTGTGACGAGTTGCTACGCAACGGTTGTTGATTAGATGTCAATGTAATAATAGTAGATTAAGCAACAAGGGGATAAAACAGTGTATAATGTCACGGGCAGCATATTGAATTCTGAGCGAAATGAAGGATAGAATTATGGTAAGAATCCTGAATGAAGCGAAGGATTCAAGTCTGCCCAAGACTAAGACACTTTTATCCCCGAGTAGCTTACTCTACTTTATACACCTACTGCGAGGTTAAATAAAAATAAATTATAAATTCATCCCATCAATAATGTTTTGAGCCTCCGTTTCTATGTCAGAGTCGCTGGAATTACATACTGGACTTTTTTATTTATTTATTTAAAAAACTTACCACAAAACAATTTAGTAATTCGCGATCAAAATCACAGATCCAAAATCACCTACGACGTTTTCTTATAATATTTAGTTCCGTAGGCAAAGGAAAGTCAATAGCTAAGACATACAGCCAAGTTTTTATACTAAATATTTGTAATAAAAGTAAAATCTCTTTGATGTGTCAAATTTTATAGTTAAAATCTACTTGGACCAAGGAAGGAACAGCCTTGTTTTTTTTTTCGAAATTATTTTTGATAGAAGTTTTTGTTGAAATTTTGGCGTTCCATATTTAAATGTCATTAATGCCCAAGGGAAGTTCCATACAATTTTATTTCCCTTAAGCTTTAATGGCTTACTTTCAAAAATAGAATACTTGACGTATAATACGTGCTCCAGATGCAGGTGGTGTATAAAATAAGTAAATGACTTGTTAAAAAAAACGTTTGTTGTACATATGGGAGCCCCCTTAAATATTTAATTTATTCTACTTTTTAGTATTTGTTGTTATAGCAGAAACCGAAATGCATCATCTGTGAAAATTTCTACTGTCTATCACGGTTCAAGAGATACAGCCTCGGATAGACTTTCTATAAAAACGAGCAAAAAAATCACATTTTTTGTATGGGAGCCCTCTTAAATATTTATTTTATTCTGGTTTTTGGTATTTGTTGTTATAGAGCACAAAGAAATACCTCATCTGCGAAAATTTCAACTGTCTAACTATCACAGTTCATGAGATACAGCCTGGTGACAGACGGACGGACGGACGAACGGACAGCGGAGCCTTAGTAATAGGGTCCCGTTTTTTCCCTTTGGGAACGGAACCCTAAAAAGATGAAAGAATCGATATAAGTGTCCTTCGAAGCAAGAGGCATCTTAGTTAATACACATAATATTTATTCCATGTAAATCAGCTTATATCGACTGTACTTCCTATAAAAAAAGAAAGTTGAGTCAACTCAAGGCTAAATATCTCCGGTGAAGTGTGTCAATGGCAGTGGTGAGCCAGAGATGGTGGTGCTGAGATCGATGGCGCCGGCACGTCTGGCCGGCGGGACGGCGCGGCGCCGCCGGTCGGAGGCGCCGAGGGGACGCAGCCTCCAAATACATCAACTGTGTGTTTGTGTGGTTCCGATCGTGACGGCAGTCTTGTGAATCAGAATCAGTAGCTAGCTTAGCAGGTGGTGAAAAGTATGGAGAATCTTCATTCAATATCATAAAATTTTAATCTGGTTAATAAAAATAAAACAAAAACATTTATTATCAGGCAACTAGGCCCATAGATAAATACCTTACGGGGTGTCTGCAACCGGGAATATTCCTCGCAGTTGGCAGTGCCATTTTTTTTTAATCTATAGGATAGCCTGCAAACAGTTTCTACACTTCTATAATTTCACAATCTAAGTCCCACATCAGTGAATTTGTAAAGGTTTTACTTCAAGCTGATGTAGTACTAATGTTAAAAATTTCACATTGATTATAATACATTTATCCGTTTGGAAGTCTAAAAGAGAACGACTTATGACATGATTAAACTACTGAAAATAACAAAAGTATATATTTTAATGTCGAAAGTAGAAAAACACAATATTCTGTAAATTAATCTTATTGAATAGTCAGGGCCCCCAGGTAAATAAATATGTTAAGAAAGTTAGCAATATTCAGACATTTTGTGGCAATCGTACAGAAGCAATAAATTTCTCATAAATCACACGGCGCCAAGGGGGCGCATCCATCCGAAATATATCAAATGTTTTTGTTCTGATAATTACTCCATGCAGGTTCGCGGTGAATAAGGTTTACTTTTGAATAAAGGATTTGATGACGCTATATGCTATGAAATTTAATCTTGTCAAACTATCAATGTGGTCTGTTGTACCGAAATGAAAGTATTTTATATTCTGTTCTATTCTAAAAATCCTTGAAATGATTTACGGCCTCTTTTTTCAAAAAATCCTGTAATGTAAACAGTTGTAAATGTGTTAACTGTAATGAGTAACAACTCAATTTTCATTAAGTAACTAACTTTACTTTATTTTCATAATCTATCAAAATTAATTTTCAGCGATGTCAGATCTCTTTGAAGTAATCATACTTTTTGATTTATTTGATATCGAAACGAAAGATTACTGCGGTTTAATTATTTTATAATCAACGGCCCTCATTAGCGTTGGCGAATCGCTATAATGACTCGAGTCTTTGGTGAAAGGACAGGGATTTAATTCGGTGTGGCCGGCGGGTGGGCGCGGGGGTGTGCGGTACGCGGGCGGGGGTGTAATCCCACTTCAAAGGACACGTTGAAATTACAGACGGGATTTGCATCTACCGATATATGAGGTCTATATCGAGCCTAGTGAAATGGGTGTACGGCTTGAAACTGGTAATATATCTAGGTATCTGGTTTGATTTGCTAGTTTACTTGATGCACGTTATAAAAACCCTATTACCTTGTGACTGTAAGTCGTGGCGATCCACAAAATAAAGATTCGGAAAGTATCCGAGTGTTTTATTTGTTCTTTATTTATTTTAAAGAGTTTTGATGTTACATATTACCTGTTTAGGTCAACAAGTGTTTAGGTCGTGTCATTTAAATATTTTCGCTTCCGCCTTAGCGCATTCTAACTTAAGGCAGACTTAGTCACAAATCCAAATTCAAGGTTTCCTGAAGAGCACTAGTGCGGGAATTTACCTTTCTAACCATACCACATCAACTGAGAATAGGTGTCTTAGACCAACTGTGTTAAAAAAAAATAACCGGTGATAGTGAGAGGCGAGTGAGAGTAAAACTGATAAACGCTTTAGTTTTCCCGCCCCGTAGCTCTCGTGTCGCCGTCGACAGTCGCCCGCCGAGACAGACGGGCGCCTCTGCCCACTCATTCCTCGGCAGGGCGCTCAAAACCACCAATATCACGGGCGCTCTTCATACAGAGTACTGAAATTGAATACTTGATTTCTGCAACTGGTATCGGAGATTCGCTTTAGTTTTAACCTTATCACCAGTGGACTAGAAACTTAGGTGGATAAGTTTAAACTCAGAGAACATTATTACTATTAATTAAGTTATTGCTTCCTTTGCGGTATGACATAATCTTTACTTTGATTTAAAAATACCGTTACCATAAAGCAGAGATACCTGAGGTATTTGAAAAATAATGAAACTATTTAAGTCATTCTGAGCCAATCTCTTTTTGTCTTAGCAAAGTTTATAAAAATCTTGGATAAGTCGAATGCTCTTTGATTTCAAAGATTTTTCAAAATTTATTCTATATGAAATCTCCTGTGAGGCTAATTAATTCAAACTTAAAATATATTTAATAATTTTAAAATACAGTGGGATCGGAAAACCTTTTAATCCTTAAGTTTTCTCAATTGTGGCGTCGTTTCTTTTTGTGACATTCATGATTTCATGCTATAGAAATTCATTTATTTCTTCACCCGCTTTATGTACAAAGGAAACCTTCAAAAATTTAATTTCATACCCTCTGCGGCTCACAGTATTCTAGTTGCTCTGTGAAAGATCGCGTGTCACATTCGCGGTATTGCGCGCCCGGGCGACTCCACTAATGTTCGCCGTGTGCAAATATTTGAAGTCGTATTGATCAGCGATCACGTTGGCAGCTCACACGTCTCGAGGGCTTGTAAGCTTGCTCAGAAGAGCGTGAGACACTCTCTGAAGGCGGCTATTGAGTGCCGTTTTAAATGTAAGAAGTGAGAAAGAGATGCTTTTTTTAAGTACAATTTTAGACTGTGTTTGACGGTGATCGCTCTGAGGGGGACTCAACTTTCTTTTAGAAAACTCATGCAAAATACGCACATGTTGATGTCGATTATAGAAACCAGCTTTACAATTATGATAACTAGCTAATTATAAATTATTTTTTGGACATGCGTGCAAATTATACAGATGGAATTAATGCATAATATCAAAATTATTCATGTTATTATGTAAGTAATTATATTGTTAATTTCGAACACCATGAAATGTTGCTGACCAATTTTGAAGTAAAGGTGATGAATAAAATTTCTAGTTTAGTGATGATAGTCCACTTTTGCACTCTCAATAAAAATCTATGCTTTGGTAGACAATACTCTAACGACCTTAATAAAAATATATTTTTACAATAAATAAGTAACTATTGTGTCGTTTAAGAAAGAGAGATCAAGACAAGTGGATATAACGTTGGAGATTGAATTTCCGGTCGGTAATGAGGTCACAATTTCCCGGAAACGCCCTAATGCATCGCAATTGTCGTCCGACTTAGTTACGGGGGCTGGAGGGATGATTTCACCATATGGATATGACAAACAAACATTTCTAATGCGGTTCCATTCCAGGAAAAAATGTTTGACAAATCATTTTATATATTGTTAATATTCACAACTATATACTTAGGGTATGAGATGAGATTATGAAACTTAATAAATTATATCCACCAAACTTTCGTTAGTTCCAAGGAAATCGGGATTAATTTCAAAATTAAAGAAAGTCGAAACTGTTTTTTTTTCTATAAACTTACTAAAACTACTAATGCACACATAGATACACTCACGCCTATAATTCCTTTCGGGCTAGGCAGAACTACAATATAACATTGCTCTATTAGAACTCTTGACGCCACTTAAGACATTCATCTGAGGCTTATTTAATTAGATAAAACGTGAGTGATATACTAATATACACATCAACACGGTCTAGGAATATTGCACGATTTTTCATACAAAAAAGGTCTGTTTAAGAAGCTACAAAAGCATACTCGAGATACATGGAGCGCTATTATTTTCAGACGAGCAATTGCTAAACCTGAATTTTTAATTCCAATCAATAAATTTTGTTTTACTTGAAATTTTTGAAAACGTGACAAAAATGAAAAAAAAATTGCGTAAATTCGACTATTTTCATACAAAAAGCAGGCAAAAGTGCATTTTCGTTTTCGTTTCCGTCACGTTTTCACAAATTTCAAATAAAACAAAATTTATTGACGAGAATTAAAAATTGAAAAAGCACTTGCTCGTCTGAAAATTATAGGCCTCCATGTATCTCGAGTAAGCTATTATAGCTTCTCAAACATACCTCTTTTGTATAAAAAATCGTGCAATAACCCTAGACCGTGTTGATGTGTGTAATATAGTAAATCTACTGAGTTTTGTTGTTATTATTACCATTTTACTACTTTTTTGTTTAATTTGATATAGTATATTGTATTAGGAATATTGTTCTATTTATAAAGAAGAGCGGAGCCTTACAACACTGGCATTATATTTGCTTAAAGGTAGATATCTAATGAAAATTAAATGCCTTAAAAATGCCTTAAAACCGAATACTTATATTAAATGTAAATATTTCAAGATATGGAAAAAGTGGTTAATTTTCTTGGAATGAAAATTAACTACTTTTTCCATATCGCCAACCTAAGCGTTCGATACTTTCCTATCGGTGGCTTTTAAATTTTCTATCCACAGTGCAAACATGTTCAGTGACGCGGTTTCTCTCACATCTAGAGCACTCGTCACTTGTCGCCGCGTCTAAGCAGGCGACTCCGAAAGGGTTGCTCGCATTGCTTAATGGACAGTGAAGGCGAGATACGAGTGATAAATCACCGCCGTGATTACCGAGCCATTATCTAAAATATAATCTCGGGGGCGACAACTCTACTGCTCCAATTCTACTGAGAAGTTGCGCTTAACAGCGACTTCTAAGACTGATGATGTGGAAATAAATCTTTTAATCAGACTTTGGATTCGAAGTGATTGCTGTTTTTTTCTATTTCAACATTATTAAGTTGCGTTAATATTTTAAATTATATAAAAATGGAGTTAATAGAGACAGCTAGGGAATCTATTCAAACTAAATAAAACGCCTCATTTATAGCATTTAACATAAATACCTGACATAAAAGGCTACTAAACTAACATTCAGTTGCAGAAACGGCTTTAATTGTCATATTGCCACCTCCGTCTTGATGACGTATATTAAGACAACATTAATATTTAGAGAAGCTATAACTTTAATGATGACTTCTGCTACTGCAGCTCTAGCACGATAACGACAAACTCGCGCTCGGCTCACGCTAAAACTTCACTTTGATTGTGCGAGGCTTGCTCGCCCTATGGCGTTGTCAATGTTGACATTTTGACATAGGACCGCGGTGTTGTCGCGGCGCTGTCACTATCGTACTTGGCCTACTGAGCGTAAGGTAACCATAAGGATATTGCCATAATTGCAGCTTTTACCTTATTTAAACTCTTACCTCACACAACTGTTTTATTTCGATGTATTTTAGCGAAATCAAACCCTCAGCGTTGAAAGTAAAGTTGTTGATGTAATTGACAGAGACGCAGCGACACCCGGCGTTAATTCTTCGTGAAGTTGGAAACTTGAGACTTTAGCACATTAGTCTACGTTTTAATTTTAAACTTGATTAAGGTTTTCCAAATTATGAGAGATTTTCCACGAAGTGTTAAAAGTTACTTGTAAAAAGGATGGGCGAGGGTGGTCGAATATGTCCACTACCAACAAGACACACGTTGCTCGACAGTCCGTTGCCCTTAAAGCGGGTACATAAATTTAAATATTTAGGACATATTGTCATTGACGACTTGCGCGACGACGAAGACATTGGACGAGAGCGGAGGGCGTTGTCGGTGCGGGCGAACATGATAGCTCACAGGTTTGCTCGTTGCTCGAAGGAAGTCAAAATTACGTTGTTCCGAGCTTACTGCACCACCCTTTATACAAGCAGCTTGTGGCTTTCATACACCCAGAAAGCCTACAACACCTTCCGTGTTCAATATAATAATGCGTTTAGGGTGCTGATGCGACTGCCCCGCTTTTGCAGTGCCTCAGGTATGTTCGCCGAGACTCGTATAGATTGCTTCTATTGTACGATGCGCAAGAGAGCGGCCTCGAGCGCGGCGCGGTTGCGGGGCAGCAGCAACAGTTTGCTCTCCGTCGTCGCCGCGAGGATGGATGGACCGATGCTGACTCAGTATCGCTTCTAATTACTAACATAGTTTTAAGAGATTTTCTTAAACTATAGAAGTAACTTTTATGAAGACAGTTCAACTAAATAATAAACTTCTCAGTCTCAGGGACCGCAGCGAAAGTGCTTAATCCTATTTTATGCTGTCTAATCCTATCATAATCTATTTTTATTTAGTGCTGGTACCTACAAATATTCATAATGCTTCTATTAAATTGATTGATAGAAACAAGTAATAAAAACTTTTAATTTTTTTTATTGACAGTTTTTTTATTGTTTTACTATAGGGTGGCCTATCGGGTTGGTTAGGTCTCGTTGACGGTGGAAATTGGACCGTGTGGGACTTTGCCCATTGTCTTTTTTATTCTATTCTAAAATTAAAGAAATAATATAATTTTATCGATTTAAGTATTTTTCTTTCCTTAGCCAATGAGATCTTACTGCAGAACAAAGACATCACCATGTAACTATATCTCATTTTATCTTTAATTTACTAAATACGATAGGAATTGAAAAAAAAGTGTGAACCATAATTATTGGAATATATGAAATGTTACTCAGAAAATTAATATGCTCTGGCAACTTTAGGATCTGTTTCCATATACAGGTAAAATATAAACTTGTAGGTATTGCAAAACGCCGCTGATTCCGAGTGTGTTCAGAATCGCACTCCTGAAGCCATATAAATGCATCTTCCCCTAATATCATTTCCTTTAAATCCAATCGCGTGTGTCTCAAACGGAATCGATCAACTGCAAACAAATAAAGCAGTATTGTGGCAATAGACGACTCCCAAGCAGCCTTATGACTCAAAGAGAAGCCGGAGCCGTGCCTTTGCCAGCTTGTTACAAAGAGATGTGGCGCAGAGGGAACTTTAACGAAGTAATTACTTCGCTGAATTGAAATATAGTAGTAGATAAATAAATTTTTATATTTTTTGGGGTTCACAAGAAATTATGATTTTAAACGCTTTGAAGAAAACTACTAATATTACATTTTAGTGGCTAGGTGCATATAGCCACGTAGCTAATCAAAAATTACTGAAAAGTTTTTCGTTTTGAAGTACTTTGTAATCGCCTTACCTGTGATCAATTTTACCTTTAATTCTATATTTAAGTAGTCCGATTGATGGAAAGTACAGGATCTCCCAATTGCTACCTACTATCCACAAAGGGTAATGCAATGGAATGAATGCAAACCTTTTAGGGCAGAAACTCAATTGCGGCGGGATTCAAATAGCGAAACACTTACGTATCGTATTGAAATGTTGGCTTAGTATTTAAATGGATTCCCATTTGTAGTCCCGAAACATGAAAATAGCGTGGCTCTTAACTAGAGAGGGGGTGGTGCAGAGCTAACAAACTACGCGACCGGGCGCGTGGCGCGGCAGGAAGCAACATGGACGCTTTAGCATGCAAATGAGATGCAACGCAAGCGAAAATTAAATCATGTTAATGCAATCCTGCTATTGCGTTTAAAGCGATGATATAGCTGCCTACATGACTTCTAATTTGATGAATAAATATCAGTTCTAATTAATTTTATAATAGAGACTGGGTGCTATTAAATAAAAATATTAGTTTCTGAGTACATCGATAACTGAAGACATTAAATCAACATTTTATTGTTAAAAACCGTGAGCGCTCATTCTAAAACTCTTTTAATGTCTGCGGTGGGCGTACTTTTAAAGTATATTGCGTATCCTCATACATACGTATGGTGAGGGTTATTGTTGTTTTTCAAAGCCCGTGACGACGGAGCTTCGCGGCTGTAAGGAAGGGGTGTTCTCCTTTAACAGATTTGTACTCGCTGCAACTCAGCATGTCGGCCTTATTTCAAAACCCAGACTTTACACTCACTTTATGGACTGTTTACGAACCATAAAACTGCAAATTTGGATGGATTGCGAAATATATTTTTTACAGCGATGAATCATTTGGTTTAGGGACACATTTATATTCGTCCATAAATTCTGTCTTTATTATCGTTAAAGCGATGAAGATGTAAACTTTCCAGACATTTTAAAGCATTTTATCCACTTTTGTCCTGGATCTCGGGACTATACAACTTATACCATTGCGATAACATCAAATGGATGCAACTTAAATAAGCATTAAGGAACATTTTCGAGGTCCTTCGAGATAAGTTCCTTGATCCCGTCCATTGTGATAGCCATCTTAGAAAACTCCGTGAAAAGCCCCGGTTCATTCGCCATTCATGGGGTGATTTGATTTACTTAAGATCTTCGGCTTGATACCGTCTATTAAGGGAGTGGTCGGGAGGACGGTAGTTTATATAAAAACGAATAACACAATGTAGCCCACTGTACTATCTTCACTGAAAGGGCTTAGGACTTTGTTAGATGACAATGACAATTGCGTTTTACTCGGATAAAATCATCTTAGTGGATACGGAGGGATTACTTTTATCGACTCTAAGTCAAGTTGTTTATTATTTTTGAATTTGTTATGAAGTACGGGTATAATTCTCACTAAACTTTTCACCTCAGATGACTTCATAAACCTTTCTTGGTTTTGGAAAATCAACCAAAACCTTATGATAATTTTTAAATCAAATTAATTTTTCAAACTTAAGCATTCCACCAATTTCGTTCTAGCAACCGGCTTCGCATTTGAGAGTGATGTAGTGGGTGTCCTGGGCCCGCGAGGGTTGACGCGTGGTTCCGGACGAGCGGGCCGCGATTTATAAAATGAGTTTGCAGTGCGACCGCGCTGTGATACCCCATTGGTTACGTCTCACTTCTTTGTTAGTGATGTCACGCGAAGTACAAGGGATTTCGATGATTTTTATTTGCCTGTTTCAGTTTTTTGTTAAGGCCTGAAACACCAGTTATGTTTATGTCAGCCATATAGCAGAGGTCGAAAATGGTAAAACGTTAAATTATTAGTTTCGAATAGGTTTGTCTAAAATACGCTTACGGATTTTAAAAGTCTTTTTGGTTACTAATTTTACGATTTATGAGAAATTTCCGTGTCAGGATTTATTATAAGTTTTTGATTTATCGATATTATTAGTAGAGTAGGTACCGATATCCCTATTGCCACATGGCAAAATTATATCAATGCTACAAAACATTGCTTGTAAGTGTGAGCTTTTATAAACGAATTAGGTGTATGATTCAGTGTTAAGATTGATCGGTAAATAAAAGTGGTTAGTTTTTAATAGTTAAGTATTAAAAGTAACCAGTATTAAGTATTAAAAGAGCCAAAGTGACAAACGTGTAAACTTGTGTAGCTAATTTATGACGTGGTTTGAGCCGATTTTAATGTTATTTAAGACGGATTTAATTCAATTTTGTAATTGACGTGCTAAACGTTGCGTTGTTTGCAACATGGCGAAATTAAACAATAAACCAATAATGAATAATCGTTCTGTCCTTAGATATTACATACATTGAAACTATCGATCAGCAATGTTTAAGTTATTTAACAAGAAAAAAACTATTTCAGAGAAAAAAATATAATTTTGCTACTTCCATCGTAATGTTCACCCCATCCCTATTCCACGGACATTTGTCGCGCTCCCGATTTTTCCCTCCACCATCAGTGGAAAGTTAAAAGCATTGAAAGACATATCGCGGGTTCCTTTCCCGCCATTGTTCTCCGCCCTTTGTCCCGGACAGAATGTTTTAATGTAATTGGCTTTGTGCCAACGGTTTTTATCAACTCCCGTTTAAATAAAAAGATTTTAGTTCGGTTATATGACTCAATGGGTGCATTGTAACAGTTATTTGTTTAATTAAATGTAATGTTATTATATTATTAGAGTAATTACTTTTAAGACAAAGTTCATACAACCGAAAAAAATACATAATTTGTTCTAAAAATTTTAAAACTATGCCGAACTGAACATTCTTTTTCTCCCCACTGCCATTGCAAAAGAATTCGTTAAATAGTTTTTCATTTACACATTTTCTCTCACCGCGAAGATACGCATGTATGTATATATGTATGTATGTAAATCCTTTATTGTACAACAAAATTATAAAGCAGACACTGATTAAAAACATAAAGTGACATTAGGTACAAAGGCGGACTTATCCCACAATGGGATTTCTTCCAGTTAACCTAGTTATAATGTTGAGTAGGCGGGACGGTACAACCCTGTACTAGCATGTTCTAGTTTGTGAAAATTTGATCATTGATTAAAAGAAGAGTTCTTTTTCCTGACTCCTGAATTGTAAGCTGCAACTATGACGTATTAAAGATGTAGGTCAGCCTGACACATCCTGCAGCGATGACTGCCTCACTGCTTCGCTAAGTGAGTTGGATACAAATTGGGACATTGTCTGCGAATCTGGAGCGCTCGCAACACTTTATTCTGCAATAGCTGTAAAAAAGTAAATTCACCGATAGAGTCACTCTCTTTCCAGTAGATTGGTTTCCGCGGAGGCGCGATAAGGAGAGATGGGGTTGATTATCAAATCGTTACGGAATCCTTGCAGAATAAGATTGCTGATCTTGAATGAATCCTTCTGCTTTCTCTGTCTACCGGTGTTGCCCTCTCGCTCTAGCACACAGGACCTTTCTCTATACATTGCTGTCACCATAATACAGGATCAATCCGGAGTGCGATTCCGAACACTGCTGCTCAAACAAAGATTTAGATTTTATCAGTTTGATTGTGTCTCTTAATTGTGTTTTAGAGTTAATAGGTTGTCTCCAATCCAAATAAGGAGCAGATTTTAAAGTTTTATTGTAAAAATAGAAAGAATTCTTAAATTTTTACTTTTGTTTACCCTAACAAAATAGCAAAAAGAAAACCTAATTTTGCTTTTTTAATTAGTAACAGGTGCACTTAACTAACCTTTTGAATTGAGCATCGAAATAACTGTAGGTAAATAAAGTTTAGTTGATAAAGAACTGTAGTTTTACTTTAAGTGGCCAAATTTTACTTTGCACTTTCACACATATTTAAAAAAAAACGGAAGATACGGTTTGTAAACCAATTTTCACCTGTTTGAGGTTTTAAAATTACACCATTTGTATTACAAATGATTGAAATAATTAAAAATAAAAACTATTAACATTCAATACCTTGAAAACTCGTAACTAATCGCTAACATAAAGCCGATTGAACCCATAGTCCAACGATAGAAATGTAGCTCCACGGCATGGGCTCAAACAATATGTCAAAATTAATCAAGATAAAGAGACGGCAAAAGATTGCAGAATACGGCTGCGAGCGAGGACAGGGAGCATGGCACGCATTTCTGGCTAGTTTGAAGTTGGCGTCGGTGACGTCACACCGCCCGCCGCGCCCGCACCACAACCACTTCACACCACTCGGAACACGACACCACAACCAACACGCGTTAATCAGACAATAAAACCACTGTGACTGTGATGACAATAATTTAAACTTTAGTATAGAAATCTAAAGTAGCAATAAACTACTCTAAGCACTTTATTTTCTTCTTCCAAATCATATGATAAATCCTAAACCTAAGAAAATCCACAGGTTGTTCCTTAATCGCCTGTCTCTTGGGCCTGTAATTGAAATTTGGACTCTGCAAGTGAAGGTTAAGGTGGTAAATTGTTTAATAGAGACAGAGGGTGTGAATTCGGTTTCACTTGTTGATTCACCGTGGAGAAATCCTCAGGGAACATGTTCTGGCGGTGGGTACGAGTCCTGTGAGTATTTTAGAGGATTTTCCCTTAAGCTCTGGATACATTTTATTTCTATTCTCCCTTCTTAATTTAGTATTTTTAAAACGCTTACCCGCATAGAGGGATATTCACATATAATCGTGCCGAACATTTTTCTTTCTAAGTTTTTTATTGTTTCACTTTTGTCTTAATTTATTATCTGATAAGTATTGATATATAATTTTTTTACATTTTATAATTGGCAAAAAGAAGGCTAAAACAAATATGTATTTGATCGTATGTAGAGTTTTATGAAACTTTTTTCTCACTGTGACAAATACTTCCAGTGCTACGAGTTTACGAATCTGCTACGGCTCGTAGCAATATACAAATAAAAAATAATTTAAAAAGTTAAGTCTGTTCCAAAGATCATTGAAGAAACTATTTTATAGTAATGCTTTATGAAGAGGTTTATAATACAGTAGCAATAAGGCCGGTATTCCCTTGGGGCCGGCTAACAAGGCTCCACGTCATGTTGTCCCTCGTCGCTCCACCGCTCCATAGCTATGTTTTATGTCTTCACATGTCATGCAGCCCTTCAAAATAGTCCCTTTGGGACTTTATTACGTCACAGGTACGCCAATCTCTTTTTGATTGAACTATTCGAAGGGTAAGTTTTGTAATGGTTAGAATTTCATGGTATTTTTTATTGAAGAAAAAAAAGCTTCGCCAAATACTCTCAAATTGATTTTGCCTTTATAAATAAAGCTATTTGTGAGCTCAAATTATAATAAATATCCATTTATCTATAGGAATCCAAATTTAATTAAATTTATTTAACGCCAGCTTCATTATGGTTTCACTTGATATTTAGGATTCCGCAATTATCGTTCGAACCCTGACCTAATACCGTTCTCGCAGATTGGTGAGATCGATACCAGTCCCGGGTTCCGTAGCGAATATTAAAATCATCTACAACTGGCGCTCGTTTTACTGCGGGTACAAAAGTACAGGCGAAAAAATTACCCATGGGACTTCTATCCAATTGTCCGCCTACGAAGATTTTATTAAAACCTAATTGTTAAATACCATTGAACAATTTCATTTTAACTTTCAATGGCTTATTGGTAGTATTGGGAAATTTTTGTACTAGATGACTTAAAATTTGTTTTCTTATATTGGGTGACTTAATTAGGAAGCAAAACTTAAAGAGGTCATTCTTAAACTAACCTTGGTAAAAGATCTTAGTTATTCATAGCTAAATTGATCTTAAAGTTAAGTAGGTATGGTATGACATTTATAAGGAAGCTAAACCTTAGTGAGGTTTATAGTTGAATAGGTATCATAGCCTCATAAGAAAATCAGAAGCGAAGCAATCGTCTTATCTTACAGGAATTAGAACTGCTCTGCTGTTTACGGACCCTTTGAACTACCCTATATTTTATTTCACCCTCGGTTCACTCTCAATTCGCGAGTATTACTGTAAAGCCCGCGTATTTGCGTAATTGATATTTACTACTAACCTGGATTCCAATGCTTTTTCCCGGATTAAAGAAGGATTTGTTAGGATTCGACTTAGAACGCTCTTCAATTTATTTACAGTAGCTGTAAGCTCGCTGATAACATTTACAGTTCGGTTTTAAGCGACTCCTTGGAAGTATGTTTTTATGAGTTCTAGAGTTTTTCTGATTCTACTTCAGTTCATTTTCCCACTTTGCACCAGGTTTTAAATAAAAATAAATAAAAAATCGTTTATTTTTTTCTCCACATGACCTTATTCTTTACAACATTATGTGTTTTTTTCGTACATGGGTAAGGTACGAGTGGAGACTGGTACCTGAAATAGAGATTTATCTATGCTTCAGGTCACCAGTGCCCCGGTTGTACGTCCCCGATAACATTTAGAAAAAAAAAAGAATTGTGGTGTGTGTGAGTGTGTGTGTGTGTGTGTGTGTGTCTGTGTATGTGTGTGTGAGTGTAAGTGTGTGTGTATGGGTGCGTGTTGTGCGTGTGTGCGTGTGTGTGTATGTGTGTGTGTGTGTTGTGCGTGTGTGCGTGTGCGTGTGTATGTGTGTATGTGTGTGTATGTGTGAGTGTGGTGTGAGTGTATAGCAGTGCGTATGGGTGATCTGCCATTCTACATAGCCCTACGACAAGGTCTTGGGATCGGTTTTTAAGCCACTATGCCAATAGGCAGTCAGAAATATGTATATGGGTATGGTAGTTTATGGGTAGCCACGGGTAGATGTAGGAAAAGAGTTTAGATGTTTATGCTTAGGTATCAGGTTTGATGATTCGTTCGGTGTCTGCGTAAGACAACTTTTTAAGCCAATCAGTGACTACCCTTTTGCAATGATGCCTATTTAGGTTATAGATATATTTATTCCTGTTAGCTTAATTGTAAAGGAATGGTCCCAAAAAGCATGAGAATCTATTGCTGAATTCAGTACGGGTTAAATTTGCTACGGCAATATTTTTGTTTCTATTACTGGCTAGTTTAGAAGTAGAGAACAATGTTTTAGTGTGTTGTAAGACTTAAGGATATAAAGCACTGTAAGTACCTGACAAAATTCGTAAAGAGTCTTAGTAGGAAAGCGAAACGGTTTAAATGTAGCGACTTTGAGAATGGCTCTTTGTGCCCTTTCAAGTTTAATAAGGTGTGATTTTGGAGCACCTCCCCGTACTGTAATACAATAGGTAGTCATGGATTGGCAGAGTGTGAAATAGACCATTTTAAGCGTACCCGTGTCAGCAACATGCGTAAGGGTTTTGAAGACGTAAATTAGTTTTCTTACTTTGGAAGTCATATAAGTGATGTGTTCCTGGAAATTGAATTTATCATCTATAATTCCAAGATATTTTATAGATTTCGTTTTTTCTAGCTTAGGACAGTCACAAACAGGTTTATTAGCTTTGTGGTCATGTACAGTTAAGAACAAAGTAATGTTTACAACTTGAGGAAACTCGCGAATGACGAAGGTAAGATATTTAATTTTATTAACGTTAAGAGTCAGGAGGTTGTCTGAGAGCCATTCAGTAACAGTATTTAGGCCTGATTGCGCAAAACGGTATAAATCCACCCAAGAATCGGCCTTACGGCCGATTAATTTTTACAAATTAGTGCAGTGTCATCAGCGAAGGAAAATAGTCTTCCATTTGGTAAAGCCAGGTTACATAGGTCGTTTATAAATGCTAGGAACAAAGTGGGACCCAAAATGCTGCCTTGGGGGACCCGTAGGTGATTGGTAACTCAGCACTTTTTGTTCCACTGATGATTACACTCTGGGTCCGATTTCTCAGATAGTCCCGGAAGAACTCGAGTGGAATGCCCCCAAAGATTGCAGTTTGTTTAAGAGGATAAGCGCTGAAATAGTATCGAAAGCTCTGGCCAAATCTAGAATAAAATAAATTAATAAAAAAAATAAAAAAAACCCGACTGCTTAGTAAAAACTGGAAAGGAAAAAAACAAGTAAGTCCAGTAGTCGAGACTTGTGTTACAATACAATACAATATACTTTATTTGCACACAAAGACATACAATACAGTTAACAGAACATAAAACATAGTGTACAACAAGGCGGCCTTATTGCTAGTGCTTATTGTTATTGAATATTATTGAATAACATAACGATTTTAACAGTCGGGACCTATTTTATTAGGAAGCTGGTTTTCTGATGGGTCCCGACTGTTAAAATCAGTCGAGTTTTGATTTTTTAAATTAATTTATTTTATTTTACACTTTTTAAGTAAGGGTCAGATATTTTTATTTGTTTATTGATTTTCTCATCAGCTGTGTATAACTCACTTGCACAAAAACTAAACAATTTCCGAATTAAAAGCCAACTAATTGAGAACCGTTACTAACCAACTTTAAATCGCTATAGATCCTCAACGGTAATTCTGATTGAAAAACGATATGAGAAACCTAACAATGTTTTTAATAGCTATTCAACGATTCCCCACTTGACATAGTTCAAGGATTTTCATTTTTATCTTTTTCACAATATGGCGTCCAAAATTAGCCATTTTGATTTTTCAAAATTTTTATACTTTTTATGACATTTGCGTCGTCAAGACGAATCCAACGACGTATCATTAATCAAAATTGGCCCACGCGTTTGGTCTAAATAGTGGCGCAAAGGTACAAACATACATACATACATACGAGAACATAGGCTGATAAACACATTACCCTCCTTTGCGTCGCGCAGTCGGGTAAAAATGGCCAAGCACTTCCTACCCGCATCTAAGTTGGTAACGTTATGGTTGGTCAAGTCTTGCACCGCATCTTCGGTGGATTTATGGGCACGGAAACCATATTGTCTTTGTGATAGGAGTTTTTTTTCCTCCGAGTATGTAACCAGTCTACCGTTAACAATACGTTCCGCAACCTTGGATAAGGCAGGGAGTACTGAAATGGGGCGATAATTAGTAGTTATGGTCCTGTCTCCCGCTTTGAAAATTGGATGGACTAGAGCTCTCTTACGTGCAGCAGGAAACACCCTTTGAAATACACATATTTATGATACGTGTTAAAGGTGGTGCCAGGAGCTCTTTATGTTCTTGAAGAAAGCTGGAAGATATGCCATCCCACCTTGTCGCACAGTTACTTTAAAGTGTCATTATAATACGCATAACCTCCGTCTCGTCAGTTTCTAGTAGAACAAATGACGTACTTGACTGTGGCTGGTCCACATGGGTGATATGATTTTTTAGAGCATCAATCGGGACATTATTTCTCCGTATTATCGCCTCACCTAGGGTTTTCCCCACATCTACGAAAGTTGTGTTTACATAGTCTGCTGATAGTTTAGGACTGGCCTTCACATTCAACAATTGATTGGCAGAGTTTTTGTTCCTTTTGGTGTTAGTTATATTAGTTATAGTATTCCAGAACTGTTTAAGGTTTGATTTTGTTTTCTGGAGCTCAGATCTCTCATATTCTCTACGTACTTTTTTCAAAAGCTTGTTGCAAAAATTCCTGTATCTTTTAAATGTAGTTTTTAAAATAATGTTGAATGGGTTATACTTTAAATTTGTATGCATATTATCACGGTTTCTAATACACCTTAGTAATCCTGGGGTCACCCAGGGCTTAATTGGCCTATACCGACAGGGAATGTGTATGATTTTAGTGTGAAGGTTTATTATATTTCGCAATGTGTCATAGAAGTCATCTCAAGCAACATTTGGATCCGTAATATTAGGAATATTGTCGAAGTTTATTTTTTCCAGTGCCAATTTGAGACCGTCGTAATCGATACGGGTTTGTGTTTTGGGCGATTTTGGCTGGATTTTTGTTACTAACGAAATAAGAACCGCGTCGTGGTCCGTAACAACAGTTTTTACTACAACAACTATTGCAGATAGGTTGATTTTTATGATAACGTGGTCTAAGCATGTGCGCCTGTGAGTTGGCAGCAAATGTCCTGGTAGTAATCCATGCGCGGCAGTGAGATTCAAATATTTTTTTTGCCTTTGTATCGTCTCGTTCATGGATAATGTCATTATTTATATCTCCAGTAATGATGATGGTTTTATATGTTCGTAAGTCAGATAAAATGGTATTTAGTGACTGCATAAAGTTGTCCACGTTACGAATCGCCCATGGTTTGTATATTGCCCGGATAACTTTGTGTGAATTTATTTTTATTGCCAGACAGCTGGCATCAAACTTAGCTGGCTCATCAATAACTACATCTGCGAGTTTATTACTTACATATATAACTACACGGTCGTTTTGGTGGGATATTGTGGACGTATAGTGATAATAATTGTGTATATTAGATTTGGGTAGATTATGTAATAGCCAATATTCTGTCAAGACTATAATGTCGAATTCACTTTTTGCATATCTTTATAGAATACATTTATAGAATGCATATCTCTTGAACTAAATTAAAAAAGTGAATGTATTAAATTAGTTTCAGCCTGAGTAAAGCTTTATGTTTATGTTGTACGAAGTAAACATAAACGTAAAACGCATACAAATTTTATGTTAAGCATTAACAGCATTCCTCATTCTGAAGTTGCCACCTTGCTTTTATAGAAATATCTTTCATCAAGAGGCATATTTTTTTTATAAACTAAAAATAATGGGTAAGAACACAAATAGTAAGGGCACCTAAAACTTACAACAAGCGCAGGAAAACCAAGTAATAAGAGAATAGATCCGGCGCGTGAGGTCCGCATCTCCCGACAGATTAGGGAGCGAGAGAAGAATCTGCGACCAAATATAACTGCAAATACGCCCAGACTTGTTTACTTCCATTTTTATGATATTTGTGAAACCACCCCATCATCGCCATCGCAGCAAAATTGATATTTGAAATAGAAATGTCGACGAAACGGCACGTTTCCAAGCACGTTTTGTTATTAAAAGATTTGAAAACGTTTGGAACTAGGTAGGCACTGTTTTTGTTTTCGTTGTTTGTTTATGTGAGTTTCTAAACCAGCCCTGACTGCAAAATTGACTCTGGCTATATTCTAAAAAGTTTAAACAGTTGAATTTTTTCATCTAAATTAGAACTTTTGTTAATTTTTGTTTTAAGTTAACGTTCACATTTTAGAAAATTATTGTCATTAACATGATAAGTCTGTTTAATTTCTTTTAAACTGACGTAAAGATACCTAGGTTATGGATGCAGGTTTTTGTTGTTTTACTTAACTACTCGCACAAACGTCATAAACTTCGCAATTTTTGTTATTGGTCTTTAAAAGGATAGTCACTCACCGAGTTTTATCTATTGATTTTCCTTCGGTCAAATCGATGAATGTTATTGTTTTAGACCGGCTCCCCTATTCGATTGTATCTAGGAACGGCCATAAAATAAATCCGGTCATAAATAAAGCAGTGAGACGCTAACAAGCATCGGGTTCCAAGTAATATTTCTCGGCGCGCCATTTTTGTCATAACTCTATTATGCTCGCGAGTGTCGAAATGCGAATCTTCTGACTTATTTATAGGCTTTCTTTACACACTCCTAGAATTCTATGTGTACATACCATATGAATTAGAAATGGTTTGGTGTTATTAGTCTTCTACAAAAACAATTTTATATTTTATCAATTTTTTTATACAAGCTCCTAGTTATTCCGAGCCATCGAGATAGGCAAGTGACACACCGAGAGCGGCGCGCGGGTAATAGGTCGTTACATTTATTTATTACATGTTTTATTCACGCGTCCAGGCCCACGGACGGCCGCCATCGTCAGTCGTTTGTGGGAATGGCCGATATTCGCACTATTTAGTTTGGAACATATTAATTAGCTCAAATCTTTGTGAGAGAATGATACCTTCACAGTAGTCAACTTTTATATGTCACCGTTAGAGTTAATCATACGCAAATTAAATAAGTTTGTTTTGTAATACCTATACTAGAAGAAATTTTAAAAAGTATAGGCTCGTTTGTATCTGCAGTAATGTTCAGTTGATAGCCTCGTCTCTTCGGAAGTCGAGTGGTTTCAGCAGTCGATTTCGTTTAAAACCTTTTATTATTCATCTATCGTACACGAGTGCATCGTGATCGGCGATCTCGGAGGGCGGTCGGGAAACAAATTTAACCGACAATTGTAAATCAATTAGAGAGGGTGGATTTATGGGGTGTAATGGCCCCCTCCCCAGACTTCTTACCTCACCCCCTAATACTCCATCAGAGCCGGAATCTAAAAGTATACTCACGAGTACGTGTGACAGTTTTGATATCCATATGATATATTGCACTTCTGAAATAAATGACTTTGAATCTTAATTCCATTTTAAGTCTTTATTTTATGAGTCATGTACATACTAAAACATAGGCCGTCTGCTCCTGTAACCTACATTTTTCAAATCCAGTTCATTAGAGAACTATTCACTCTCTACAGACGTAAAGGTCAGCAGTACTTGAAGTCTTTACCAATCGGATGCAAGTCGGGACAACTATTCCATACAAAAAAGTTGAAAACTGAATAACACGTTAATTAAACGGACTCTTGACTTAATTAGAAATCGAAGTTCCTCCCCGAGGTATTCATAGTGGGGGTTGAAGTGCATATTGTGCTGTACGTAACATTTCCCCTCTTGCCCCGCGCCCCCCACCCCTCGCCGGCTCTTCACGTCTGATCCAGGTCGTGTCTTCGAGGAGCCGAGGGAACACCAGAAAGTGTGTTAATAAGCAGTTTATGGGAACTGCTCGTGACGGCGATTGAATTTAAAATACGTGCCGTTGGTGGTTTTATTTTATGGATATGGCGGTTTATGAAGTGTGTTTGAAGTTTATTGTTCGTTTATTATGTTTACGTCTGGATATGGAAGAGATATAAGCATGACATGATTTTGTACAGGGTATCCCAGGAAACCTGTACCATCGAAGGTCTGTGGTTTGGGGACACCAATACCTATCGATTGGACCCCCATGTATGTTCTGCGATTTTTGTAGTTTAGAAGTTATAACACATTTAATGAATTTTTCTAAATTTATCACCCAGCATCGATTTTTTTTTCTCTTTATGTTTAAGATTATTTTAAAAAAATCTTTATGGTAGATAATAAGGGAAATATCAACTACCATTTTAAAAAACTGGATGTCCTTCATCATTTTAAAAAACTGGATGTCCTTCAATTTAACTTAAAAAGTTAAAATTGGCACTTCAGCAAAATCTTTTCAAGACTTCAAGTTGGTAAAAAAATAATTGAGATGGACCTGCAGATTTTAAACAGCTTTTAGAAACTTCGAAAATATTTAGCTTTAGGAAACATACAAAAAAATAGCACTTAAAAAGGCTTTTTTATGAGTAATTCGCGTTTAAAGATAAGCAGGGACCAGCGTAGGCGGTTTCCTAGTAGTAATTCCATAGAACGTATTGTTTCTGAAAATACCACAGACATGCCCAAAAAGTTGTTAACACGCTTGTAAATGAACCTTAGACAAGTTATAACGGTTACTCAATCTTATATCCTTTGTGGGGTAGGAGGCCAAACTCTTGCATTTTCTTTCAGTCATCGATCGTTCCTAACCCCAAACCACGGTACAGGTTTCCTGCGACACCCTGTATTAAACACATTTAGAGATTATTCAGTATCGCAGTCCGTGGGTACATGAAACTGAGTTAATCTCTACGACCAGAAAAACTTTTTAAATTTAGAAAAATAAAAATTTGGTGCTTTTTTCTAGAAAACTTTGGTACTAGTACTAGAAATATGTTATTTTCATAGATTACCGTGTATAGACAACAAAACACTAGAACATGCAGTTGCACTTCTAAAACCGTCATTATTCCTTAAGTTGACGTCAACATATTATTTTATGAGTTATCGTGTGTGATGTGTACTGTAGAGGTTCTATTACCTCTACGTTTACCATCTTCTTGTAATGCCTTTAGCCGATGGTTTCAACTCCCTCAGAGCTACGCTAATAGTACTATGAGAAATATAATTAAAACGTTAAAAATTAGAATAGCAATATGTTGTTGCGTCAACTTACTCGAAACAGTTAATTCTTTTAGCCATTAGGTCTTGTTATAACTACGGACGTTGTTCTCAAAGTAGAGTGTAGTTGAAAAGCGGAGAGATCGCGACAGAGCCGCAATTAACAAAGTTGCCAGAAGTTAACTAGGAAATGGAGGTCGCTCTGAGGAGCTAGAACACACTAATCTTATCTACAAAGTATGTCATCTATCATTATTCCAGACGCAAGCTATTTTTTAAGATATGCTAGATTTGAAATTGAAATCAATTTGTGTTTAATTTAATGTAGTAATGTAAGTTTTTTGTGTGCAGAAATATACGATTCATTCATTCATTCAAATGTAAATTGAATGTAATTTGTTTTTTCTCCAAAAATGAGAAATTTTGCAATTGCATACACTAGTAATACTTATTATATCAAGCTGCTTTTCGCGGGAATATTCAGTTTTATTCAGCTGATTCTCCATTTTATAGCCTCACTAGTCTTGGTTCCAATAATCCCTGAACTGTTTATGAGTCGTGCATACACAGGTACCGTGCAAGTATCATATACTTCAGATGGTCAGATTATGTCCAAAATTAAACATCTTTTCGCCATACATGTATGATACTTTTAACTTTTAACTAGTTTTAGTCTGAAATATTGCATTGAAAAGTCCCAGTTCTACGAAATGTACAATCCATTATTCGTGAAAAGACTCACAAAAGATTTCATTAAAAGTCAGAACATCAATCAATAACTATAGAGTTAAACTTCAAATTACTATATCCATTATAGGGGGTGTGCACACGAGTACAAAACAGTAATTACGCCATTAGAGTGACGTCACATAATTATAGTGTGTACGATGCATTAGCAGGATATGACGGAGACACCAGCGGGGGAGCTAATCGTTAGCTTTTTGTAAAGCTATATTTATTGTATCTGTACTAAAAGCGTAGTTTAGATCAAACTGATAATAAAAACTATAGAATAATAAGTTTTTTCTTAAAATTACGGACAGGGTGAATCGTTTCAAATTTAAATTAATGTAAAAATTCAGATATAAGAAATGGTGCGGGGCTGGAGGCCTCCTACGAAAACCAAACCTGACGTTCGGACTATATCTTCTATCATTTTCGAATGCAGTGTAACTTAAAATTTTATATCTTAGTAGGTAATATGTCAAACTCGGGAAATTCTGTAACTTGATTTCATAGTAGATTTTCAAAAAAATTATATATTTTGGTTATAAAATGATTTTTGATAAAATTTATATCTTTTGGAATTTTATAGAAAACTCATTTAGAAATTCTAGTCACAATAACTGTAACTCAGTGTTTTTCGACTTTCGTAATCATATAAACGTGTGATTAGCGTAACATCCCTTTGGAGGGTGGCAGAGAGTGCTGAGCTGTTGACGTGCGTCAGTCCAGTCACGGTTAAACGCATTAGCGCTTGGTTACGGAGGGTTGGGGGGAGTTGCTATGTCTGTTCTGATATAGCAACTGATCTTTATCGAATTCTGCAGTGCTCGGGAAAGATTGTTTGTATGAGTGCAGTGCTCTGGGGTGGCAGTAATCAGTATGCGAATTTATATTCAAATTATTTTGGATATGGATTGATTACATGGCCAAATAATATTTTTACTTAATACGATTTTTTCTTAAATTGGAATTGAATTAAAATAAAATGACAACGATTGATACTTAATGCAGTAGGTAATCCATATTTAATGTTTAATACATACAATTTTTTCACCTCTCTTTACAATTTTTTTTTTTTGAGAATTTCATATAGGTTTCTTAGGGAAAGTTGTTCAGTTTCATTGGGACAATCACCCTCTAGAGTTTCGCTAGCTAATTCAAAGTCACTCCATATGGTAGAGCTAGAGTCAATACTAGTTACCATGTGTGTATACTGTAACGCGCAGATACGTTGTCATAGATGTGCTCCCCTCGTCGCTTCCACTTGGTTATGCCTTTTATTCGACGATTCATTACCGCCCGCCGCCCGCCCGCGTCGCCGTCGACGAAAGATAGACGCGTTTATTACTTTTGTCGGCGGAAAAATGAATTCACACGCCAACGACTTTCTGTTAAGACTCAAGGTGGAAAGATTACTCAATCGAAGATTAATAAGGATTTAGTCTTTTTTGAAACGAAGGGATAGTAATAAGTTTTGTTTAACTACGGTACTAAGGATATTTCTTTTGCGTTGCTTTTGTATTCCATCATTTTCATTTCTGACACCAGGGTTAGCCAAGCTCGCCACACACTTGACTATACCTACACCTTAAGAAGAATTTTCATTTTATTTTTATCAGTCCATATACAGGCTGTAAATACTTAAATGGTGGAATCTACCCATAACTATCGTCAGCTATAAGTAACTATTTTTTCCCGGAAACGTCATGATAAGGAGTTTTCATTATTTACCTACTTTGGCGCTACGCAACGTATCGTGAAACTGCGCCCCGCGCGCGATTCCCCCGCGCCGCGCTGTTATCGGAATGCGATGTACATTGCTGGTTTTCGTGTTTTACATTGTTATTTTATAAATAATAAAAAAATGTAAGCAGAAAATATTAAAAAACATGAAAAAAATTTAAAAATGATATTTTCACATTCAAAAGGCTAAGTAGCTCCATAGTCGTCCTGCAGAAATTTCTTCATTATAACATAAATAAACGCGGTGATAATGCTAGTTTTTTGCCAAAAGACTGATTGAAAACTGGCCAGACTGAACAAAAATAGTTTTAAAAGCTTTTCGAAGTACGTCCACATCACTACTCTGATTTTCCTATAATTCAATCACATGAAGCTCTATGCTGTTCATTTTTGAACGCGTCGTTCTCGTTTGTAATGAAATCTGCGTCACATGGAAGTAATTGCCGCTGACGTGTTAGCTGTTGACTGCGTGTTTTGGGAACAACAAGCGATGACGGTTACGCTGATAATTTAATCCTCTACTAAATGTATGAGAGAAAAGAAATACACAGTGCATGGTTTGAGAAAGTGGTAGAATGAGTTACGTCTTTGTTTTTTGTGGCTGGCATCGTGGTTGAAAAGCTTTTATTAAATTACCATGACAGGAATCTCACTATCTTCGAGGTAATTTTCACAAGCGTGATACCTGCTGACGGAAAGATAATTTCGAAGGAACTTTTAAAAAAATACGAAGGGTGTGTAGGTGTGTAACCTACCTAAGCATTAATAATCAGCCTATTGACGTCTACTGTTGCCTCTGCTTCTACTCATTGCGCTCTATCTTTACTCTCATAAATTTCCATACTCAAAATAAGATACGTTTGGTACACGAAGTGTCTTTACGGATTTAAAAATCTGTATAGTATTGATTTCAAGCTTCGTGCATCACTTCATTTGGATAATATATTTTTTTGAATTTTTTTATTTAATAGTTTACTTTTAGCAACTTTTTTAGAAAGTTGAACGTTTTTTTTGTTTTTATTTTATTTTATACTGACTCATTAATCAGTACATTACATTGACATTAATCAGTAAGCGGATTAGGAATATACTTTTTCAATGTAACTAAATGTTCAGTATGACTAAATCGAGGAGATTGTGAAAGGAAAGTGCTTGTTTTAACAGGTTTTTTGCCGAAAGGCATTCCTTTTTAGTCTCGTACATAATGATTGTCTATCACGTGCAGCAGAGGTGTGCGCTAATATGCGATCGTCGCATTTTAACTCTATTTGCTCGCGTAGGCGCATCATCCTTTCAGTTTTAATCTCAGGAAAATGGGACGTAGCGTATCTTCAATTTGAGCACTAAAGAAATAATAAGATCATAGTGGGGGAGCTCGTATATAAATAAATTACTATTAAAAATACTCAGGATAATGATTATGTTCACTAGCCGCTGGATGAAAGCGCGCTTCGACTTGTTTCTTTTAATAGACTTAAGAGACTATATATAGTATTTGGAGTTGTTATGTATTACGTAAGACTTCAAATCGACAATTATTTATGTTGTGTTTAGAAGATAATCAGTTGAACAGTATAGGAATACGCGGTCACGATTAACTAGCATTTGCTGTTCGTCGCACTAATGAATATGTTTCAGACGATGTATATAGATAAGATGTTTTAAGTAGAAAGTGGGGTCAGATAGGATATGAAAAGAAAAGAAGAATGTTCTTATTTATTTGTTACAGAAACACCCAATATGAGAACTTCCACGTGGAACAGAAGGGGTATACTATGTACGATGGAGACGACCTGGAGACACCACCGTCACCAGATAGACCGCCTCCTCGAAAAATAGGTGAGTACATTTGTATTAATTTAAAAAACAATCTTTAGGACATCGTTTTGAAAGTGTGGACACAAAAGCAAAATGTTAAGATCACCAATCCGTCCATATAACGATATTAAACTTGTTAAATATAATAGAAATAAATATCATTACTTATCTAAATATAAACCCCACACGGGGGTCCCATACTCGATTTAAACAGTCATACTTACTGTCAGCTTTTAAAATATCAACACCAAATGGTCAAAGTTCAAAAGTTCAACACCAGCTCATTTTGTCAGCAGTGCATAAAATCAACGAGAAAAAAACTCAACAAGTAAAAGAAATACGTTAATAAGTTCTATTTGAGAGTTTGTGTAATGTAAACCTCGCGTGATTTCTGCACACCCGTGTGTGTAGGATTTGTATCGTACGCGCTCGTAAACGAGCTCGCAACGAGTTAAGTGTGGCGCCCAAATGGTTCTTCGTGAGCATTTGATATTCCACAGAATTCGATGATGAAATAACTATGTGTAGTGTAAGTGTACATGTCTGTATATTTTGTTGTAGACCAGTACATCCGCGCAGAATGTCCCTGTCTGAGCGCGCGGTTCACGGTGGCGCTGCTCGCGTGTTTCGGCTTCAGCATCATGTTCGGCATGCGATGCAACATGAGCATGGCCAAGCTCAAGATGACAGAAAAACACAATGTGAGTTACGTCACTTATAAACTAATTTGTGAGGGTGAGATAGTTCGTCAAACTTCCAAAATGACGTATTCTAACATTTTTGACTGACTTGTACAAAATAGGTTATGGTTTAATCAGTACATAGGTAACGAATCTATTGGTATAATTAATGGGCCTTTTAATAATTCGAAAACGGCACGTCAAAATTAAATTACCATTGCCTCCTATATACTTGTAATACTAGAAGCTGGGAAGCTCAAGGTTAATTTAAATTTTGCTATGCCTGCCGTGCCGTGCCGTTCGAATTGTAAAAAGGCCCAATGTCTCTATATCTTTAAGCTTTATCAAGAAAACACATACCTATAGACGTAAATTGTTACTAAGATGTCTATATTTGCTTTGTCCGTAAAAGGTCGGTCGATTCTCAATTTACCTCATACCAACGCACTGGATGGTTAAGTGTACGAAATAAAAATAATATCATGCAGATGATAGGCGTGAAGGCATCCTCTAGTCATATATTATTCTACAGAAAGCAGATAATATTTGTATCATCTTATGAAGTGACGTTTTATTTTAACATTCAAACTTCTATTGTAAATGTTCCGATTTTATACTCTGCTCCGAATTTGTGCGATCCGCTCATGAGCAATAACAGATTAATTTTAATGTAATAAGCATTTGTATAACAAAACCTTTTCTATACAGACTTCGAGTGGCGTAAAAGAGGACACACCTTTCAACTGGACAGTCTCCGTGGAATCCTCAATCGATGCTTCGTACTTCGCGGGGTACCTGATTACACAAGTTCCCGGGGGGTTCCTGGCTTCAATGTACCCTGCCAACAGGATCTTCGGCATTGCCATCGTGACGTCAGCCATTTTCAATATGGCCATCCCCGGGGCTATGTCCGTCGGTCCTGCTTGTGTTGTCTGCCTAAAAATTGCTCAGGGGTTTGTTGAGGTAAATAATCTTATTGTAAATTTGAAAAAAAAATATATATATAAAACGAAACAAAAAACATAATTCTCAAAAACTATTGAATCAAAACACAACACGGTTGTCAGAAAGTGTTTTTAAATAACAGAGATTACGAGGGGATCAGAGGATGAACATGTAACAAGGCAGTATAAAGTGATGCGTTTAAAATTTGTAACATTTGTTATTCAGTCCGTGCCGGTGCATGATGAGGCTTATTACCAAGCCGGTCGGAATTCGGCGCTCGCCGACGTACGACTCGTCACGTTTGGATTTACTCCCCTTCCTTTTGTGCTCTAGATAAACTGAATTCTGCATATTATTGGGATCTGTTTCAATAGGAAAGGGTTTGTTGAACATCCGTTTTAGAGCCAAAGGTAAACTTTCCTCCTTTCAAGTGCAAGCGAAGAAGCAAAATCAGCACCAAAACTTTTGAGGCAGCATGGCAATACTAATTTTCTAAGATTAAATACTAGAAGATAGAGACTAATTTCTGTTTTAGGCTATGTTGCATATATGATTGTCATAATGAGGGTGACATTCCATAAAACCCTCAATATGGAAAGTGATTAAAAAAGAAAGATAAATACCATTGCCGTTGGAAAATTAATTCGAACGTAGCGCAAATATCCAGTTGTTCAGAAACATTTTATGTAGGTATTTTACATTCAAAGGTTAAAACTTTAAACTTTTCGTTTTAATTTTAAAATCCAATTTTCAATTACATATCGATCGGTAGATATCTTTTGATAATCGCACTTGAGCCGGTGGAATCGGTTCCCAATGTACAAAGCAAAGCCTCTTCAGGATTACGCAGCCCCCGGTAGCCATGACAACGTATTTACTCCTCTCTATATCCCGGCTTAGTTGATTCTTCAATGCCAAATGCTCTGATTGTATCACAGATATATCTTGCAATATGAAATAAGAAAAATCTTTTCTATCGTTTTGTTAACGTCTATAGAAAAGAATCGATTGTTGAGCCAAATAACTACATTTAGCGTTTCTATTTCTTGGTACTCAAACATAATTATAATGTTACTTACTTTATACATAGGGAGTAACATATCCGTCTTGCCATGGCATCTGGCGAATGTGGGCGCCTCCGATGGAGCGGTCGAGGCTGGCAACCCTAGCTTTCTGCGGCACCTATGCTGGTATTGTCATCGGGATGCCACTCTCCGGTATACTCACTGATTACATCTCTTGGGAAGCACCTTTCTACTTCTACGGTGTTGCTGGTGTTATATGGTTTGTATTAAAATAAATTAATCTAAAACTAAAATTGTTTACTTTGCATTGTACACTTAAAACTAATTAGGTATTTTGCTGCCATAGGTACTTCGCTTGGTTATGGTTGGTATTCGAAAGGCCCAGCAAGCACCCTCATATTTCTGGCAAAGAGTTGACGTACATCGAACAGTCATTGGGAACAGCATCTCAAGCACCGATGCCTGGATTTTGGGCTACGCCATGGAAGGCATTTGCTACGTCACCTCCGGTAAGTGCTGTCATAACATCATTTGTGATATTTCTCGTCATATTTTATTCTATCGATTTATATGACTCTATGTTTCAGGTATTTGCAATTATTGTAGCAAATTTCTGCAGGACGTGGAATTTTTGTCTATTAGTTATTTTCCAATCTGCGTACTTCAATACGAGGTTCAATATGCAGATTACCGAGGTTAGTAATCCTGGATTTATGTGACATTTTAACATATTCTCCATGTATTGTACATAGTGGCTTAACTAATCATTTTTCTCCAGTCCGGATTCGTGGGAGCCATACCTCATTTGATCATGACTTCATTGGTGCCCATCGGGGGTATGATGGCAGACTATCTTCGAAAAAACAACATTATGACTACCACCAACGTGAGGAAACTCTTCAATTGTGGTGGATTCGGTCTTGAGGCTTTTTTCTTTGTACTCGTCGCTTATGCCAATAATAAGGTAAGTCATCAAATTTAATTCATTGTTCTATTTAGAGATAGTGATTAAAATAAAAGTATTGTTAGAACTAAAAAAAGTATTGTTTAGTTTTTCTTGTATAAAGTATGAAATGTACTCGTATGTAATAATTCTTACTATTGCAACAACACGAATAGTTATGGCTTACTTCACAATCCTGTGACGGACCGAATAGTAATTGTAAGTACAATTATTGTTTTAGTACGTCGCTACAATAGAGCTGACCCTGGGCGTGGCATGCAGCGGGTTCGCCATATCAGGGTATAACGTCAACCACCTGGACATCGCGCCAAGATACGCGTCCATTCTGATGGGTCTATCCAACGGCATTGGAACTATCGCTGGATTTGTAGTGCCTATTGTTATCGATTACATGACTCAAGAGAAGGTATGACATAATGTTAAGTTATTAAAGTCTCCGCTTTTTATTTATTCATGTTACAGGGTAACTTTATCAAAGTATTTTAAATATTTCATTTCCGCTCGTGCGTGTCATCGAAAACTTTGAAGTGTTGTTGTCCCCGTCTACCAGTTCGTTTAGAGCGCAATACTGCGGGGTTCTCGAAACAAAAAGGACACTCTTCCGTAGCTAATTTAAACTGGGAAGTGGAAAGAAATCGAGCCGTGCCGGGTTGTGTTCTGAATGCGAAATGAGGGCTTTATGGGTGCGCGCCGATGCGTTACCACGGGCTTTTCGCGCTACCACTTTATTATCTTCGCGTTAGGTCCGGATGCAAACGCGCACGGATGATTTCGCCAGTATATTATACTCCAAAGGTATATTGTAGAATTATTTAAACATCCCTATGATATAATATCGAGTTTCTATATTAAAAAGGGCAAATAGATGTAGATGTACTTAAAGTGTTTACCACTATTACTTAAAATAGTTTTATCGTTTCTACAGGATAAGCATGAGAAAGCGATAACAGAGTGGCGCGCGGTGTTTCTGATGGGGGCGACAGTGCACTTCATCGGCATCACCATCTATGGCATCTTCGCGTCTGGCGAGCTGCAGCCATGGGCCGAGCCACCTCCGTATGACGAGCCAATGAAGTCACTCGATCATGAAACTACTTTTGTAAGCACATTGCTCTTAAAATTGCGCGATTGACTACTGTACTTGTTAAGTGTCGGCAGAAAACGGCAGAAAAAAATACGTAGAAAGATTAATGCAGCATTCGACATCAACGTTAATAACTGTATTAAGTATACAATAATTATGCGATTACAATAAGAATATAGGACGGGCCGTTGGCTAACTTCAGACACGTAAGTACCGTTTGCAAAAAAAATATTATAAAGATTAAATCGATGTCCCATGTACGTATTTAAAAACTCATCTACTTTTGTAATTTTTAACACTGGCGCGTTTTATGCAGATAGGACGTCACTTTTTCGTTGACGGCGGCCGCGCCGCGCTATTGCAATCTTAACAAGACTGACAGACAAGAGTGCATGTGATTTGAGTTAATTTTGTTATAATTTATCACGTTATTAATTGTTTTTGTTGAGTTTTCGTTATTTGTGACGGAATAGCAAAATACCATAAAACAAGGATAATTTCGTAGAGTTAGGCATTAAGTTTTAAATCTAGGACATAAATAATAAAATTTGGAATCTAAATGAGTGGAATTGAAGAATTGGTGTAGTGAAAATACTGATTATAAATAAATACTTAAGCGATTTTTATTTTTTATTTTATTTTTCTTTAATTTCTTTTTTTGCGGTTTGATCCTATTCTTATCGTCATGGGTAGTAAGTAACGTATATTTTTTTTTACAACAGACGGAGAAGCCATCAGCTCCGTTGCGAGGCTCGGAGCCGCCGGCGTACGGAGCAATAGCCCCGCCCCGCCCCCCTGCCCCCGGCGGCCCCGCGGGCTCCGTGGAGGCCCACGTGCCCAACAATCCCTTCGTCTCCGGCGCCCTCTACCAGGCAGAGCCCGTGCAGCCGCCCGCACAACGTTATCCAGAACTCACAGATGACGGCACCTACTAGCTCACAGGTAGGACAGTACACGATGGTTCATTGCGAATTTTGTGATTGGCAAACCCTTACTAATGCTGACTACGAAATTCGTATTTTCTAAAAAAATAAATTTCTACTACAACCTCAATACTTATTAAAATTTTGAATGAAATACAAGAATAAGTCTTCAGCAATATGTATTGTTAATGGCAAAATTATCATCGTGTATGTAAGTATTATTAATATGTTCAGTTGCATACCAAAAAAGGTATGGCTCTCCAATATTTTTATAGATAGGTAGTTGAAATTATTATATTATAATTGTTCTCGCAATCACTAGCTTAAAATATGTCTGACATTATTTGCTAGAAAACATTTCTATTTTTATTTGTTTGTGGAATTAAAGTTGATAACTTGATTTTTTCTGAGATTAGATCTATCAAACGTTACAGGTTAATGTTAATGTGTTATCTTTGTACATGGTAAACTCCTACATTTAGTTTTTTTAAGCTAGGTCTATTTGTTATAATTTTTGTACATTTCGTTGTTTATTTATGATTAATTAAGTTGCTAATAAAAATAATGTTGTATACTTGTATATACCCTTTAAATTCAAATTTCAGAGGCATATCATCAAAAAATTATATTCGAAGTATAGTCATGAATATCGATAAACCATCGAGGAAAATATATTTTGTTGATAGAGCATCTTACATAAATAAATAATACTTGTATATTTAGCTACATGACATATAGAAATGTTATTACGTTATTTTTTAAAGGTGTTTGTTACGTTTGATATACGTTTGCTCCTCCTTGTTACTCAATTTCGTATTAATTGTTGTAAAATTTTTACATTATAAACAACTTGAATAAAACAAATATTTATAAAATATCTCGATCGTTCTTTAGCATTGTACTTACTTAAAAACAAATGTATAGGAAAGTAGAAACTATAATGTTAATGATAAAGGGAAGTAATGTAATCATTCTTGCTATTTGTTTCGCATTGGACACTGAATAAAAGAAATATGAATTCTTCTAAATATTAAACTGTTAAGAGATTAAACAAAGACAAACGCTCTAAAATTGAAAAAAAAATACTCCTAGTAGATCCAAAATACTTAGGTTTATTAGGAAATCTTAGGTTTTCTTAAGACTGAAAAAAAATGTGAACAGGCTTAAAATGTCTCAATTAATATTTGAAAAACCGATTCGATGTTCTTCCACAGTTTTATGTTTTTGTTTTTTAGTAATATCTACTTGTATTATAAGAGTTATGCTTAACATTACTTTAATTACCTGCGTTAGGCACACATTCTCCTGTTAGCTCGTGAATTAATAGGATAATAACTTCTTAGACAGATGTAAATCTTCAATAGTTATGTAAATCAATTATGTTGATAAGAATCAGTATTATAAATAAATTTTTAAGGCTTGTTTAACTACATACGTCATATTAGAATATAGTATTTTAGCCAAACACAATTCATATTGTTCCCATCCAGTGTAAACGAAACACCTGTAAATATTTTTCCACATAGTAAAATGTGATAATAACTATAGATACCTTTATACATATATGGGTATCTAATTATATTTCTAATCAATTCATATACCCAGTATAAATAATATTTATATTGTAACGCACACTTTATAGTAAATGTAGATAAAATTATTTAAGTAGGTAGGTCGCACGTTATGAGAATAGTTGCACTTTTATGTTTGAATGCCCAAATAAACATACACTGCGCACTTTATGGTACTATATCGCACTTAGTAAAAAGCACAAGTAGTTAAATTAAGCACTTTTCTGGGTTTGAAGGCACTTGCACAAGTTTCACTTTCACACCAACACATATATTCGTTAAGCATTCTTTTTTTAGTAACGGTTACAGTGAACTTGACAATAAATTACTCTATTGCTCAGTAAAAATGTTAAGTGTGAATGACAATACCTCCCTTAAATAATAATAATTAAGTAATTTAATATTATTGACAATAATGAACAGATTGAGTGGCACGAGAGACCAAATGAGGACACTTGTTGAAAAGCACTAGGTTATTAACCGAAATATATTTAAAGTTTGTTACACTTATACAAAATTATAAATAATTTATAACTAGCATTCCGCCCGGGACTTCGTTCTCGTGGGAATTCGGGAAAATTAAGTAGCCTATGTCCATCGGGGATAACGTAGCTTTCTAATCGTGAAAGAATTTTTCAAAGCGGTCCAGTAGTTTCGGAGCCTATACAATGCAAGCAAACAATCAAATCTTTCCTCTTTATAATTATGTATAGACAAATATTATAAGCAGAGGCTTTGGACCCAGAAACTGCATGTGCTATCTGTAAAAATATTAGGTATTTATTACGAAAGCTAAGTTATTGTAATGTAGAAGACTAAAATTATAAGCATGTTTATTAAAAAACAAGGAAAATATTTAATTAAATAAAGGTAATTACTAATGAAAATCGTATGAAAATCAATCCTGTCAAAAAAACTAAAGGTGTTTTTAACAGGATTGTTTTTCTTTTGTAATGATTACTTAGTATTTAATTAGTTTTTCTCGGGAGTAGCTAAATAATCAGAATTTGAAAAAAGGTCATAGAAAATTTCTTCCACGTTTCAGTTTTTAATTAAATTTATTTACTCTAATGTAAGACTAGTTAAAAAGATTGTTGGACATGAGTGAGAATTATCATATCGTCAGATGAATTTATAACGTAGTAACAAATATATTTACAAACGTAATATATTTTTTTGTAATGATACTATGACCACAGAATGGAATTTATTAGCAAAACGCTTTACAATAGAAATGTCAACATCGGCTGGTCTCGACAAATTCTTGTTTGATAATAAAATCATTAGAACTCTAGAATTAATTATAGTATAAAGCAAAGTTGTTGTTTTAAATAATCTCTACGCCGTCAATTCTGTGCTGTAAAATATTTTGAATAACTTAAATATTACTTGTGTGTGTAGGATTTGGTAACTATCTACGAAATGTCATTTTAAATTAATAAATTTCATTTTTCAAATTATTTTAATACCCGTCACGTACATAAATAATGCATCTGATTGCAATCAATTACTAACTTCGGATTCGGTTTTGTGTAGAGTCACAGATTTTATCTTCTTCAATTTGTTAATATTTATTACGGGTGCCTAAACCAGTATTTATTTAAATCGGTTCTCAAGGCCGGGGAATGTGCAGTAATAATTTTAAATAATAAATCCAGCAGGCGTGCTCATAATATATTTTCGTTTATAGTGTGATGATAATTTTCACGATGTCCAAAAATATGGCGGAAAGGGTATGGATCCCCCACGCACTTGTTGCTGTGCACAAATTCATATAAATAAACTTACTTATTTGGATATATATATATAATGATATTTATTGCTGTAAGTAATATAATTTATAAGAATACTGACAATATAAGACGAAATGATATTAACATTTAAGTAGATAAGATGTTTGCAATGTCTTTCAGACGAATAAAACGGTAACGTATAATATTTAATTGACGAAAATGTTGTTGATAAGATTCTTTTTGATCCTGTTACATTTCAATCTTTCATAACAGGATTATTATATTTGATTCTGTTATATTCCTGTTCAACAAGTATTTGATATTTTTTAGTTACCTATTTGACCTGTGTTATTATTTCATATTAATCTACCTTTGTATATTCTAGCTCCGTATCAAAATGAATATTCCTTAGGTTGGCTGAAATCAATCTCTTTATAGAGAAAAGCTCGCTTTTGTAAACTTCCAGTGTTACATTTTTTCAACTTGTGATATTTACAATAAATAATATAATATGATTCACTATTAACCAGATCAGGTGTCATCAGGTCATCAGACTGCCATTTGACCTGCACCACCTTGCTAAAAGAGTAACCTGACCAAATAGACCATGGCTACGTAAGCAGTTCGTATGTAATTGTAGAGTTCTCCCTAATTTTCTACCCTTGAACTTTTATGATGCTATTTAAAAACTTAATTTTATCTTTGTTTTTGAAGGAATCGTCTCTCTCTTAATAATTTACATCTTCCGAGTAAGACCAGTTCTTGTCGGTAGATTGCTCCTCCATTTTAAATTTTGCCTTTTCTGACAACAAACAAATTATAATTACCACTAAAATTTAATTTTGTCTTATTTAGTTTGAACCGTTTTAATCTGAAAACTAATTTGATTAAATTCGTGATTATCTGAAATATTAATTGTTTCGAGTATTACAGTACATTTAAGATAGGGTACATTGTACAAACATATTTAGCTATTAATTAAAATGTAAGACAATAATTTATTTTAAATGGGGTGATCTCACTCTGTAAGGCTGTGTGGACAATAATGCTTTCATAATAATGAAGCGACCCTAGCTGTATACTAAACTTTGAAATAAATAAATTAAGAATAAGGCAAAAGAAAGTAATTAAGTATTAGGCATAAGGAGATGTAATATAAAATAAGTAATTATTATTTTTAACATTTCTTTGATATTAAGGTATGATTTTTTTTATGTGTCACTGATTTAGTTCAGAGAATTGTACCTTACGTATTGATTTTTTCCCGTTTTCTTGTCTTAGGTGTGGGGGTCTTAGGGTCGTAGAGATACGTATGGGTCGTTCTTCGTACAGAACTAACAACTGGGACGGAATTATAAAAGCACTTACCTTTAACAGTGTTGGAAAGACGCCTGTTTCCCCATTTACCGAACTTATTTCCTACTAAATGTGTTCGAAACACTGAGCATCTACTCGTATATCCCAATATTTGAATTCAATACCTGTAAGGACTTTATATTAGGGGACTTCAAACCAGTTGGTGAAAATTGAGGATGCGGAGCAGCCCCCGAAACTGAACAACTTTCCCCAAGGATCTTCTTCTTAATCTTAACTTAGCAATTTCCATTCCATGCTGTGTGAAGACATATCTCAATACTCAATCGCTGAAAGTTGGAACATAGGTCGAAATTTTAAAAAAAAGATCAAAAATGAAAATAGGTCGAAAGAAAAAAAAACGACTCTTCGTACAACTTGTGCGATCAGCTGATTTGCCTTTGTATGGAAAGATAGAATTATTTTTAGAATTTCATATAAATTCCTTTGGGAAAGTAGTTCAGGTTCATCCCCAGGAACATCTCCTAAACGATAATTAACAAAAAGTATATTTTTTCATAAATGCGGCTAAGGCATATAGGCGGATATAGGCGGACTTATTCCCCTCGTGGGATAAGTCCGCCTTTGTAAACTTCCTATTACTGTAAACTTGTTATCCTCTATATTATCATTGTACAATAAAGAATAAATAAATACATACATACATACATACAAATGCGGAATATATACTTAGTTGATTTTGTGATGTAAATATATATAAATACATTTCAATATTTCAACAAATTGTAATTTTTTTTAATTAGCTATTTGTTACTTTGATAAAATTGAATAGAAGTTTATTTTAATTCTTAATTTATTTGATTAAAATTCATAAACTGAATCAGTATTTCTTGAGTCACTGTAAATAAATAAATAGGTAAGTATTACTTGCAAGAAGGCACTGATTTGTCAATTACTGATTAGACTCTTGTTAGGGATTTGCTTAGAGAGTCTTTGAGTCGTATTCTTGAATTTAATATAGTGCTTTTTAAGTACCCACACTCAAATAATCAAGATATTTATTATTTACTAGCTTTCCATCCGCGGCTCCGCCCGCGTAGACTACAGGTTATATCGTGCCCAACTGTGGGATAAAATGTATCCTATGTCCTTTCCCAGGCTCTAATCTATCTTTGTACCAAACCGATTATCACCGATTATTAAAATCCGTTTAGTAGTTTAGGTGTGAAAGACGGACAGATAAACAGACAGACAGAGTTACTTTCGCTTTTATAATATTAGTAAGGATCATATTTTGTCTAGGTCTAAAATATGGATTAGTTTGAGCCAACGCTGCTTCTGAATCTAAGTTTGATTGTATTTAGGTGGTGTTAATCTGGTGTTTTGTTTGGGGCTTTCGAGAAGAAAAATGTTTAGAATGTGTTGATAGTAACCCTTAATTTTGCAGTTTTTAGTTTTAATCAAGATTTAAAATATGATTTGGGTATTAGCTTCACTAACAATCAACTAGTTTTTTTTTCCTTGTGGAGATAGGCAAAACTGCTTTTTGAAACTTGTTTCAAGAGATATTGACACATAAGTAGAAATCCATGATTGACTCAGGCTCAAACTTTACTGAGAAATTTTAAATTTACGTCGAGACTCGAGACTACGACTCAACTTCTATGCTGTAAATAGATACTACGTGTTGCTTTCTGTGACCATAAAATGTTTATAATACAGTGTGAGAACAGTCCTTTTCTCATTACGATACACACAAACGACGCGAGTCTCGAAGAGTAGTCGCTGCGGAGTATACATACAAGTATTTTATTATGCAGGCTTGCACACTACGCTACCGGTATTGTATGAGTAAAATATATAAGTATGTGACTAATCTGTCTTATTCTAATCCACGCGGCGACTAATCTTAGAGATTCCCGTCATCTGTGTGTATCGTAATGAAAGGGACTTTATATTGGATGATTTTCAATGGATAGGCAACTACAACACGGCCAGCGTGCCGGCCACGTGAGCTGCAGTTGTTTTATTAGTGCATTGGATGTACTGAGGCGCGTATAGTTCAGAACGAATTAAAAATTATGTAGTTTAATTTTTTATCGCTCCGCGTCCAATAGGTGGCCGCTATATAATAAGCAAATTATACGCTCAAGTCTATCCAACACTAAGTAAGATGTTAGTTTATCAGCCAGTGGCAAGACTGTTCAAACTCAAACTCATGCCTCATTTTCTTAACCGTATTGCAGAAACATTAATTAAAGTTAAAGCTTTTTCTATACTAATAATAAAGAGGAAAGATTTGATTGTTTGTTTGTTTGCATTGAATAGGCTCCGAAACTACTGGACCGATTTGAAAAATTCTTTCACCATTAGAATCCTAAATTATCCGTGATGGTCATAGAATACATGATTTTCCCGAATTCCTACGGGAACGAAGTCCCGAGCGGAATGCTAGGAAAATATAAAGTCGTCTTTGTTTATGTCAATAAAAAAGTGACAGCATGATATTTTAAGTAGCATTAACTTTAATGGATGATTCTGCAAATGAGTGTTAGTTACCATAAAATAACATAGTCTAACACACTGGCGCATAGTAGTGTAGGTAATTCGAGATGGTGTCCGAATTTTTTAATGAAGTAAGTATGTATAATAATATAGGTAGGTTTAGGAGTAAAGTACTCTAAAAATTACGGTCGACTAGAATAGTAATATCTTATCTATACATTTTAACTTACAACTTTGTAAATGGCGTAAGTTATGAATTCTCGAATTGATCAGATATAGGTATTACAAACTTGGAAGTATTAAAACACTATCAGGAGAGAGTAGGCAAGTATTTATTGGAATCTATCTTAACAAATAACTAAATTTAAATTATTATATTGATAAATAAAAAATCTTCTTCAGTTTTTCATTTAACTATTTAAATATAAGTACTCGTAAGTCTTTTTTTTCCACAGTATTACTTTCTTCATAATTTCTTTGATTGTATACCTAGCTGTTAAGTAGTTATGTAATTATTTTTTTATTTTATAACTCGACTATATTTTAAATAAAATATTAACTTTTATTTTGAATTTATTTACTGATAATAAAGCTCAAACACTGATCTTCGATACATTTTAAAATTATTTTTGACTGTAGGTAAAGTGCTTATACCTACGTAATTGTATGTAGGTATTAATTGAAATTCTGCAAGTAAGTGAGTAAGTACATTGTATTTTTAAACCTTTTCATGTAGTCCACATAGTCATCTGCAATCCCAAGCATGAAATGTTTAAAACTGTATTTAGTTCATACTTTATACAATAATGTTTACACAATTGAACGTAGGTAACTAGTTTAGTTAATTTAAATTAAAAAAATATTTCTGTTTATTATTAAAGTTCGTTTTTAGTGGTTTCGCTTTGGCCTATCTCACTGTTTGTATAAAAACTTAAATTATTCCTAGCTGCACAGTGTACAGCGCATTCATGTTAAGTACGTAGTTTAGGAATATAAATAACTTTTCTTTCCGTTCACTGAATATTTGTATATTTATATGATTGAAATATAGCACTTAGGTAGTTTTAGGCATATTAATACAACTAACCGGGGAATGTGTGTTTTCTTTACTAAACAACGATTCAGTATTTGTTAGGAAAGTAGTGCACTTTTAATTTATTCACAGTTTTATATTCTAGACAAACTAGGGGACTGTTCCTAAACAGTATTGTATATAGAATAATAATTGTTTAGTTATAATTTATTTAATACCTTCATACTGATAGCAGAAATTGCATTTAAAGTATTCAATTCAAATAAAATTCTTAATAAGTTATTTTTGTTAAGTTGAAATTTAAAAATAAAAGGTAATTTACTCACTCATTTATAACTTAAAAACTTATTTATATTCTATGATGACGAGATTGATTTTCATTTTCATGTAAATTAAACCCTGGTGAAGAATTTTGACTTAGTAGATATATAAAATTATGAACTTAACAATACTTATGTCCCTTGTTGCAAATTATTCAAATCGCTGTTGTAGTTTAGTACTTATTTATATTATGCAATAAAGTATTTATGTGTGGATAATGTTATGGAGATGTTAAAAACGAATTGGTCGTGTCTTGGCGTTAGTATAGTATCATACCTTCTTATTGTGTCATTGCTGTTATCAAAATATCACGTGTCTTTTAAATGGTGACATTATCTTCCCTAATAAATGTTTGAAAACTTATGTGTGTGATTTTGATTATTCCCTCTCTTATAGAATAGGGCGGAAAACTGTTACAACTGTGACCTGTGACCTTCCATAGGGCGGAAAACTTTTACAAACATACGATGAGGAAAATATTAGTTCTTTGATAAATAAAAATGCCAAATTTAAATAAAACTTTATAGAAACATTATGGACACGTTTTAAAGCATTTTTTTATGAAAAGGTAACTCAAACGTAGGTAACACAATCACACATTTTTCACATTACGTATCTAAAATAAAACTATAACTAAATATAAAAGAGGTATCGTACACGTACGAAGATTATTGAAAATATCTTAATAAGTATAAGTTTCAAGGACCTATATTAGTGGCAAAAATTAAATATAAAGTTTAAATAGTGTACGCCAAATCTATCTATAATAATAATTTATTAAAGAGATACTTACACGCTACAAAATAACTACATAAGCTCACCTAATATAATCTAGGTCTACCATAACAATATGTAAGGCTTAATCAAAAATTCGTTAAATTTTAATTAATAGTTTGGCTTACTGTCTTACTCCAATCCAATCACTATCACATACGATATGGAGTGATTTTAAACTAGTCAGGGAAACTTCAGGGGGTGATTTTACCCGTGAAACTGAAGTTTCCCCAAGGAAATTAAAAAAAAAACGACTTCCCATACAAAGACAAATCAGCTGATGCAAAAGTTTTATAGAAAGCAATTTTTTTTCATATTTCGGCATATATTCCTTGAAGAAAATTTTTCAGTTCATGTACTAGCTTAAAAAGTCCAGTGAAATATGTATGTATTTCATACACATATACGAGTAAGCTCACGTCTGTGTTCACGTCGCGTCGATGTTCCATCCATTTCTGTGTTCCATTGAAGCAGATAGAGACCACTGACGATACCACTCACATTGAAATCGTCAATAAAGTTTTCTCAAAGTTAGTTGGACGCTATTTAATGGAACTTTGTTTATTTTAAAATTAGAAATTCAGCTAAGAACTGTGTTGTGATCAAGTGTATGGTCCGACGGAGCGCAGGCGGCGAGACTTGCCGGGGAACCCGCGCGCGTACGGGGGCTTCGCGTTCGTCGTCACATAGTACACACCACGGGCGCTGGGAAAATATAGTTTAGTTGGATTATAATTAAATAAAAAAACTTAAAAAATGAATAAATAGAACTACTTGTTTACTTGTTATTACAATTCCTGTACATTAGGATGTTGGGATCCTTACGTTACTCAGGCCCATTCACCAACGCTTAGTCCTGTTTCTCATTCAGGGTACGCTTTGACCATGATTCAAAATTTGACAGGTCAAGTCATTACAGCGACTACCATCTGACCTGCGAGACCTTGTTAACAGGGAACCTGAGCAGATTGGATTATGATTACCCACTCAATCTGCTAAATGTGCTTTCCTCACGTTCTTCCTCGCCGTAAGAGCATCAGTTAGTGTGTAACTAATGTGGCAGTGCCCTAATTAATTTAAGTTATTTTCCATTTGTACGATAGTAGTAATTAATCACCAGCGTTTTCGTGCTTTGGACACGTTATGCAGTCAGTCCAGGCAGTTGTCGATTGATAAGTCAGTCAGAGTCCTTAAGATAGTTTAATTTAAAAACTTTGACGTTAAGCCAGATTTTGTCTACTTACTTATGCGTGACATGTTCCCCCATGAGAACATATTCTGTGTCCTTGGGCTCGCACCAGCCGATGAGATATGAAAAGAGGCTTGGACAAGGACCTGCCCAGAAGCCTACTCGACTGTTTATGGACTCTATGAAGTATGGTGTCACTTTCGTGTGGTCACAGGAAAGCGTCTCTAAAATTAAAGATGAGAAAATGATTAGCATAAAGACGTACCTAAGAAAACTATATTGAATTCATAAATCTACCATCAAAAAAATGATCAAGAAATTTTAATTGATTAAAAAAAATGCTAAATTTTAAAACATGGCTTCCTATTCAAAAAACGCGCGTTTTACAAACGCATTGAATGAATCAGTTTACTTTTCATTCATTCGCGTTTCCTTTGCGTTACATGACAACATTTTGTAGGTGTTGCTATACGCAAAAAAAGATTTATAAAAAAAATTAACTCTGCCCTCTAGTGAGCAGTAGAAATACTAAATAGAATGACGCCATCTAGCGGAATTTAACAGTAACAATAAGTTTGCTTGCTACAACTGTAGTTTCTCTATTCATCAACAGATGGCAGTTTTGACTAAAAGTTCTATGAATTGACGATAGATGGCAATAAAATAGCAAAAAGGTTTTCTTACGGAAAATGGTGTCGTGAGCGCATCCTGGTTGACTAGAACCGCCGTTGACGTAGAAATCTGCATGGCCATTAGGTCCCCATTGCCCAAGGATGCCGGCTCCCGTATGTAGAACGTCAACGAATAATGCGTCCGTGTAGTCTAAGTCTCGGGATCGGTTGCTGCCCATGTAGAATAGAATCGTTGGATCCAACCCTAAACAAGTAGTTTTATTATAACATTTCTGTTTTGTTATTACAAAATAATTATAGCTTAGTTCAACTTCAATTTATTAATGAATGGCAATCGATGGCATAAAGCAGAAACTTTTATTGTGGAAAAGCCGTTCTTGTTTACGTGTGGAAATCGACAGTGATATTTAAAGTGACATGTAAGACTTGCGAACATAGCAAAACATTCTCAAAGGAACATAGTCACAACAAAAAACAAAAAAGAAACATAAAAACACACATAGTAAAATAAAAAATTACATAGACGAAATATTTTCCAGCTCACATCTATGTGTGCAATAAACTTGAGCTCCAAGAAAAAAAAAATTTTTCCTTTCTATGGTGTACATTAATGCTTTATAGAAAAATATTATTTGGATCCAAAAAAACTGCAAACATAATTATCACATTGTAGTTTAAGTACACACGACAACAGCACATCAGGCTCTACATGTTGTCCTTGACTTCGCTCTTCTCTTGAAATAGCGTTCCTATTGCAAACTGGTAACCTGGCAAACTGCTGCCTGTAGATTTTAAGACTTACAATAACGCTTACATAACGCGACTCAGACTCTGCTATACCTACTTAGATAGCAGTCGTCTTTGTCATTTTGATGGTGAGAGAAAGAGACAATCAATACTTAAGTAAAGATCAAGACTCGAGTCTCCTTCTAATACGGGTCTAAAACTCACCAGTGATTCGGCCAAGTTTCCCGTTCGTGATGTGATTGGCGACGAGCCCGAGGATATGAGCCCCGACGCTGTACCCGATGGTGTGGATCTTCTCGGGTCTCACAGGCTTCACTGGGTGGTACTGTAGGTACTCCACCAGCTGGGCTATACACAGCCCCGCGAAGCGGGGCGCCCATTCTATCTGGATTTTAAACAGTCACGTAATTAAATGTTGTTGCGACGTTTTATTGTTTCAAAGTCACAAAAACAAATCAAAGTCATTTATTGCCAGGAGTGGTGATAAATGATGGTATTAAAACATAAAATTAACGAACTGGTTTCCAGCATGTAACTTGCAGGATATCTAGAGAATTGGTTCCCTCAATTAATTTGGGGTGACTTAAAGTTAGCTAGCGAAACTTTAAAGGGGTGATTTTCCCCTTGAAACTGAACACTTTCCCTAAGCAACCCAAAAAAAATTCGACTTCTCATACAAAGGCAAATCAGCTGTTTGTACAAGTTGTATGGAAATTTTTTTCATAATTGAACCTATGTTCCTTGGGGCAAGTTGTTCAGTATCGTGGGCTGATTCACATGCTTAATTTTTGCTAGCTAGCGAGACTGCTAAATTCAAAATCTTTATTGGGTGACTTTTTTGAGAATTATAAATAGGTTGCTTGAGGTAAGTTGTTTATTAATTTCATAGTTTCAGTTTACTTTTGCCCCTATAGTTTCACTAACTAAAGTCACTCCATATTTGCTTTACTTATGTGAAAAGTATGTTTGATTTTTAAGTCCTTCCTTCACATCAAAACAAGGGGACAGTTTGAAAACTGGAGAGTGACATAAGCTACTTTCCATACAAACAAAGTCACTAGGGAAAACTAGTTAAAAAAAAGTTCAAAGTGATTAAGTTCTAGAACAATAAGTATCAAAAATTCGATACCAACGTATAATAGGTAGCTGTACACTTGACCGCACGGTCATGGCCTACAAATGGTGCTATTATTGTAAGAACTCATACATTGGTGAGCAGTTTATTGAATCAGCAGCCTCAAGTACAAAATATTTTTACAAACAACTTTAGATGTTTCTAAATATTAATAATTAAGGACGCGTGGAGGATGGGTCATGGTAACTCGATTAGTATAATCGTTTCGTAAGAATGTAATGGACAGTTATTTATCTACTCAGTGGTGATGGATAGATGTGGCCACAATAATAGTGTAAGTAATTTGGTTTATGTCATTTATAAGCATCGTAATGACGTAACCATTGAAAATGTAGTTAGTATTAGTTTATTTGGCAAGAGAAAAACGACAGTAATCACGATAAAATCATACCAATGGGTTAACTTTCATACAAAAGACATCAACGCGTCGCATCGTAAGTTTTTCTAAGACCTCTCTGCCACGTAAATATTATTATGTTTTTGGTCATCATTGTGTCTCTCGAGTGAATATGGTATACATTTTATGTTGTGCAATCCTTATTACAAAATAAACTGACTTTAACTCAAGTGTCCATATACTCACCTACCTGGTATTACTATAAATTAGTTAGCGAAACATTAGGGAGCAACTCGCCCTATGAAACTGAACAACTCTTTCTTAGAAACCTAAATGAAATTCTCAAAAAAAATCGACTTCCAATATACAAAGGCAAATCAGTTGATCGCATATGGCAAAATTTGTTCAGGGTACCTACCACGATCGTTTAACAGCATTTCTGTCTAGGATTCAACTTTGAACTGCTTCGCAATTGAAATGTTTTTTAAAATGGTACCATGATGGCGCTGCTTTTGAACTGCTCGGTTTTCTATGGTCCATTTTAAATGTCTACATAAATTGTCGCTGGTCTGCTTTTGAATCGCAACAGCGCCAAAATTGAATCGCTTATAAGCCATCATGGTACGAATAAGCGTTGCAGACTTGTTTAGGTCCTAAATTGGATCGCGCTAAGCGATCATGGTAAACCTCCAGCTCCGTGGGCCGATTCACGTCCTTAATTTTCGTTAACTGATTTAATGTCACCTAATATACTGTCACTATTATAAAACTAGTGTAATTTTAAGTATCCGGTTCTCACTTTCTGACGAACAATCTCACTCTAGTTATTAGTCCCTGACATCCCAATGAAATCATTCCAAAACGCCTTCAAAACATACCTGACTAAGGCACGGCTCCTTCACCAGGGTCCCGTAGTCCACAATAATTATGTTATAGTCTCCTTTGGTGAAGTAAGCCTTCCGCATGTCGGTACTAGGCGACAGGTTCCGCCCGCCTCCGAACCCGTGCACTACCACCTTCGTCGGGTGCCTTACGTTGAACTTCGAATACGTTAGCGAGTCGTCATCCAACGTATTTAGTAATTCTCCCTTCTCTTGTGTTGTTCTGGAAGAAACAGGAAATTATGAATAGATTGGAGAATGCCTTAATGATGAAGAAGTCAATTTCAGAAAATCTAGTTTTCCGTCCATGAGTTGTTTTGACTAATTTCTAAATATGCGAGTGTCATAGTGCTCTTCCCAGTATTAGATGGAAATCCTTTGAGCCACCATAACATGACATAGTTAAAAAGAGGATTAACAAAATAAAGTAAGGATCATTTTGATACACATAAATCTTGTAATTTTGCTGATATTTAACTATGTTAACTATTGGTCCACCAACCCGCATTGAGCCAGCGTGGCGGACTATGGCCTAAATCCCCTTCGTGTTTCGAAGGGAGGCCCGTGCCCCTCGGTGGGGACGTGTATGGGCTGGTAAAGAAGAACTATTGGTGCAAGTTTAATCTCTTTTAAATATAAGTACCCAACAATTCTGACGTTCCAAAAAAACTTGATTTTAAAACTAATTTGTATGTCTGTCTTTCATTTAATCAACAAGAAAAAAGAGGACACAAGTTTGCATTGACTTACTCAAGAGATAAAGAATGTATTATTTCTTTGCAATAGGGAAACAAATCCATGAAAAGTGGAATTCACTTTACTATTCGATATATTGTTAAAAGATCAATAAGAACGCAGATCGACATACAGTATTCATATACAGATAAAACTTCCGATTCACACTGTTATTGTAGTTTTATAGCTAACCATTAAATCTAACAGCTAGCTATAATGCAGTTACTATCACCGGTAAGTCTATAAACAAAATTGCTTTGCGAACTAGATTGTCATATTGTCAGTATAGATAGGTATAATGGGCACAATGCCGGTGTTCTTAAGATATAAATCACAATTTCTTCGGTCTCTACAAGTATTTATATAGTTTTATTATTGTTAGGTAACACGAACACGTGGAGCTTTTGTCTTTTTGACCGATTGCAGAAAAAGGAGAAGGTTCTTAATTCAATGGTCTGTTGTTTTTTTATGATTGATTTTTATGGCAGGTAATACCTACTTCAAAAGTGGTCCCATATTTCTATCGTAATTGATTCAGCGATTTTTGAAAAAAAAATAACAAAATTAAAAATGCGTTAGTATCACACGGTCGCAAACGTACTCGTAGATGGTCTATACTAGCAAATATACACATTATACAGATGAAGGTTTGGTTTGTGTTCCCTTTGGTTTGTGGATTGAAGTCAGTTGATTCTAACGTTTATAAATTGGACAATTATTTAACCATAATAGAGTCTTATTACGAAATACTATAAAACTTATTAACCAGTTTTCTCCATAAATTTTTAAAACATGCATTTGTATTTTTGGTAAACTTTCTTTCTATTTTCCCGCATTTTTCATTAATCAAAAATTTAATGACTGACTAAGTCATCAATACGTTACAGATTTTTATTTAGGAACATTATTGTTTAATACTATAAACTTTCAAGATGATTGGATTAGACAATATTACGCCCTACCAATGTACTCGTATGTTCTTTTATCGTAAGTAGGAATTATCAGCTGGATCTCACGTTCTGTGCAGAAAGTGAGTCACAACCACGTTCGCATATTTACGCATTTGTTGTGTAATATTATGATATAAAATGAAGTACAAACGATCCGGTTTCGTTTTCCCAGTCCGGTTGAGTTTGTCTGACATGTTGGCCAATGTCTGTAAGTGTTCGTTTCAAAACGCATTCCTTGCTGATGGGTAAACGTGTTTTGTTAATAACGTTTATTGCATATTTGTTATTTCGTGAACTTGGTTTTTGCATCCGGAAACTGTGCGCCTAGTTTGTTTCGCAACTGGAAACTAACCGGAAACATAAACAGTTACGAGGTTCGTTATTGAATGAAATTAACTCTTGGAGTAAAGTCATCGTTTATTCAGATACATCATTATTTATTTTATACGACCTTTGTGCTTGATAGGTAGGAAATATGATTAATCACTTTATGATGTGTTGGAAAATTTCATGAAATATTGATATTTTATGATCATTTATGAAACATTTCTGATTTAATCCACGTTTGGCCATATGAAAGTGTAGAGAGCAACTTGAATTAGTAACTAAAGGATATGATTGAAGTGATCAACTTTAATGAAGTGGCTACATTATTTGTTCCAAGGGTCGATTTTTTTATGTAGGTATGAAAGCTAAGAAAAATCGCTGTTATAATGAAAGCTGTTCATTTAAGTGGAGTGATTTGCATCTCAAATATTTGATAGTTAAGTAAAATCACCGAATATACCATAACCATACCTAGTATACAAGTAGAACTGCATCCTGGGATGCGGGCAGCGGTAGGGCGGCGGGATGCAGGAGGTGGTGTTCAGGATGTCCTTCACTGACTGTGGCTGCTGCTTTTTCTCACGTCTTCGGCCTTGTTGCTGACTGTCTGTCACTGAAAAGGAAAATAAACAGTTTATAGCGGTCCACACATGCCAACAGACACAAACATTGCCTTTATAAAAGGCGTTACTAAAACCCGACATTTTATGAAACGGTCTTATGACTGCTCTGCCGTTAGTAAACGGACCACTTATTGAATTTTTGAACCACATAGATATTAAGGAAGCTGAACTAATCACGGATAACTTAGGTATTTGTCAACGAATTAATCACGGACATACACAGACTCAAAGATCGTCACTAAAGAATGGAGATATAGAGTATATTAACCTATTGTAGCAACCTATTATTAATATAGTGCAATTAATGTTATTTCAATAAGACATAGTCATTATTTATTTATACATTTTTATTTTTGTTTCTACAGCACACAGACTTTACTTTTACATGTTAATAATTGATTTATCATATCTTTTAAATAATTACGTCTTTTCTAGAAGAGTAAGCATGTACTTGTAACTTGATTTAAGGTATATTGTATAACCTACTTTAGAGTATTTCGCAGTATGATATCGTAAAAGGAATTTAGTGTCGCAATCATCTTATTTCATTCATGTGGGCAGTTTGGAAGGTAAACATTCTATAATTGTCTGAATTAATCAGACCATGAAATGTGTAGTGTAAATAAGATGTTGCAGCTTTGCACCTCGGCCGTTTGCGACGCGTGTCTTTACCAACCACAATTGTTTTATCATTAGGAGGCTTCGTAATGTGTGCTTGATGTTATATTTGTATGTTGTAAAGTTAACTTGTGCTATGCTAGAGCTATTTTTGCAACTACTTGAACTAGTAGCCTGTAGTGACTGAATAGCTTTTCTAAAAAAAGATTGCCTCTCCTTACTAGGGCTTATCAGTTAATTTCAGCTTATCTTAAAAGTTAAATGGCTGGGCACTATGCTGAGCTGCATAGTGATTTAGTTTTCATATTTCCGCTTATCCTAGTTAAAGTTATTGAGGAAACCCTCAACAATTAATTTAAAGTTTTTTAGGGTTTTTTAGAAATAACTAAAAGACTCCTTCGTGTGCATATATACAATATCTAGTATAAAATTTTGCAAGAACGTAAGAGTGGCAATAAGTTTACCCTCGCGAACGTAACCTGCTTCAAAGAACATTCCCGGCGGCGGTTTAACACACGCTACAATAGAAGACGTCTTTTTACATAACACTTGTGTTTCTTATAAAACAGTGTGAATAACCACTATACATCGACCTCTTTCTACTTTACGCACAAGGCCACCGGGGGTCGGAGTTGTTGGCCGAATTTAAATGAGTTGGTGACAGATGACGAACTCACTTTCACTGTTCATTGGATACTATTGTAATGCTTTCCATTGACAGGTTAAATTGATACGAACTAGTTCAGCGTCGATTAGATGGTATTATCTAACGTGCAAAGAAGTGACAAATAAGGTTCTCAAGATGTAGACATGCCTTGAAATTGTGATGGGAATACAAGAGTTGGAAATGTAGGAACATGTGCATTTCGCTAATCGATGTGTTAGTAATATAGGAGCATGCATATTTCGCTAATACATACTTCAATAAGAGTTGGGAAAAGTTTATAAAACACAGTTACACAGTTTATCATCTTTTATATTACGCACTGCCAAGGAATGAAATTCCCCGCCAATGTATTTCCGAGCTTATATAACCTTCGCCCTTATGCTAGATTGTGGTATAGAGCGAACCCCTTGTTAATTAAAAAAAACATTTTTTTTTTAAATTATAAGATGGGTTAACTCTTGACCTCAATCTTGACCAAGGTCATAGATGAGGTCGACGATGGAGCGAGTTAACCCAGAAAACGCCTATAAGGCACTGGTACTCCCACGCACCGACGGAACACAGCAAGCTGTTTGGCGTCGGACTTCGGTAGGAGGGTGGTCGCGAACCAGACGGCCCTTTACAGAGCCTACCACACCGCATGAGACCATAGGAAAACACCTCAGATTCATAAAAAAAATGAGGTGTTCTTGCCTGAGATGGATTAATAGGAGGCAGGTCTCATTTGTGTTTTCTAAGTCGCCTCTTACGACACCCACGGAAAGAAATGGGGTGGTGTTATTCTAAGCCGATCACCACATGGCATATAGGCGGCCGAAAGGTAAAGTTTAAAATTCAAGGCAAAATTCTTACTTTTTTTTAATACTCTCATCGAAATGAAACTTTTCACTTTTATTTTCGTGTCACTGATCGGTGTGAAAAGTAACAAAATCAGCAATCTATGTCCTCATATTTTTTTGTTGTTTCAAAATATTGCCAACCACTTCTTTTAATTTAAAACGTTATTTTTTTATATTAGTGCTGCATGGAAATTTATTAATAAGTAAGCAAACACAGACGTATTTATATAAATTCTCAGATGCTTAGAAGCATTGCGTTGCCTTGCAGAACTTTTATCGCTGTGAATATCAATGACCTAATTTTTGGTTTTCTCAAGATTTGTTTGAAAATGATTAAATCATTCTTGTATGAAGGGATCCTTTACCGTGAGAATCATCAAGCTTTATTAAAATTATAGAGTTCAATAAAAGCGTGTTTAAATATTTTTTTTCATTTGTGATAAGTCAATAATAATAAAAATAAGCGCTATACACTCAGAGGCCCACACGGTTTTCCATAATAATTTATTTATCTCCTCTGTGTCAGTTACTTTTAGAATTAGCAGCAGTCATTTTATTTCATAGAATATTCCCCTTCGTCCATATTCGTAACCAGACTTTGGTAACCAGCTACGAAAGAAGAATTTTCTTTCACTATTCCATTACTCGTTCTTATACTACTACCCGGGAAGCCATGTTACTCAGGGATAAAGTAGCATTCTAACGGTGAAATAACTTTTGAAATCTGTTCAGTAGTTTTTGAGTTTATTCGTTACAAATATACAAATCTTTCCTCTTTATAATATTATAGTATAGATGTAGATATATAATATACTAGTGTAAATTGTGATTATATTAAAACATGTATGCATAAACTTACGCCTATGTTCCGTTGGTGTTGGAAGATATTGTACGGGTTATACTTTATACGAAATTCTACGATTTTTGTTGCGTATGTTTATTACGTGAGTTCCATCGTCATCTTCGTAGTGACAAAAAAAAACTTTAAAGAATTGGACAGCTTCCTATTTTGTTACTTTAACACACGAAAGAGCCGATTCATCATGGCACGTACCAAAATCGTATATTCGAACTATCAAGAGAGTTGCGAAAACGTATGACTTGTATTTGTACTTGCATGCGATATAACGCAACTCTATGGGCTTAGTATAAACGTTATTGGACACCGCAATCACCGTCAATGGCATTTGTCATGTTGGGATTTGCGACACCGTGTGGAAGGAAAAGGCGGATCTACTGCTAACTTCATAGATCCTTTCCTACTACTTATTAAATCCTTGAATTGTGGAGTAGACAATAATAACATCATTTTCGGAAGAATTCTTGACAGCAGAACATTTTTGGGTTAGCTAATTCATTCAAAGTGGTACATATAGGACTTCTATTTTATTATTGTAGCTCGGCAAAATTTGTATTTCATATAAGTAGGTTGATTTTCAAAAGACAAGAACGAGACAGTCACTTTTCACCCAGAGACATTAGAAAATAGAAGCACTGTACGTAATAATCATACGATAATTAAACGAAAACTTTGTAAAAAGGGCTATAATAGAATTTCGGATTATCTGTTAGACAAGCAACCATGGGAATAAATTGCTTAGCTCGAGTTATTCATATATTGAGTCATTTAAAATTAAAAGTAAGAAAATTTATATGATTGACTTAAAAAGAGCGATCCTCGGAGTTTCTTGCCTATTCTTCTCCTGAGGAAGACTGCACCTTTGCGAATAGGCGCAAAGTCAAAAGTGCTAATGTAATTCATAATATTGACGTGTTCAAGTATCATTTTATATGTTCAATGAAATAAACACTTTTGACTTTTAATTATAGCAGCGAGCGCTCCTTTTTGGATTCATTACTCTCTTCTGTCAATGACTTAACCTCTCGGCACGACATGACCTCAAGCTTCTCCCTGACTTGGCCAAAACAAAACGAATAGGTCTTCCTCTTCCTCGCTTTCCCTCTATGTCCTATCATTGAACCTCTCTTGTGTTTAATACTTCTTCATAAATGAAAAATACATAATGTATACTATAAACGGATGAAAAGTCGTATAATGGCACACTTAATTGGTGATGCAATAAAAAAGAAAAAGCGATTTAGGATTATTCGATTTTAACGAGCATGCATAAAGCAAATTGTGAATCCTCTATATTCACAATTTGCGTTACGCGTACTCACTGGAAGGGAAAGAGATGTGTTTGTATGATAAGTCGTGGTTTGTATGACGTACACCCTGATGGGACTCTGACGTACCCTTTTGTTTCATTGGTTCAGCGGAGTAATGGAAAATGTATGCACGTAAGAAATAAGCCATCATAATATATCACAAAACTATGTAAGAATACACATCTCCATGGTAACAGCGCTTGTCTCTTCTCAAAGGTCAATTACTCAAACATAGTCACCTTCGAAAAATACGTTTTTTCGCTAATTCTTTGTCAATCGATTGTGCAATTATATAATGATGCATTGTGAATATTTCAAATGTAGTGTCTACGCTAAGACGGCACTTGAAGGATATTGCAAATTTTTACACACCGAATAATAGCGAAATACAAGGTTTTCGCTACAAAAAGATGCCACCTATGTGTTATTCTGATATCTAAGTTATATGACTACAAAGTTCAATCATTATCTGTCCATTAGTTTTTGTGTAAAAAAATAACAAACTATAGATGGATATCTATCTAAAGCTTTTATATTTATAATATTAGTAAGATTAATGGTTCTAGAACCACTGTGCTCTGCCTACCCCGTAAGGAATTATAGGAGTGAGCGTATGTATATATGTAACAAGATTTTAGAATAGCAAAGCTTTAATTTATATTATATTTTATATTTATAATTTAGTATTTACTAAAAATTTTACTGTTCACTTCACCTCAGCAATTTAATGCAATCTGCATAATTTGATACCTAGGATAATAGCATCACGTTTACAAATCAAGTAAGTTTGAAGGACTGTTGTCAATCATATTGTTTCAGTTATATTCGAGGTCAGTAGATCAAAATAATAATAGTAAATAATAAATATTTCTCCCCCAAAAAGGGAGAAATAAAATCTATTCGTAAATAATAGTAATATTTGCTGTAAATTGTTATTGTTTTTTTACAATAATACTATTGTTTTTTTCTATGTGTATAATAAATTATATTGTATTGCATTGTATCAAATAATATTATATAAATGGTATGGAGCGGTGAACGAGTAGCTTTGTGTCTGTGATTTTTTTATGCCTATTAACTATTTATACGTTTGTATATGTGACTGTGAAAATGGAAAGGTACAACTTTCGTGATAGTCGTTAAGGTTCACAATTAGTGTGATAAGCTATTGCTAATAACTCTTATTGACTACCCCGAAAGTTGTACCTTTTTATAAAAACAGTCACATATTTAAAAAATCTTACAAGTAATAAACACAACTCTTTCACTATTACTCCATTTGAAATTTCTAAGAAATGTAACATTTCTTTCATATTTTTTCAGAATGTTTATGTGCCAAATTAAGATAATCTATAACGAATAACCAAGTATAATTATATTATTTCTACTTGTTTGGGTATTTCAAAAAAAAAAAAACAAATGTTCATATAACTTACGGTTTCTTAATTAACAATCACCAAGAAAAAAAACATAGTACGACAATTTGTGCAAATAAGTATTAATCCGCTGTCGTAAACAGCACCGGTGGACGGTGAAGCAATGAACTGGTTTCGGTACAATAAGGCCTTTATAAGTTCAAGTATTCACTTAATAATACAGCGAATTGTTCTAGAAGTATCTCTATGTATTTATTCCTTATTCTATTATTATTTACTTTTATTAAAACATGACGAACATGGATATGAAGGCTAAGAATGTTGTTATTTCGTCTGGCTAAATTTGACCCACGTTTATAAAACAATACCTTAGTAAGAGCTTTTGAGTATATGACGTAAGGGGTTTTGAGTATTTGCACTATATACCCTAAAGAATAAAACTGCTCTGAATAGCGATTCAGAAGCAGTGTCACCACGGTCGTGATGCTTTAAATGCGCCAAAAGAAGCAACAGAGTCACACACAGCACAGAGTTTCGTCAATACAATTTAAAATGCATAGATCTAATCAACTCGGCAGCTTAGAATTCAAAATTGAAATCTAGACTATCTACCCACTGGCCCACTTAACAGCCAAAACAGACGTAACTGCTTGCGCGTCGCAGCGTGGTCACATTAACATATTAGTGAGCCGACATAACAGAGAGCAGATGGTTGCGCAATGGCAACTAATGGGCCCGGTCGGAAATAAGTCGGAACTGCATGCTACACGGGGTTAGACTTGAAGAAATGCATTGTGTTAAGCTATTCCAACCACAAACAATGTAAGAACTTTAATGTCTGCAGAAAAAAAAAAGATTTCAGATGGTAATTTTCGTATCTTTTGTAGAAAATAGCGGTAAATAATCATCACTCGTAATGCTGTTGCTCAGCATGGTAATAATGGTTTCACACAAGCGCTAATATTAGCCATGTTCCTTATTTTTAAGTGCGATGAATTATTTCTATAAATTATTCAACAATTTGGACAAAGGTTTTGAAAATTGAATGAAAATTTGTTTAACCTATTTTGTTTTGTTGTGCATTTTTGTTTAATATAATGGGTGAATTAAAATTAGTTATGGAAAATCAAGGATGTGAATCAACCTATGAAACTAAACAATTGCCTCGATATTTTTCTGAGATTTTGTCTTTGAGGAAAGTTGTTCAGTTTCATGGGGAAGAACGTCCACTAAAGTTCCACTAACTAATTAAAAGCCCCACATATTTGCGACAGACGAAGATTAAAACTCCGCAGTTGGTGTACGGTGTTGCATATCCATTACTCTCAACGCAACGGAAAGGAGGAAACCAAAGCACCGCCGCCGGCGCAACATTCGCGATAACTCACTCACTGCGTACTTATTATACAATGTTATGTTTTATAGTAAACAACACAGCGTACTATGTCGAATTTCTTAGGCGAATTCATTTGGAATTGATGTTCTGACTAAATGTTCTTACATTTTTGATTCTCTCAAAATTTAGTCTAATGCTTTAGGTGTTGTCAGTTCTAAGAGAAAATACTTAAACACATTTTCATTCTCATAACTAGTTTCCCATCTGGGACTAAGTTCCTGTGGGAATTTTGGGAATGAAGTAAGCACTTAAAACTTCCTCTTCAATCACTCCGTTCATTGGTAAAAACCGTATGAAATTTTTTGTTGTTGTTTTTGAGTTTATCACATTTAGACAAACAGACGCTCACGGCGGGGAATTTTGTGTTATAAATTAAAAGTTTTCACTGATAGTTGGAATAACTCTTTAGCTGTCTACTCTTTATAGTTAATATTCATCAATAACAATTTATTCTACAATAATCTTTGGTTCAGCATAATTTTATTGATGTAATTTTGGCCTGACTGGTTCGAATTCGACCGGTTGGTTTCCCCTATACCTTTACAAGGCTTTGTAAGGCCAAAAAAAGAAAGGTCGACTGGAATAAATCGCAGCTTTGACGTAAGCTACTTGAGAGTGAAGGTCAGTTTTTATTCTTGGCTACGATTTCAAAAGTTGTCCAAAGTTGAAATGGATAATTAAGTAAAATGGAAAAAGTCTCATATTTTTTTTTGTGTTATTTAAAACTTTTTTCGTTATAAACTAATTTTTATACTTACTACAAGTTGAAAATTATTAGACTAGAAGTTTACAGAGGCGAGCTTATCTCTACAAAGAGATCTCTTACAGCCAACCATAACCAAGTGGGAAAACATAATATAACAACGAATGAAAAGTTAAAAGTATGAATTAAGTATAGCTTTTCGGCCGAGATTTCTTTCTCGTGGGAATGAATATATTTTATTAGTTTTTAAGTCCTGTAGTTTTTAAGCCTATTTATTACAACCATACCGATCTTTTTTCTTTATAATATTACTAGCTTTAAGCCTGGGACTTTATTTCTGTAGAAATTTGGAAAAAAATATGAAGCCTACGAGTAACCCGCTGATAAGAGAGATTTCTATAGGTGGAAGATTTTTTAAATCGGTTCAGTAGTTCTGGAGACTACTTCCTACAACAAACTCACAAGTTTACAAACTTTACCTTTTTATAATATTAGCAAAGTTCAGATACTAAGTATAGTGTAGTTACATCTTGGACTTTAAAGATTCCAAGTTTATTTTCTGCTTAGGTCGTTTAGAAATATGTGACTTAAAATTTTTATGAAGTACTTACTGTGATTATCTGTACAAAATAAACTGAGGATAAGTTAAAGTTACAAAAAAACCTGAAACTTTTCTTTTAAGAAGTAGAGGTACTTTTTTTTTAATGAAGCTGCCTTAAATCTAAACATAGGTTAATCCCAGTTATTTCTAGAAGCTATTTCTTTCTCAATAAAGAAAATGTATCCCTTTAAGTGTCATGCTTATGTAAACAAACGTTTAATATGAGTTAACTTACCGGTTACTTGCAGCACGGTTAATCCAATTATAAATAACCACTTCACACTTGTTACCATTTTGAATATAATATTATTTAATTATAAGTTATAACTTATATATTGACACTATAAATATCTGTTTGGTTTTGGCGTTACTATTATTAAATCGGATTCGATCACAGAAAATTATCACAAAATTAACTAAAAGTTAATTCACGTAATATTTCTGTTACCGCATATTTAGTGTTTGTTTTAAAATGTTTGTTTGCGAGGTATATTTTGGTTGCTTTGACAGCCCTGGCCATGCAGGCGTGTGGCGCACGCGTGGTCCGAAGTGGGACTGAACGGAATGGACAGCGAAAGTGGGGGGTGGTGACCCTAGTGGCGGCTTCCTCTTGCGATACCCTTCAGAGGCACTATTCTTGAATCGCTCATCTTATGTTGAGCGATAGTCTTTTTGCGGAGATTTTAATATTTTCCAAACCTCTTATACAACTCTACTTTGATTATATTATCGATTAATTGTGCAATCAAGTATATTTTAGTGTATAGTATCCTCATTTTGTACTTTTAATCATTCTACTTCAACAACTCCTTAGGCTCGTATTCGAGAACGTGTACAAACTAATCGAGTATTAAGTAGAAGATATACGTTCTAGAATACAGGCGTTAGATGTTTAAATCGGTTATGATTATGAATTATACTGATTGATTCACATTCCCATACTTATTTCAAAGAAGATACATTGCTTGACGAAAGACTAACGATTCAAAAATAGTGCTTCTAGGCAATCCTCCATTATAACATTAACCAACAGGTTTAACTAGAAGTAGTGATTCATAATTATTTATGACCGCTAATTTAAAATTTAAACCATTTAGTATTGTCGCTTTTATCAGATTTTTTCAATTGCATTAATCAATGCAAAATGCAATTAATTTAAACCTGCTTGCCTTGCTTTGTCTTTGTATTCTCATATTTTAAATGACTATGATAATAACAAAACTAATGCCTAAATGTTTATCAGTTTTATCACTCTTATATTTTGCGAAAAATGTTTATAATAATAATAGGGTATATGCATTTTTATTTAAAAATTAATCCTCATTCATGTAATAAACAGTTTAGTAAAACTATTTTTCGAATAACTATGAAATTCAAAAAGATATAAGCCATCGAAGATTTATTTCTATCTCTTTCTAGCAAAACGAAATTTAACACGGAGTTTGTGTGGACGTAGTGACATGTGACGTCACAGTCCATGTCGGATCTCTCTGTCTAATCGGTACGTAATTATTAGTTTTAAATGTGTTCGGCCGTATTTCTTGGCCGATTTTAATTTTAATTTCACTTTTTGTTATCTCAACTACGATATTTTCATATTTTGTTAATCAATGCGATAAAAAAATTCATGCATATATTCCCCATTTATCACTATAGGAGCGTTAGAGTCGTGATCGTTTGTGACAGAGTTCTGCTTCTTTCTTTTGCTTATCTACGGACTCACTTATAATTGGGAGAAAACAACAATGTATGAAACCAAGTACCTTTTGGCATTACTGAATGTGATTGTGTAACCATAATGAAATCTGGTCAGAACAAAGGGAAGGTAGCACTTCGCTGTACTATCTTACTTGCCTGGCCTACTAGTTTTTCGATCATGTTATATTTTAATCGAAAGCTGAATTTTGTGGAGATACTTAATTAAATAAACCAATTTTGAAACTCTTTGCAGCCCTTGATTGAGAAATTCATATTCGCAGCTGATTATTTTATTGTAAATATAAAATAACAAATAGGTAGTTTTAATATTATTTAAGTATTTCAACTGTAAATGAAGACTGAAAATTGATTAGCCGAAACCTAAGTCAACAAAAAAATTGCGAAACTGTAGGGGCTGTATAACTGTATGCTAGTTGTACGGAGCGGCGAAATTATTTTTTCATATTTCGACCTACGAGTAATTCCTTGAGATAAGTGGTTTAGTTCAGTGCAGTGTGCTGATTAACATCCTTAATTCGCGCTAACTAATTTAAAGCCACTCAATCTGTATACATATGTGTGACCTATGCAATTCTATAGAATTGCATAGGTCAATTCATTACTCTAGAGTTTTCCTCCTTTCACTTGGACATCCGTGTCAGACTCAGAAAATTCTGTCAATTATGAAACCACCTCATTAATTGGTCTGGTTTTGAACTACAACCGCAACATATTACACGGATATTAAAACAACAAGGTTACAGTATCTTAAGCTTACCAACCAGTTTTGTGCTTCAGTAAGCATCAATCACCGCATTAATTAACAAAACTTTAAAGGGTGACTTTACCCATGAAACGAAACAACTTTTTCTATGGGACCCACTCATGAACTTCTCAAAATAAATTAGACTTCTCATACTAAGTTTTATGTAGAGGTAAACATTTGTTTTCATATTTTGAGTTATGCTCTCCCATAAGAAAGGTTATCAAAAGAGGGCTGATTCACATCCTTAATTTTCGCGAATTGGAAGCAAATTATTGCATTCTCACTCTGTCTTAATTTTTTTGGCTTACTATAGTGAAAATTAATCGAAGTGTGCGTTTTTCCCGTCAAAATCAGTAATTAGGCATATTTTACGTAACATGCGGTGATAATTATTGCAGTTTTCAGGTAATCTTTTGCAATAATATCCTTGGAATAAGCAATGTGTAGAAAAGTTGATTATGGTCAGGGACGATTGCGCATTTCCTTTGACGCCAATAAAATGCTTTAAGTAGTTATTTGTTACCTTGTTGATACCCGATACTTCGTGGACTCTGCCGAGGGTAGTGGCGAGTAGCACAGACTAAAGAATATAGACATTGAAATTTAAGTCAAGTTATTCCGCAAAGTCTCTTTGATAATTAGTCATTACACAAGAAAATAATAGATACTTACTTGATTGTACTTATTCATATAAAATGATAAGATATCATTATTAAAATTGTTTAATTCAGAAACAACTTTTTTAGCGTTGTCAGTTTGTTAAGTTGTGTTTAAAACAGGCATAAGTGCTGTAAATTCGTATTTTTTGTTTACTTCAATTTGTGATAATTTCCACTAAATTCGTGGTTCCACTAAGTATTTCTAAAATACTCAAAACTCACCATCTTCTCTAGAACTGTACAAGTAATCTCTACTTAATACGCAATTAAACATTGACAATTTATATTACTTGACGTTGAAAATAGACTAATCGAGTATTATGCAGAGATTATCATTTTAGGTTCTGGGGGTGTGTGGGGCATAACCTTTTAGTGTTCCAAAATCGTCATCTTAACCTGCTAGTGGTGGTGCACCCTGCTGATCGTATTTAGACCTGAAAATGTGTTTCTTTAATTGGTATTGGCGACTTCGCCATTAACTAATACGCCATTTAAAAAAAAACAGTGTAGGTAGTTGTAGTTCACACATTTGTATACGATGTTATATCTGTGGTACGACATTACCAAACTCACGGATGCTAAGTGAATACACTAGTAGCACCGAAGCAGTGATGTGACGTTTCGCAACAATGGAGGATGCCCAGTAGGATGTTAAGAAAGGCTTGTTAGTATCCGTCACAGTCGTAGGCGCAGACGAAATTGCGCGTAAAGTAACAAACGACAAAAACAATAGAGAAATGAAGATGTCTAAAGAAAATTGGAGATCTCAATTAATCTATGGATACTATGACTTGACTTGTTAAAATTCATAAAATGTATATTTATTTCATTAAGTATTTAGAGTAAACAAACAAATGTACGTTTTCAGGGCGGTTCTTTTAGTAACCAATGGCGTCTCAATGGCGGTGGAATGACAATGGTGACCACTTCATCCGTTCAGGTGGCGAAATTTAGAACTTAGTCAAACCTCATACATTTGATGACAGCAGTTCTAGCACGATAACGACAAACTCGCGCTCGGCTCACGCTGAAACTTCACTTTGATATCGCGAGGGTCCCGCGCAAAGGCTTGCTCGCTTATGGCGTTGTCAATGTTGATATCTTGACATAGGAGCGCGGTGTTGTCGCGGCGCTATCACTATCGTACTCGGCTTGCAGCTATCTTGACTGGGGGCGCCATTGCTAATTGAATGTTAAGTTGTGAGGTAGTTAGCGACTTATGTTACAGTTGGCGGTGGCGCTGCAGATCGGGGTTGTCATCATATGTATGAGGTTTCGATAGCTCTGAATTATGACGCCATTGATTAGTTTAATAGACGCCCTGGTTCTCAGGGTGTATTTTTGTGTTTTTTTTTTTAAGAAACCCATCAATCCAATTATACAAAAAATTGTTCAAGGAAATAATTCCATATGTAGTCTTCTTCTTCTTCTTATCGTGTCGACCTAAGGCTTAATCTTAGTAGACCAGTACTCAGCCACGTAGTTTTAGCCACGTAGCCACGTAATATGTAGTTTTACTCTGACGTAGTACAAACTAGAATGTTGACCTAATTATAATTTTGAATAAAAAAAACACGTTTCGCATAATTTCGTTGCAATCAAGTTAAAAAAACGAGGAAGTAGGAACTCATTATTTATTATGGTTCTGGATTTGGTTTTCACATAGCAGATTATATCAAGTTTAGAGTGGAATACATGTTTAACCAGTTTGTTTTTGTAAATCTATTACAAAGACTGCACCTTTGCGAACAGACATAGAGTTGAAATAAAAAATTAGATAATTCAGTAACTTGACATATTTTATCACTTTAACTGATATTTAAAATAAATTAATGTATGAAATAATAAAGTACTCAATGAATTATTTTAAATAAATCATATACTATATGATATATGAAATAAAGCCTCTTAGACTTTAAAATAATTTTTACATCTTTTAATTTCTTCTCTGTATAATCTTTACCTATAATTTTCACAATTATAATATTTAATGTTTTACACTAATGTAAAACAATTATAATGTTTATTATACAACTATAATAAACAGGAGAGGATTGTAATTGTAAGACGGGCTGGTTTCCGCAACTCGACGTCAACATGCGCCTATTTTGCGTGATTAATTGTTTAGGATGGCTGTCAGTCTAGCCACCCCAGCTCCTCCAGAAATTGCAGAAGTCCCTCAGGAGAGGATATTCAGCTCCAAGAACTGAAAATCTTAAGTGGCAAAGGGAAAAAATACGACTGTTCAGACGTTACATTCCTTGAGTTTCGACCATGTACTAAACGGGTTGACATATTTATTTAAAGGGATTATACAAAGGATGACCTCTTACTAGGTAAACAATTTTCTTTTTTTTAATCCTTGGTCTAAAAAATCAATAGACGTTAATTTGATGTGATACGATAATTCATTTTGCCCTGAAAAGTATTTTTTCCTAATATTGATTTACAAAGATTATACAGGATGTAAAATACAGCTTAGCAAAAACTGAAACCCTGAACTCTGTCATTCAGAATTATGTTCCAGTTGAATTTTTCTCTGGAAAATTTTAGTTTTTTTTATGTTTTTTAATATTTTCTGCTTACATTTTTTTTAATCGACTACTTTCCATTTTTTAATAAAAAATAATCATAACGTAAAACACGAAAACCAGAAATGTACATCGCACTCCGACAGCAGCGCGACGCGGGGAGTTCGCGCGCGGGTCGTGGTTTCGCGATACTTTATAGCTCCAAAGTAGGTAAATAATGAAAACTCCTCGACGTTTCCGGGAAAAAATAAATACTTATAGCTGATGGTAGATTTTACCTGATGGTAGGTAGATTTAAGTATTTGCTAAGCTGTGTACAGGGTGACTTTTTAATCACCAGCCAAATTTTTATTACGGTGTCAGTAACGTTGATAGAACGTAAATAAGGAAGAAATTTTTTTTTTCCAAAATTTTAAGATTTTGATACCCCTTTTTAACATCTTAGAGGATGAATTTTGTAAAACGCAGAAACACAAGGGTCACAAATTGTTTGAAGAGTACTATCACCAAGTTTCAAGTTAATTGGACGATGTTATTTTTTTTTCCATACAAAAATTTTGATTTATTTTTATGCTTCAGACGATCTAGCTTGAAATATTTATATGAAACGTAGAAACAAAAAAACACGGGTCTGTTAAATTTTCATAGAGTTTACGTACAAAAAATTTGGATGGTGATAAAAAATCTTTCTGTATAGGACATAATTAAATTGAATTAACAATCATAACTATTTTATTAAATTAAACATATTTTTTACAATACATAACACATTTATTTATATTAAAAAGAGAGCTATGATAGACTTAAACGACACAATTTATTCAATTTTTTTTTACAAAAATCTAAAACGTTCCCTAAGCCTATAGAAATAAGTCGTAATCAATTGACTTAGAGGAACAATTCAAAGGAAACTAAACAACTGGGCTTTAAAACAATAAAACTCTGAGTGCATTAGAAAAAATCCACGAATTTAGTATGGTTACAGTTTCACCTCACATAACAATACCAGTGTAATTCATGATTTTAAGTTTTTGTTATGATATGAACTTAACATAGTATTTTTATTTGTCATTTGCTCTTTTGCATATAATTTTTTTTGTTCTTTTGTTTTGTCGGTGGGGGGAAGGTATATGGGCTAAGGTGACAAACATTTTCAACAAGAAAAACATTCTAGTTCTTTTTGAAAATTAACGATTGTACACATTTAATTGAAGTTATTTAACCGAACTTTATATTTATACAACAACAAACTACTCTTTAAATTAATTTTATAATGTAATAACAATACAAGCTTTGGACCCTTTTATTGATACACAAAATTATTAATTTCTGGTAAATTATAATTTTTTCTTTAAAATAAACAATAACAAATTTAATTATTAGTTATAAAAAATAAAATCTCGGTTTAACTAACTATTAAATAACAATGAAACTGTGAGAGTTTGACAGTAAGTTTTTAAAATTTATTTTCAACATAACGGGTTCGAAACTTGTCTGGGTTAGCTAAATATAAAGTAAATAAAGAAAGCAGAGAATATCTGGGGATATGTTAGTATTTCCGCTTTTTTGATGATATTTAGAATACATTCCATCCAGAAGGGATATATACCCATTCTTTGCCATGAATGAATATAAACAGGTGCTTAAGTATTTTGTACTGTAGTGAAATATCTATTCCGAGCTGGTGGAACTGTTGGTACTGTTCTGGTCCTCAGCCTCTTCATCTGCGTAGGTAGAGTTGTATCCCTTGCTGTGACCACGAGCGTACGGCGGCTTGGAGTTCGTACTGAAGAAGTATAGCCCTGAAGCACTATGGAAAAAATATACAAAATGATGTTTATTATTATTTGAAGTGTACTAGTGCACATTTACAACTAGCTTCCCGATTGTATTTTCATTTGCGTAGGAATAGTGGTCTAGCATAACATAACTATGCGATTTTTGCGACTTCAAAGAACTATATACCCAGTATAACATACAAGGAAGAGTTATAATGTTTTTTTTTTTTTGTATATTTTAAATTTATTTGTATTCATAATAAATCAGTATGACAAGCTGTCTTTTTTGGGAAGCATTTTCTTAATGAAAAGATGTCTCATAATTTTTTATAAAAAATTAAAAAACGTTTGTCCGGCCACAATAGTCGGTAACGTCTGTAATATGATAATGGCGGTGGCGACTCGTGATTATCACATTGACCCGTAGGAAGCGAGTTTAAAGGGAAAATTCTTAGTGAAAGTGATGTGCCAGGGCCGCATTTAGATATACGACTATGTGTTCCCAATATGGAGAACAAATATGGTAAGTGAAACAAGAAGAAGGGAACATGGAATGTTGCAGTGCTCTTTCTCTATATTAATTAAAAAACTCGAAATCCATAGAGTAGTTTGCATCTATTTTAAATTTAGTTGATTAAAATGCACTTCAGGTTAAATTAATGATTTCATTACCATTTTTTGTAGGCTTCACTTAACTACGGTTTGGTCTTGAATACAACAAAAGCAGTTTTGATATGGTTTCATTGTTGGGGTAGCTTTAACAGATTACTTTGTGATTGCTTTTAGTTTTAACAAAAAAAAAAAAATTAACTACTAGCACTATTTAATATATTCATTTACTAGCACTCATTTGTTATTTTTATTTAATAGGTTTCATTATAATTTGAAAATTATATTATCTAAAAAAATCATGTAATCCTTCCTCCTTATCGTAGAATCAAGTAGTTTGCAAACTTGATTATAGTTGTTAAAGTGTCTAAATCCGGTTCTGCATTACTGGGCGTTACACTGCCTGCGCTTGCTCACGCTTAAATGACGTCACATTACGTCATGTGACATAAACTGAGCTAACATTATTTAATTTTTGTTGTTAAAAATGTGTAATGTTACTCAAAAACCCCAATATCATACAAGACATATAGGTACGTTCGGAAACGATCAGTTTATAATTTACTTATTTTTGTGCTTCAGCGAGAATAAAAAAACAAAAAAAAAACATTTTTTTGATTAAAGCTTAACTATAAGAAGAAGACAAGTTATAAAGTAACAAAAATAATAATAAAGGAGTTAAATTTAAATAAAATTTAAACTATTAATAAAGAAGAAAAAATAAGTTTCTAAAACAAAGTTATTGATGTTCATTTATGCATGAAAAATATGTTGTGTGGCCATAGGTTCTTTTGGAGTAGCATAATTTGTCATGACGGGGGCACTTCTGAGCCTGAAGGATACCATTCACATAAGAATAGTTCAAAGCAAAGAGAATTTAAACTCCGCTGTTTCATAAGAGCATCAGGCGTTTTTTTCAATTCGTTTTTCTTTATTATTTGCGTAGTGTGTTACGTGAATTTGTTTTTTGAGAAAATAAAGAGTTATGTAATACAATGTGTATTGTTAGGATGAGTTCCCTAGCTACAAAAATATTTAATGTGAGCATCTAAGCGAATTTATTTGAAGTAATAACGCAAAGACCGATGTAAACTGTATATTCAAGCTGATATTTTTCTGCTTTTCATATTGCAGCAGTTTGTGAACCCTATGTTTTAGTAAATAAATTTCTTTGTTTGCAGCTTTTATTCCCTAAAATGGAGAATTACTGGATTTAGTGAATAAATGTTTTCTTTTCGTGAATTCAATAATCGATCTAAATTGTAAATATGGAGATGCGTTTGATTGTAACAAAATCCCTATCGGAGTATGCAAAGCATCATGTGATTCTAAAACAACTTGACGCCACATTTGACAAAATGTTTGGAAGTTATTAGATGAAAAATGAAAGTGGTCATAGGTTGTCAGCCTTTTGCCTAACAGTACTTGTTTACAGAAAACCTGCACGCCGTAAGTGGCTTCTACAGTATCTGGGAAGCTGGATGTTGGTTCTAAGTTGGTTCTAAGTTGGTTTTTCTTTGACTCCAGCGTGAAAGTATGTTTTAGTCTTAGTGAAAAGAAAAGTTATCTATCTGCAAACTTTACTTACTTGTGAGGCGTGTACTCTCCAAAGAGTATGTCTTCGTTGGAGCCCATGAGTTCGCACCATCCGATCATGTAGGTGACCCATGAGTAGCATTTAGTGGCCCAGAACCCAACGTCCGTGAGGATTGACTCCGCGTAGTACTGCGGCGCGCGCGCATGGTCGCATCCAGACTTTGCTATAATTAAATAACAGTTCAAGATTTCAGTCTTTAGACTATTAAAATAGTATTTTTAGCTATAAATATAGTTTTTTTTGAGTTGCGTTATTGTTAGCATCCACAGACTTCATGTTCGTGCCCTTGTTTAGATTAAGTTTTCTTGTTAATACTTGCTTTTTTAACTTTATTATTTATTTATTTAACAGTTTATTGTACACAGAAAAAAAACCACAAATATTACAGACAAATAGGAAAACGAACACAAAAGGCACAGCTTATTTCTTTAAGAAATTTCTTCCGGCAGACTATTATACAATACTTTTAATATAAAAATAGTTTATACACATTTCCTATTGATTTTCACAAAGATAAGATGGATGCAGTTTGCATTCGCACATTGTGCATCGTTTTAATTTATCGCGATTATTTCAACAATTCTTCATTTCAAAAAAACATAGTTAGGACTTGGTATGAGCCTTTCAGTAAGTATCCTCAAAAATTAAAGTTTTTAATCAAGTCCAAATGTCACAAAGTCATAATCATAAAGCAATACGTCTTCCCTATTACCGCGACGTTAATAACCTTTTACAGACAGACTGACAGAAAATAGCTATAACATGTTACATTATCTGATAACCACACGCTATACGCATGGCAAGTGCTGTGAGATAACGCACAGCACATGTAACTACGTAACTACTATGAATAAAGATGACTTATGCGATTGTTACGCTGACAATTCTGGCAATTTACTTACTAAGGTAATCTAAGGTAAGGTTTACTTACTTATATAAAAAAACTGTGTATTAGGTAAGGTTTACTTATGTACTATTAGTTTGCTGTACCTTATACAAGGTATCAAACGAGGACGTAAATTACTGTAAGACCTTTTGCACCATTTGCAGGCAAAAAAAGAAATATGAAACCACTGAAAGTTTAAATAAAACATTAGAACAGGTTCTTAAATACGCGGTAAGAAACTATTATTAATAATAATTTGTTAGTAACTTTTTTGAAGATGTATTTTCAAATTAAAATTAACTAGATAGTTGAAAACTAAGATAAAATTTGTATGACAGAACAAAATCCAAGACGAAAATATAAAAATAAAAATAACATCAGCATGGATTTTTTTAAACCAGAACCATTTAACCTAGCCTAGCTTACATTTTAACAAAATATGTAAAACTAAAAGCTAGAGAGGAAGTTAATCGCAGACTGATGCGATGATAAAAGAAAAACTTAGTCTACTTAAATGTTGCCCACGGAAGAGATCGTGTAGAGTTGTTTGGAGGATATTTAATTTGCATTTGAGCATATTTTATGTCTTATTATAAAATACATGCAAGCGGTGATACTCACTCTGTTCAGCAGAAGGCACGCACCCTGGCTGCGAGATCCCTCCGTTGGCAAAGAAGTCGACATGTCCACTGGCCTCAAGTTTCCCCTTTTCTAAAGCATTTGTATGCAGTACATCCACGAATTTGGCATCACTCGCGTCTACTTTTCTATCTGGAGATGTAGTTACGAACAGGGGCATGGCAGGATCAAGAGCTGGAAAAATAATGTTACTATCTTACCATTCTCTTAGCAAAATTTTAAATGTATTGGAATTGTTACCGAACTTGATAAGGAACTTTTCTATTCGAACTGGGAACTATGAAACTATGGGAAATAAATTTTTTTGAAAGTTCCATATAGGTTCATTGGGAAAAGTTATTCAGTTTCATGTGGATAATCACTTTCTAAGGTTTTACTAGCTAATTTACAGTCACCCCATATCTAAAAAATTAATGGAAATAGACTATGTTCAAAAATTTCATATGTAGTTTTCCGCTCTATCTACTCTAGTCTAGATGGATCAATTAACAATGCCTTTTGCCACTACTCTACATCATTTCTTTTTAAGTTTACGTGTGTTGTTTATTGCCTTATTATTTATTGGGGCTAGAAACCTCAAGATATTAAAGTTTTATTAAGGGTGTCACGTTATCATACCTAATTTTTATAACTTATAACTTTCTATGCTTTGGATATAAATTCCGTGAATGAATTTTTATTTTAAACTTCATTTGGATTAATTTATAGTTTGTCAGTCGGAAAGTGCAAGTTTTTACTTTTTACTAGAAAAGCAAGTTGAAATCTATAAAAGTATACCTGTAATTCTGTCAAAGACCCCAACAGTTACGTGGTTAGCTGTGAACCCAACAATTTGCCCTCCTAGGCTGAAGCCGACGGGATGTATCCTGCTGAGGGATATGCTGTGGTTGGCCACCAGCTCGTCCACCAGTTGGGCCGTGCACTTGCCAACCAGTTCCGTATTCCCAGCGGCCTGCAAGTAGCATGGCTCTCGGGCTATCGGGTTGTAGTCCACCGAAATTACATTGTAATCGCAGCATTTCATATAAGCTGAAAATAATACATGACCCTTCATTTCTTTAATAAAAAATCTAAATTCTTAAACAAATGAACTCATTACTATTTTAATAACTATAACTGAGTCAGAGAAACATTAGTTTTATTTAAAAAAGAATGTAGTAATTGGAATGTTTGTTTAATATCAAAAAGACGGAAAGACGATATTAAACTCTTACTGAGTAGGTACCTAATAACTGGCATAGTCGTTCCAACAATAAACTGGTGTTCCTCTTGAGGAGTAGGAAAGAGTAGAGTCTCGTGGTGTACTTGTTCATTTTATAGAGCCCCTAACCTACATAAAAATAGTTTTCACTTCCAACAAGTCCGGATAGAGACCGGGAAAAGGAAATAACCGAAAAATAGAATAACCACATTCCCCCCTCCACATTCCTAGTACCTTACCTGGTCTGATTTCAGTGTTGGGTGAGAAGTCCTTGTGGCCAGTGTAGCCGTGTATCAGGATCTTGACAGGAGCATCCTTCACCCAAGGCGCGGAGGTAATTGACTGAGGATCGGTCGCGAACAGCTGATGAGGTTTATCTAGGTTTGCTCTGACAAAATAATCGTCGTATTTTAATGAGGGTATAAACTTTGTTTATTATACAATTGGTTCTTATTTAATTATAGCTAACCCGCCTGCTAAATTCTTTCTGTCTTCCAAATAAAAGTTACTTAAATTTGTGCTTACCTCGTATACAGCCAAAAAGTAATGTTAACGTTTGGACATTCCATTGGTGGAGACACACATTCTTCGAATAACGCTGATGAACTTGGAACTTGGAGGATACCTATAAATAAACTGATTTAAGTACTAGTTTACTAAGAAATATCCTGTTATAAATTCCCATATCGAAGTAGGTATAACACAAAAATACAGTCCTTTTGGTATTTTCGAGCAGTAGTTGCCTTCATCTGCCATAAATTAGTTAGCATTACGGAGCATACTGTGTTTCTATTTTCTTATTTCGTAATACCTCTCAGTAAAATTTTCATAAGAAAATTATCTCCTTCTTGTCGTTTGAAAATTAATTCACTTATTAAATATGAAATTTGCCAAACTACAATAGAAAGCACTGCCTTGGTTTTTAATTATAACAACACACCGTACTATGGTAAAGCATGCGAAAAAATTAAGTTATTTAAGTTTACTAAATATTACTCACACATAAAATGGAAAGCAATGATTGCTAATAGAGAAACCATTTTTATTACGTCTGATGTGTTTAAAATACACAATTTTGCGAAGGGTTTCTCCTATATATTACCTCATCTAAAGATAACAAGGGTTTTCTTATTTATTTATTGTATACGTCACAATCGTATAAATAATAAACATCTACGTAGACATTTCAGCGTCTTAGAGAATATAAAAAACTTTAGACACTCTTATTAGTTTCCAAACCTAAATTAAACTGTATTTCAGTTAGTATACGTAAGTTATCAGTAAGAATATAACTAGTTAAGGGCTAGACACTCTACTCTATTTATTTTCGTTCTACAAACAAATTTATGCAAACTAACTAATTAGTCGCATATCAGTTAGATATTCATATCAATTAAATATATTCTCTTAATAAAAGCAATGTAGAGCCTTAGCACTGCCGAATAATAAAAGAGGTAGAGGACGCCCACCTGCCACCTGGTGGTCCACGGTGGCCAAGGACTTAGAGCTTGCCCGAACAAATATTTCGACAACCCAGGACAGACTGTCCTGGCGCCGCAGAACGAGGAGAGCCGACCCCAAAAAATGGGACTACAACGCTCTACATTGCTTTTCTTCTTCTTCTTTGTCCTAGCCAAAAAATGGCTACGACAAAGAAGAAAAGCAATGTAGAGCGCTAAAGTGGATAAGTTAATTTTTTGTAGCGAATCTAAAATTTCTTAAATACCTTTTAGGTAGAGTTTTAGTTTAAAAGGGATACTTGACTTTGTTAGCTAATTATATTTCTATTATTTAATAATAAACGTTTAACATTATTTTATAATATTATACAACTTTATTGTATAATATTTTAGATAATTATGCGTTTTATTACTTTAATTTAATATTGTTACATGTTTTGTGTTAGTAATAAAATTACTTGAAACTTAAAAAAAAAAAACCTCCAATACTACCTAAAAGTAAATAGTCTCGTTTTGATTAAAGTCCAGTTCTAATGATCATAGACCCCGTGATGAATTTGAGCGAAATCCAATATTATAGACGAATATGCCATTTTAGTAACAAGCCAAGAATTGCTTTTTGTCAAAATTTATAAAGTATCGCTAAAGCAGAACCAATGAAGTGCACCACGGGATGGCTACTGAAATTCTTCAGCTATAAGTATTTCACAGGCGATAAAGTATTTGTCAAGATTGAAGTAATTTGATTTTTAATGACCTTATCTATTTCGGTAAATAGGGTACCTACATGTCTATGTCCGATACTTCTGAGCATCGGATATCAATCAGTATATCTCTGTTTTGCGCTTTACAGATGACAGTAGCAGCAATCGGCAAATGTCCACGAACACCAGTGACAAGCTTAGAGGAACAGATGTGCCCTGTTCTTATTACAACAGCAGAGAGTACACCTATTGGTATCACGATGGGCTGGCCTCTCCTCTTTAAAATTTTAAAGTGTATGACTACTCCTTACCAATCGTTGTTCCAAATTATTATGTTAATGACGTCTGTGCAATTATCGAGGTACAAGTGTCGTGTTGTTGTCTTATCATCTTCCGTGTGTTTTCGGCATTTTCCAACATTTTCGGGTCCCGTGTTGTTGAAAGAGTATGTTTATTTATCAATAAAGAGTAAGAGTTTGTTTATAAATATGACAAGCTTCCTACCTGTGACTATTTTCCCATGGAAGCTTAACCTAAGAGTTACTCTAACAAAAAACTATAGCACTGTAATGTATTTGCAAAGTATTTGCAAAAAATGTTAGTTTTTATTTCATCCCTTCATTATTCTTCTTCAAACCGGTGCCACATCAAGTAAAACTTGATTCATAGATTAAAACTAAGCCAAGACCCGACTCTGAAATGTCACATTTGCCTTCTTTAGTAGGCAAATGACATTTAATTTGACATTTCAGAATCGGGTTTGGCTTAGTTTTCGTCTATGAATGTCAGCCGACTACACGGTTGGTGTCATGATTGTCCAAAATTATTAGTAAGTTTCAGGACTTGTATCCCATTACATGTATATAATACAGTAATCAATTGGTGGTTCATACATAAAAGTGGACTATTGTGGAGATAAATGACATATTATTTTTATTGTTTCCCAGTAATTTCTTTATTCTTCACTGTAATGTATATTATGCGCATTTTTTAAGGAAAATCATAAAGAGAGATATCCACGAAATATAAGGAAGTATCCTCACATTTTCTACACATATAGAACCCAGACAACGCGTCTCATTATTAAGACGTTTTAGTGATAGTGAGTTGCAAAACAAATAGTATTATAGTAGGTCAGTGGAGATAAACTATTTAAACTTAGAACAGCCTTCAGGCCCTATCATCAATGCCGGGAGCTATCTTCATGATTATACTAACTTCTACAATCGAAAAGAAATTTTCGTCTCATTAGTAAACGTAGCGTGGTCTTAAAAGTAAAGCTTTACAACCTACTCTTCATTTCCATTTCCTAACCCTCAGACTGATTGTCACATGTGGAGTCAAGTGGTTCTCGAACTACATGACATTCTGCCTACCCTGAAAGGGATTATACTTGTGAGTTATTCAGATTAGAAATAAGGAAATTTCAAGTCAATTAAAATTAGAAATAAGAAAATTTGTATGATTGACTTAAAAAGAGCGACCCTCTGAACTCAGAAACTTCTTGAAAGACTGCAACTTTACGAATAGGCGCAAAGTCAAAATTGCTAATGTAATTAAAAATTATAACGTGTTTCAGAAATATTCTGTATGTTTTATGAAATAAAGTGTTTTTTGATTTAATTATTTTAAATGTATGGATGGAAGCAAAAATTGACTGTAGAGTGTATCTAGAGAATATCTTACCAGCTTCCTAGCTTGCGCATTGCACTCTTATGAGAAAAGTTTGTCAATTAAAACACAAGCAGCACAAGTTTGCATTTATCGAATACAGTATTCGATTGTCGTTGAGAAATATAATCTTGTATTGCTAAAAAGGTGCATGTCCAATTTGGAAATTTCTCTTTAGACAAATAAGGTCCAATTTCTCTTTTGTTCATGCGGAAATCGAAAGTAACATTGTCAAACCCATAATATTGTAATTTTACTTAGTAAGATTATAATCTCTCGGCACTTTGTGAACTACCTCAATTTTATTTACATTGAATGGACTTTTTTATAATATTAAGGCAACCTAACCTAACCGAACCTAAAATAGTCTAACCTAATCTAACATAACCTAACTTATTCTAAATTCATTCAGGCGGCCCTTAAAGTTCTGCGAAATTTTAATTTTACTGGGCGGGAAATTTTAATTAAAATTTAATGTCGCGGTAGATTATAATTTCACTAGTGAAATTGTAATATTACGGATTCTACAATTTTCCGGTGACATACATAACGTTAACTATGCTAGGAAGTATAATTTAGTTAAAATTGTTGTCATACGTTTGATCGATACTTTAGGATTATTCTGTACCTTAACAAAGAGTTCTGATTGTTTCTTTTGATTGCTTTTTTATCAATACCTTATATTATGGATATATGATATGATCTGTAAGTATCTTATTGTAAAACTGAACCACTGGCTATTAATTTCAATGAAAAGATACGGTGTAGTAAGGTAAGAATAAATTAAAGTACAACAAAGTAGATTTCATTTTCATTTATTGTTTACATAAACATAAATCAGTCAGTTCCTTTGAACAGAAGACACATTTGGCACTTTGTTCACTAAATAATATGGCTCAGTATAAATTTCATACAAAAACGTGAGCTTTTAATGTTTATAAATTCATTTTCATCTGATACTAAGTGGAATAAGCGTAGGCAGGAGCCTACCTAACACATAACATGATCACAAAAATGTATTCTGTAGGTAAGTACTTATAATAAGCGTAAAAATTTTTTGTACAAATTTACATACATCTATTTTGATTTTTATTTTTAAGTACATTTACACTGTTTAAACTCAACGTACTTAACTTAAACATTTCATATAAATTCTTATATGAATTATATACAGAATCAATTTATTTACATGAGGTTTGTAACAGTTACTAGAAGCCAACATTTATCTATTTATAGTTTATACATTCAACAAGATATGGCAAGAAGATAAGATCTACACGGATCTTGATACAAGATCGCAGCAATACATTAATATACAAAACTTATAACTAAATATTATGTACAGTTATGTTCAGTTCAGTTGAAGTTAAACGTACTCCTCTGAAGGCTTGGGCGTACCGTTAGGAAGTCTAAGCGAGGAAGACATTCTACCGTTGACAGAGTCAGGCAACTCTGCGATGTCCTTAAAAACACCTATCATGCTTTCAAAATTAGGTCCCCAGTTAAGTAAATAGTCCCAACCGAGAGTGGCAGGTGCAGGAGAGCCATTCGCTTGCCGGTACAATGCCGAGCCCACGTGCGGAGCCAGGTCATCGTCTGATGCAACTAGAGTACTTAATGACCCGCGAAACGAAGAGTCAAAGCTTTCATAAGGAGGTGGCAAAATTGGCTTCTTAGAATTACTTCCACTGCTAACATTTTGTCTTCTAACATCTTCTGGTTTATCAGCGTTAATACTATTATTATCATATTCTATTTCAGAACAAGTGAAACTATCATTGCCACTCTCATCGTCAGACCCGGTGGAGCTCCGGTTATCAACAGGCGGTGAGTGGTGTCTGTGCGACATGTGATGTCCCACTCCTCCTCCTCTCGGCGCTTCACTTGAACTTGACACGGCGTCCAATGTAGAAACTAAACTTGATGTTCTTTGTCTAGCATTCATCCTTTCAATCTCTTCTGCAGTTAACCCTACAGCACCAGATCCCACAGAGACAACCTGAGGAACTTGAGGTGGAGCATTAGGAGTTTTTCTTCCTGCTGATGAGCTTTGCCCACTCAGCTGTGACATTACTGGACTGTTCAGACTGCGTTCGCTGTTACTATGCAAAGCATCTTTACCAACACCACCAGAGCTAGACGTAGTAGCTAGTAAAGCGCTCTGAAGTGGTTTACCAGAAATATCGTGCAGTGTTAATATCCGTGGCTGTTGACTCAGTTCACTACTTGGCGACAGCCTCGCAAGGGGAGTAGTTTGATGTTGTCTAGGTTGTGGAGGAGGTTGCGAAGGTTGTGGTAAAACTCTCGGTGGATATCCACCTGGATGGTGGGGTGAATGTCTGTGTTGAGGAGTCTGATGTTTGTGATGGTATCCAGCTATTGGAGGTGGGGTGGCTTTGTATTTTCTTACACCAGCAGCTTCTCTAAATCCTTTATAATGATAGACTATATCGATATCGGATGGTGCTATAGAGCTAGCGTTTTCTAGGTCATAGTGTTCAGGTATTTCTGAATTCAAATCCATACCGCTTGGGTGATCGTGAGTATGATGAGACGTATTAGTGGAAGGTGGCGGCGGAGGATGATGGTCTTCCCTGAGGGCGGGGCTTTTTCCGACTACTTCTCGTTCGATAATGTCGGGTCGTTGTGGTCTAGGTATATCAATGTTCATTATTTCACGATCCTTGTATTTTTTGGACAATAATTCGGGACCAACTATATGGCCTACATTTCGCATTATATCGGCATTGTCGGACATGTAGCTATTAAGATTAGTCTCATTGCCATGTAAGTTTCTAGCCATTATGCTGTCATTGGTGCCGGCGATTAAATTAGGAGCATTTAGCATTGCCGGTCCACCATTTTGTTTAGAATGTACCATACTTGTTTTGCTATGAGATACATTTCCTTTTTCTTTCTTTTGTTTTCGAAGACGAAAAACAATGAATGAAACTAGAATTGCTACGATTAATATGATAAAGAAAACAATGACAAGTGTTACACCAATACTTAGAGGGTCGGGATTTTGTGCTAAACCTACACCGAAAGCACTGTGACATCCCGATAATATTTTTCCTTTCCGAATAGTTTCCTTGAAAATGCTCCCGTTACCAACGAATGGTTGAATCTCACTATTGACTGAAAAGTTAGCCAAACATCCTTCAAACTTGTTATAATTTGATCCTGATAACCACTCTGTTTTCACACCGCCAAGAGATATCACAGTTAGATATGGATCCAAAAAGTCGTGTACGCTAGCAGCATCAAGTTCTTCACCAATATTTTTACTGTCCACTATTATGCGTATACTTCTGCCAAGCGAAAACAAGGTGATGTTATGCCAATTTCCATCAGAAATATCATCTTGATCCGGCTGGGTCATATTGACGATGGAGTTTTGTTTCGAGGAGTAACTTATTCTTCCTCCCAGTAATTCTATCAATGTATAGTACTTATCAGTAGCTGCATAAAATAGCACCCCCTCTTTTTTGTGTGTCCGGAAAAGAAATGTTAAAGTTTTAGCGGGATTGACCGGCTTAGGTGCTGCCTTCAACGGTGTTCTAGATAATTTTTTGTCCCATCCTGTATTTCCTTCGTAGAAACTTTCAAGCAGCTGCATTCTTCTGTGCTTCTCCGATATCGTATACATGATGAAGGCGTTTTCAGTAACAGAAACAGGCTGAAGTGAAGAAGCACAATCTGGAGAAACTAGGTTGCCGTCACATTTACAATAATTGTTTTTCCATCTATCAAAACATTCGCCGGCTCCACACGCGTCTTTCTTATAACATGCTCCTTTTTCAGACCGCTCACAGTTGGGCTCGACTCCCCGGGAATTGAGAGGATTGGTGAGATTTAGTTGTCTGCCATTAATAGAAATGCTGTGCATGCAGCCCACGAAGTCATCTGAGTGAACCTGCCCTGGGCGTTCTAAAATTGGATCAGCTTTATGTAGTCCTCCGATGAGAAGTGGTTCATTGTTGAAGTTGAGTGTTCTGTAACAAAAAAGTCAGACATATATTTCTTAAGAAGTTAAAATGTATAAGAAATAAACTAGATTTACTAAGTAAGGTGCTTACCCCGCTTGTCCTGTATCATCGGCATAACAAGAGGTATCTCCAGGTTCGCATTCTAAGCAAACATCGCCGTGATCAGTGCAAGACATGATGCTCAGCGATATAACTCTACCATTCCTTGTTGCAGTCAGTTTGTACCAATTTCCGTCTGCTAAGTTTTTGCTAGGATGTGTTATGGCAACTGATGTAATTGATGTCCTTGCGCCTCCAAATGAAAATACTGGTTTCCCACTGAGTAGTTCAATCGCAATGAAATCAGATCTTCCGCCTGTTTGTGTTCCATAGTTATACAATAATAAAGCGTCTGATTTAGTTGTTGCGAATATGATTGTTATGTCATTTGTTGAAGCGTCTAAAGGAGGGTATTGCATATAAGATAGTTCGTTAAATCCGAACGTTGAGCTCTCGCAGTGGGTTCCATATCTTCCATTGGTACAGCTGCATTTGTATCCAGGCTTTAAACTTATACAAATTCCTCCATGCATACAAGGATTAGGACGACAAGAGTCGACCAAAGCTTCGCAGTGGTTTCCTCGATATCCTGGACGACACAAACAGAAAAATGAATTTCTGTCAGAACTTTCTTTGCAAGAACCACCATTTTTGCACGGTTTGCTACTGCACACATCATCCCTTTCTAGTTCACAGGTCTTCCCTTCTCGGCGTTGGGGACACGAACAAGTAAAATCGTGACCATGTTTACGACAATGTCCTCCAAATTTGCAAGGGTTAGGTGAGCAAGGGTCTTGTCTTTTTTCGCAATTACTACCCATAAATCCGTCCGGGCAATGGCAAATATAATCATGTGTAATAAGCGGCGAAGAAAGTATTAGTGACGAACTCTCTGTTATTTTTGTGTCTTCAGTCACTTTTATAAAATCTGTACAAATGCCGTTATTTTCACAGTTATGCGATGCACATGGATAAAAGGGAACAACAATCTGGCGTTTAAGCACTTTGGAAACATCAACTTCCTTACTTTTCAGATGTTTTTCTGTTTTTTCTTTTTTCCATACCAAAGAATCTTCTTTTATTGCTATTGTTAAATCTAAATCTTCTACAGAATCAGTTATGCTGTATAAATAAACGCTTTCTTTATTTCCGAAACCTGTTTTTAAGGATTCTAATAAACTGCGGTAATATTGAGTTAAGAATGTAGACGCTGAAATGTTTCTTATTCGTAGCGTGACAGATTGTTCCACAGTATTATTATCAAACGAAAAGAATTCGACGCTTATTGAAGAAATGACATCTCTATGAATTCCATCATTACCTAATACTGAAAATGAATATCCTTGACCAGGTCTAACATCACTTGTGTACAGATCGCAGCCTTTTCTAATATTTAATAAAGATAAGGTGTTCTCAGAGGTTGATTCTCTTACTATTCTGCATTTATAATCTCCTGTAGTGTCGGGGTCATTTGGTTTCACATCAGCAATCTTTCCACTTGGAACTTTATTGTTAAAGGCATAAACAAGAACATGAACTGATCTAGGTGTCGGTGGATTGTCGTTTTTATCTAAAACTTGTACGTATATCGTGTAATTTGAACTCATAATCGGACTTCCACTGTCTTCAATTTTAACGATTATTTCTAAGTGTTGAGTTAGTTCCCTATCAATTTTTCGTGTAGTTAATAGTAGACCGGTGTGTTTCTGCACTTTGACATAATTTTGATGTTTTCCCCCAATAATAGAATAAGTAAATGGTGCACCATTTGGTGGTAAGTCAGGATCTTTAGCTGTAAGTGTGGTGATGCTAGTATTAGGAGGTTCATTTTCGTACACCGCTCCATTAAAGTTCGTAGTGTCAAACACGGGCCCATTGTCGTTTACATCGGTCAACGATATTTTTACAGTAGCTGTTCCTGTCTGAGGTGGTATTCCTGTATCTATAGCACCTATTATCAGTGAATAGGTAGGCAGAGTCTCTCTATCTAGATAATGAGCTACTTCAATTATACCACTTTGGGGATCGATCTTAAAACTTTGGTTTGTATTGCCACCAATTATAGAAAAGCTGAACTGATTGTTTTGTGGTCGCACATCTTTATCTATGGCCTTAACCTGTATTACTTCTTGTCCAATTTTAGTTTCTTCCGAAATAGTAGCTTCATAATTGTGTCTTAAAAATTCGGGCGGATCATTTCCATCCTGAATAGATATTATGACTTGAGCCTCGTCGGTGTCATTTCCATGTATTCCTCCAGAGTTTTTAGCTAAGACAGTGAGCACAACTCGATTTTGCGTCTCTCTATCTAAATATCGAGCGACTCGTATAACTCCTGTTTGTGAATTAATGTTAAAGCCTTTATCATTACTAGACCCAACAAATAGATAGTAGATTATGCCATCATCTCCATTATCTTGGTCTGTCGCTTGAATAACTCCAATATTTGTTCCAACTTCAGCAGACTCCGATACGTCAAAATGAAAAACGGGTTGTATGAACTTTGGATAGAACTCATTAACTCCAGTAATGTGTACGATTACATTTGTTTTGTTCCTCATTGATGAACCAGGATTTTCTGCCAAAATTTCTAATTTGTAAACAGACTTTTCTTCAAAATCAAATATTTCTCTTGAATACATTTCTCCAGTATTAGCATCAATATGAAATAGCGTCGTCATTTCTTTGTTGTTTATGTAATATCTGATAATGGCGTTTTTTGGAGAATCAATGTCAGTAGCTTTGACTTTATAGATGAAACTGTTTACAGGAGCATTTTCAGGTAAATATGCTAGAAATTCGGTTTGAGTAAATTGTGGTGCATTGTCATTTATGTCTGTCAGAATTATTGTCAGTGTCGCAGTGGTTCCTTTTGATTTGAATCCGAGATCTTTCGCTGTTATATTCAAGCGATACTCTTGTATTGTGTCGTAATCGAGTGGTTGTAGTATGCTGATCGTACCAGTAATAGGGTGTATATGAAATTCCTTATCTATATTTCCTGATGATATGGAATACCGAATAATTCCATTTGGGCCGACGTCTTCATCGCTAGCCGTTACAGTCAGAATTGACGATCCAATAGGTTCGTTTTCAGGAACGATAACCTGATAGCTGAGAGCAGTAAACTTTGGACTATACATATTCTCCCCCGTGACAACAAAAGTTAAAACTGTTTCATCGGATTGTGGAGGAACACCTCGATCAACAGCTCTTATTTTCAGTACAAAGTATTGACCAATATTATAGAATTGTTTATTGACAATAATCCAACCGTCTCGTTTATCTATTGTAAAGTATGTTGAACCATTGCCACCAGAAACATAATACTCAATGTCAGAATTTATTCCGTAATCCATATTATCTTCAGCAGTTAGTTTAATTATTTTTTCCCCGAGCGTAGCATCTTTTGGTACAGGAACGAATCTTTCATGATCTTTGAATTTTGGAGCGTTATTATTGGCATCAACTACATTTATGGTAACTAGACATTCTGAAGACATGGGAGGCTTTCCATTATCTGTTGCTACAACTACTACGGAATAGGTATTTTCTGGTGATAAGTTTACTGATGTTCTTTTGTAGTTTAGTGTAAATTTGCTAAGAATTTCTCCCGTAGCTGGATCAATTGCAAAAAGATCTGACGATTGTTGTAAAGAGTAAGAAATTATTGAGTTGGGACCTTGTTTGTCTCTGTCTGTAGCAATAACTTGACCCACAAAACTATTTTTCTTTTGTAATTCAGGAAAATTGAAGCTATAGAAAGAGTATTCAAATTCGGGAGCATTGTCATTCTGATCTTGTATTGTTATTGTTAAAGGTGTTTCTGATCTCCAAGCTCCATCAGTTGCAGCGACTTTCAGTATATACTCATCTTGCAGTTCTCTGTCCAAAGGTCGCGCTACTGTCACATTTCCGCTTATTGGGTCTATTACGAATTTTTCGTCAGGATTTTCCACAAAACTATAAGTAGCATTTGCGTTAGGTCCTGTATCTAAATCTGAGCTAGTAACTCTTATGACAAATGATCCAATCTCCGCGTTTTCTGTCACGTTTACACTGAATAGCCTAGTGAACCTCGGTGGATTGTCGTTTTTGTCTAGAACTGTCACAATTACAGTTGATGTTCCTACTAACTGTGGTATTCCATGGTCAATAGCCTCTACCATTATCTCATAGAATTGTATAGACTCCCTATCTAAGGCAATGTTTGTGTATATTTCTCCGGTTTCAGTATCAATAGCAAAGGTTTCTTCATAATTATTAACTAGTCTGTAAGAAATTCTACCATTTTCATTTGAGTCTTCATCATGAGCTTTTACTATGATAACCGTTTGAGGTGGAGAATCTTCTTCTTGTACGGTTGCATTATAAAGTAGGTTTTCTATAATAGGTGCATTGTCATTAGCATCGGTCACTTTTATTTCTATTTCGACAAAAGATTTTAGTGGTGGGTTATCAGAATCTCTGACTTCAAACCACACTTCGTAAAGTGGCATTGTTTCATAATCGAGTCCTTTTCCAGTGATAAAAATTTCACCACTCATTGATTCAACTCTTAAAGCATCGCCGACATTTCCACCTGCTATAGCGTATTGCAACAATCCTGTAGGTCCTTTCTTTGGAGATGTAGCAGATAATCGAGTTACCAGCACGCCTTCTGGTGTATCTTCAGGAAAAGTAAAGGTCAGTTTGTTGTTCACGGTAAATTTCGGAAAGTTTTTCACAGATTTTGGTATAAGAATCAGCTCTGCTGTGCTTTGTCTAGGAATATTGCCGGAATCGGTTGCCACAATAATCAAATTGAATGAAGCTCCTGTAGTATGTTTGTATTTGATCAAGTTTTCTTTTGATTTTATTACTCCAGTTTCTCGATTTATTGTAAAAAGATGTTGATGTTCCCCTTTTAAATCATAGATTATTTTCTGGTTGAGTCCAACATCGCTATCCTTAGCTCTTGCTCCAAACACAAAATCTCCTACAATGGTTCTATCGGAAATGTAAGCCTCGTATACTGGTTGAGCAAATTTAGGGGTATTGTCATTTTCATCTTCAACAACTATTGTAAGATTGGCTGTAGCTGTTCTTGGATCAGTAGTGGAAGAATCTTGAGCCATTATTATTAAGTAATAAATACTCCATTCCTCTCTGTCTAATGTTGCATTAGTTGAAATTATTCCTGTATTGGGATCGATTTCAAATCGTTCTGATTTATCTCCCAAAAGGCTGTATCGTATTTTTGCATTGTTTCCAACATCTTTGTCAGTAGCTTTTGGGTGCAGTATTTCAGTTCCAGGTAGTAGGTTTTCCTTTACACTAGTTTTATAGCTTGGCCTTTCGAATTCGGGACTGTTGTCATTAATATCTTGAACGACTATTTTGACGGTTCCAGAACCTGTCAAAGGTGGAGATCCTGAAAGTAAGAAAAATTTATGGTAAATATTAACTTTATACTCTGTAGCCTGTTTTTTATTGACTAACTTATTTCCATATTGAGTAAGGATGAAAGATACGGATAGAAGCCAAATCAAGGATTTATCGCAATCTTACCTGTATCCATAGCCACAAGGGCTAAAGTGTATTCATCCTGCACTTCACGGTCTAATGTTCTTAATAAGGAAATTTGCCCAGAGGATGCATTTATTTTAAAAAGATCTGCATCGCCTTCCTTTATAAAATAGCGTACTTGATTGTTGAATGGTGGTGAATCAGCGTCATAAGCATGAATAGTTATTATGTAACCGCCGTTAGGGGGGATTACATTTTCCATTACGTACGCTAAGTAAGGCGAATCTAAGAACGTGGGTGGATTATCGTTTATATCTTGAATTGAAATAGATAACTCGGCCGTATCGAATTTGACATCGTCTTTAGCGCAGTCCTCTGCTCTAATCATGAGAATGTATCTGGATTTCCTTTCAAAATTTAGGTTTTTAGCCACTCTTACAATGCCTGTGTCTTCACTAATACTGAAATCTCTGTTTTCATCTCCTGATACAATGGAATACCTTACTCGCCCATTTGAATCTTCATCGATGTCTGTAGCAGAAACCTGGGAAAAATAAATAAAAAATTTAGTCACCTGAAAAAAATTAAAAATGAATAAGCAAATTACTCATGGAAAACAAGAAACTTACTTGTAAAACGCTTGCCCCGATACTCGCATTTTCCGGAACAGAGGCACTGTATTGCTTTGGATCAAATACAGGACTGTTATCATTTTCATCTAGAATATTAATTCTTAGTTTGGTTTTTGTTAAATTCGGTGGATCGCCTCTATCTTTTGCAGTCACCGTAATAATAAAACTTGATTTTAGTTCTCTATCTAGTTTTCCCGTAGCTCTTATTATTCCATCAACATTTCCCAAAGAGAAATATCCATTGACGTCTGGATCAGGTGTCATGAAATATTCAATGTAACCGTTTCTGCCTTCGTCTTTGTCAACAGCTTTTATTGTCATGACTACTGTGTTTAGTGGAATATTTTCGGAAACTGTCGTAACATTTGGAGTAATAAATTCAGGAGCCATATCATTTACATCCTTTAGTTGAATTGTAACCTGTAAGACATGAAAGAAAAAATGACATTAATATCCTATACTCACCAATCAGATATATCCGTTAAAAGTGTTTACTCCTTTTGTTTGGTAAATTAAGATAAAAGGTATCAAGAAACAAGAAATAATATCAAAACTGTAATAGCCAAGACCGGATCACAACTCTTCAGGCGTGCACATCTGTCTCATCTCATCAGAGCTATATTGTGAAAACTATCAATAGAGCACTTTCACAATAGACCCTAATGAACATTAACATAAAGATTTTAACTACCTACTTAAACTGGATTTTATTCAATTTAAATCAGTCATAACAACGCCAATTTAAAACGATTACTTGATTAAATTGAGACATCTGAATAACATACCTACACTTTTTCAAATCCAACTTTAGGTACGCGTTTGTAATATTTGCTAATAGTTACATAATTTACTATTCAGCGTGACAAAATAAAAAGTTGAGTTCTGGGTATCAGCATTTGAAATGGTACTGCTAGTTAGTAAGAAATCACGAAAAGTGACACGGGCCCGTAAAAGTCAATATATCCCACGGTTAGCAGCTCGCTTAATACTCGACCAAACTGCGTCATTATTATTAAGAAGTTCTGTCAAGTAGGTACGTGTTTTTACTCGTACTCGATAAAAATACGTTCTTGGGCAAAAATAAGGTGGGTTACAAACTTTGTTCACATTTTAAAAACTTTTAAGTTAGATTTTAATAAATAGAATTACTTAGAAATGTATTAAACCTGTAATTATTTTCCGAATGTATTTATAAAATATCTAAAATATCAGTTTACTAAGGAATAATTAGAAGGGAAGCTCGTATCTCTTGATGGGGACGTATATGGGCTGATGATTAGAGATGGGCTGAAAATCATCTGCGCTGAGTCCATACCCCATTTCAACAAATTGTAACATATACTGTCGGGGTAGGCAGAGCATCAAGTGGTACCAAACTTGTAATAATTATTATTGGAATAAATAATTTGATATAAATAATATACACAAAAACACATTCTATATTACTATAATATTACCTGAACAGTTGATGACAACTGGGGCTCTGGTTGTCTGGCCGAGTCTCTTGCCGTCACTATAAGGTTGTAAATAGGAAGGGTCTCTCTGTCCAATGGTTTTGCTGTGAAAATGGTGCCATTGTCGGCTATGCTGAACTCTTGGTTATCATCGCCTGACGTGATGCTGTAGCGCAGCTTCCCGTTTAAGCCTGAAATGTATAGAACGATGTTTTTACTTTGGTTGCAGTTCTTTCAAAGGCTGTTTTAAGACAAGAGCTGTATATGTCATTTAAAAGTATTTTAAGATAATGAAGTGAAGTCTGAAGAGTATTTAGATCGACGTTGCAGAATACATACATTTATTGTCCGAGAGTCAAAAGTAGCATTAAAATTAGAAAAATAAATAAATAATGTATGTATTATTCAGAAACAATGTTAATTAATATTTTTATATTTTCATCTCACATTTTTATCCCTCGTAGCCTAGTGGCACCTGCTGATCTGCATAGATCAGTTAGGTTAAGCGACGTACACAGTTGTAAGGAAAACTGCTGGGTGACCAAAGCGAAAACTTATCACGAACGTTTCCCGAGCTTCAGGCGCGCGTTCAGACATCAACCCCGGTTGTTGTCGATTAACTAAAGTCGTTAAACCAAGTCAATGGCCATTTGGCGGTTTTAAAAATTCTTATACCAGGTTTAGTCAAGTTCGCCAGATACTTGAGATTATACCTACACGATAAGGAAGAATCTCACCCTAAAACCAAAAGTGTCAAGAGTACAATTATGAGAATTAAGTTTACCTGAATCCATGTCAGTAGCACTGATAGTCACCACAGATGAACCAATAGGAACGTCTTCGAGAATTTCATTGGAGAAGCTCATTGGGTCAAAAATGGGAGCGTTGTCGTTGAGGTCAACGACATTCACGTAGACGGTCACTGTGCCAGATAGAGATGGGTGACCATTGTCTTGAGCCTGAGCCACTAGAATGTAGTGCTGAGTCTGAAATTATTAAAGGATTAAGGCTTTACTTTAAATCCGGCAAACACGGAACGAAAATACACAATATTTATAAAAATATCTCTTTGCAATCACAAACTCAGTTCGCAATAAACGCAGTTTTATGTAGGCTTTAAAAATTTAGTTGTCCTAAAAAGGGCACAATATAACATGAAAGTAACGTCGTTGTAAGAATGCCAGAGCAGAACAATATAAATTTTAGGATTTCTTAAAACGCGACAACAACATTACGAGAAGAGCATGGCGGCATTTAGATTTTCCATATAATAGGACACCGAAGCTTGCCAGCTATGACAAGCTCCTTCATTCGTGGATCGTGAAGCGAGATGGCGATTTAAAAAACAAGCTGTAGTCGCGGAATCCGGCTCGCGGATGTTTTGCAGACGGCCGCTTTGTCAGACATTGTTCGGGCCTTAATTTCGATGGCGGATCGAGCGGGCAAATGCCGAATATGATGCGCGACGCGAAAAAACTTTACCGGGATGAAATTAGCAGCTCTCTAGCGGGGTACCCAGAATTGGCGGGCGGTCGGGAACGGCTGTACACCGGATTGTTTTTACTAATTAACAGGACCGGCCGACTTGATGAGGACACGCGACGGCGGCCTCGCGAACTGCACCCTTATTGCTCCAGACGTTTAAGTCCTCGATGTTGACGAGACACAATTTTAAAAACAATGGATCTTTTTTGTACTTCCAAAACCGCAGTCTTGACATCCTTACGTATCATTATAGAGACAAAACTCTACACTTAAAGTAGTATCTATGTAGTTCGGAGATTGTTTCGCTTTAATAACAGTAATAATATTTTTTTGTTTCATTTTCTGGACTCAAACAAAGTATCGATACCACAAGTTTAATACATTGCAATAACAATGCAATTGTGGTTAATGGGTTGTTGATTTATGTGCATAGAAAATTTAACGACTTAACAGTGTCCTTTCATCATTGATGAATGTCGATGGAGCCTGTGAATGTTATTACTGGTAGGTATACCGACCAGTTGCAGTGAAAAATTGTCTTATAGTAGCTGATTAAATAAGGGTTCAATTAAGCTGTCGTCCAATTAATCGTGGAATAAAAAGATGGACTATTTAAATGAAGGTAAAATGGCTTGACATTGGAACGGCAATATTTACAGAAACCGTTACGAGCGGGATAACAAAGATGACGATGAGAATGCAAAGCAGATTCTATTTTCTATTCTATTCTACATCACTCATATGATATGCTTCAAGCTTTAAGATTAGGTAGTTAACGGGAAATCAAGTCTGATTTATACTATTATGTCAACTAATCCTAAGTATAAAATGTGATTAACTAAGAATATTCATCAAAATCTGATAATTTGATTTGTTTAGCGTGCATAGTAAAGCACTCTATAAATGGCGCGTCTCATGCGCAGATTCAGTGGTCATCTCGAACAGAACTCACATTAAAAACTCGCTCAGGGGCAACTACGTCCTTCGTGTCTGAATTGCGCTTACCTACAACATGCAATATTTTACATGGCCAGTAATAAATTTTACTTATCCTTATCTTATTTTTTAAGCCCAAAAGGCATGCAGTAAGTGACTCGAATTATGTTTTATAAGAGCGGTAATTGTGCCGTTGTCCTTAGGTTCTTTTGAGAAATTAACATATTCTTCAACATGTGGTGATGTTTTCAGAATCTTTTATGTGCCTATTCATAAAGCGTAATGTTTTCGTACAAAAGCTTAAAAGTTAAGAACAAACAGGAATATCTTGAAAGTAATATCTTGGTTTATATGTATTAATATAAGCAATCCACTAATATAATATCCTAACAAGTGTGGGTCAAAGAAAGCTTTAGTCTCAATAGATATGACTGCCTGATTGCTAAGATGGACATGACAACAGACAACGTAAATACCATCTAAAGATTTGTCTATCAGATATTTTCGCCGATGAAATGGATGCCCACAACTAGGATAATAGTATAGGTAGGTAAGTATCTTTGTTTGAACTACTTTGGAACGTAGCTTGGTTTTTAATAGGAGCTATAGCGGTCAGCGACCCGGCGGCTGTAGATCTATGTTAAGATAATTCTTTCAACCGCAATGTATGGCCCGAAGCACTCGGAGGCAGTGTAAAGTAGACCCAGGTACTAAAAATAACATTCACTTGTCCGTGTCCGCCGTAGACGCATACCGAAATCATATTTTGCACTAGCCACAGGCTACATAAAGTGCCTGCCAGATCCAGGCTGGAAATTAAAACCGGTGCATCTACGGAACATCGAAAATGTTCCCATGTTATTAGTTGCGATACGAGTAAAGTGAATTTTATTCCCAGATTTATTACCAACGGATGCGTTATTTTGTATTTATTCACGCATATTTTACATAGAGCTATCCTTACTTTGTTAGGTATCTACGCGTTTCAATTAAATTGTAACGTTGAAGTTCACGCTACCCATCGATATTCCGAGTTTGATTCCCAGTTGAGAAAAATTATGTGAATTTTTTGTAGGATCTGTTTGCACTTGTGTGGGTCTCACTATAAAAAAATCATTGTTTCCTTCATTAGCATTTTCACCATTTGCCATTCACGATAGTATCTGAAGTGAGACTTCTGTTAATTACAAGCAGTGTTGGCGAGTAAAAAACATGCGATACGGTTATTTATTGCCGACCAGTAATCGAAAGTCGGACTGGAATCAATCAGGCTATTTGTATTCCTACCTACTTCGGGCAAGCAAGGGCACGCATACGTACCTAGTTCGTGCAAATGAGCTAATTTAAGACCTTTTTCCCTGATCGTAAATGCCAAAGGATAATTTAGTTTACGGTCTCTTCTTCTTACTTCGTGACAAATATTTTGCACGTTTATCGCTTCATCTATTTTTAAGTGTTTTTAATTGCGTTTTTACTGATCTTGCTTTACGTGTTGGCTTCGCCGTAAAGTAGGTACAAGTGGTGCGACCGCCGCGTCGTCAATTTACGTTAACTGCGCATTCGTTTTAAAGAGCGATTCTCCTTTGACTCACTCGACGGTGCCTTCGCGAGAAAATGGGCTCTCTTTTTACTGTACGGTCTAAGTAGAAACTGTTGGAATGGAATTGACTAATTATAAATAGCTTTTGAGGTAGGTTATACTGACTGTCATCATCTGCGTTTGATGTCTGAAAGACTGGATCGGTAGTTCACTCGGTAATGACCTTGCCTACGGATCTAAAGGTAGTGGGATCGATGCCCAAAATTTTTATGTATAATTACGTATTAACAAAACAAAAGTATGTAAAAGGAGAATATCAGTTATCTAACATTCCTAGTATGTACAAGCCTTGCTTGCTGTGTGAAATGTACAAGTGTTTATGAATGAAAATATCTACAACTCTCTTTTTGAAAATTAATTGCATGAGTGAAATAATTAAATTAAATTACCTCTTCGTAGTCAAGGCGGGCGGTTAAAGTGAATACACCTGTGTGAGGGTTGAGGGAGAAGACGTCGTTGGCCCAGTCCGAGATGACGGTGTAGGTGAGCTGTGCGTTGGCTCCAGAGTCCAGGTCTATAGCCGCCACAGTGCCCACCACCGAGCCTCGCGCCGCATTCTCCGGAATGTCGAATGAGTACGCTGTTTCCTTGAACACCGGCGGATTATCGTTGGTATCTGACACCTGAAATTTATCATCACCTTCAATATGGACATGTAAACCCGACCTGCCCAGCCGCTCACACCACTTCCTTGCTTATAAAAGGCTTGCTCTAAGTATATAACTGTTAAAAACTACCACTTTACCATGCCGACGTAAAAACATTCAGTTTTTATGTAATAGAATTAGAACCCACTTAATTAAGTAAGGAACAGCGAGCGGACTGGTCATGACTCTACATCTACAGCCTTATCAAGCTCTTGAATGCTCAAGTTTTTTCTGGCTGATCAGAAACCTGATGAGAAAGCATGTCGCATTCATTGCCGCGATTATTTCTTATACATATTAACGACTTATTATGGCCAGTTGTACAAATATTTTATTTTGTCGTTTCGCAAAGGTTACCTATTAACATTCTGTTCTTTAGACTATATGCTTGTAAATATTGCTTATTTTGACTTTTTGTTTTAATTCACCCCGAATTTGATATGCTCAAGATTGACACAAATGGTCAAAAAATTCAAGGATACAGTGAACAAAGTGAGTGAGTGAACCAGACAGGTGGAGTGGAGGCCACGATAACATCCGACTGAGTGGAGTCGACGGCGCGAAATAAACCGTGCTGGCTATACTGTATATTAACTAACAGGTTGTATACTTATACATGTTCGCTTATATCAAACACGTGTACGCTTACCTATATTTTTGTAGCTACCAGATCGGAAATATGGAATATTCATTTATACTTTTCCAAAGTTTTCAACCCCCGTAAAAAGTGTAGTGTTATATAAGTTTGACGTGTGTACCTATGTGTCTGTCTGTTGCAACGTAGCTCCTAAACAAACGGATCGGTTTTGATGCTTTTTTTTTAAGTTGACGTAATCGAGATAAACGGCTAAACTAAAGCGATAAATGTAGGGGGTGATACAATTTTTTTATAGAGTTATGATAGAGTATTGTACTAACCTGTATTACAACAGTAACATCAGAGTATTGTATACCATCATTTGCCCGTATGATTATTCTATATTCTGCAGTTGTTTCTCTGTCTAGAGGGTCTTTTAATGTAAGCGCTCCAGAGTGTGAATCCAGTAGGAACGGTACGGGTTCCTCAGTTTGAATGCTGTAGGTGGTGGTGCCGATTGTGTCAGGGTCTTCGGCGATGATAGTTGCTACCAGCTGACCTGGTGCTAAGTCTTCAGAGGCCTGGTATGCTGCGGGAATATTCTTGAACTCTGGTGGACTATCGTTCTTATCAAGAATCACCACTTCCACCTGTAACAAAAAAAATGAATTAAGTAAGCAACATTTTAAGTACTTACGTGAACAAAGTGTAATAATAATGAACACAGAATTGTAAAGTATTTAACAAGGGTCTACTCCCACAAAACAGACAAAAGCGAAGCTTGGTGATGTTTTATTTATAAGGTTGGCACAAAATCGGCCACTTTGACACAGTATAAGAACACGAACCAAATTAATAATTCTAAAAATGCAGCATGCGAGTGGCTGGTCGACAAATGTGTGAGGCGGCCGGCGGCAGCGCGGGCGCACGGCCACGGGCGCTCATTTGATGCACCGGACGCCGAAATCAACGGACATTTCGTTATAAAATATTAAATAAATGATGGAACTGATCTTGATAGTAGAATTACCTGCAGGTACTGATAAATTGTAGTCGTTTCAGATATATGTTTACGCACTTTGCAAGGAAAAAATGTTGATAACGTTTACGAGTTGATGTTCAGATTTAATAAGTACTTTATTTTTCACAGTTTTTGAAACTCCATACTCTTTATTCCCAAACGGCGTTTTCTTTTCTTTTTGTATTCAAAAGTTTCGATTTAGTTTTTATTCCGTACAGACTGAACTGCATTATTTAATTTAATTCGGGCGTCTGAGTGAATTGAATGAAAGTCTGGAATAAATGTATTTAGAACCAATCCGGGCTTCCCTATCTCTTGAACTAAGTGCATTCATCAATGTGATTAATGAATCCTTTTTTTTTTCTTAGTTTGAGTCGTAATTTTTTATTTCCTTTCTCAATATTTTATTATGTCATGATATTGATGAGTTTTTATTTGAATTTTTTGCGAAGATTGATTACAGGCAAATTGTAGTTAAGTACATAGCATATAAATAATATTGTACAATAATGCACTCAAATACAAATAATAAGGACATTTTAAAATAGCTAAAATTATGGTATAATGTAAACAAATAACAAATAAGACTGGTTAAGATTTAAACACTAAGACGATACAATGTTTTTTTGATCACTCTTAACGAAGTCGTACTGTTTAATTCTTACTTGATGCGATATGTTAGATAAGATTTATGAAGTTAGAGGCGAGCTTTACAAACGCCGGTGGACGTTTACAAAAAGCCGTCGGAAGGGACTCGACAAGTCAACAAAGGGACAGAGACGGGTAAAAGACTAAAACGCAGCAGCGAGCGTTTCGTCATACGCTCTCCAGTCGAAGTATTCGGGCACAATGATCGGAGCCGTCACAGATAAGAGGCCGATTGTGGCAAGTTCCCTGCCCTCGGAGAGGCTGCGCATTTGTTATGATGACTCAATCTTTTCTTTGTATATTATGTGGACGAGGGTGTTTCCAAGCTCCGTCGTCCGACGCCTGACTACCTCACGCCCACGATACTTTACGTAAGAGAAGCAGCAATTAACGACGATTGTACTCACATCTCACACTATCAATTGAAATGTGTTAATAAAATTTATTGTTCAGAAAGGGAGAAAGCATGAGAAAGTTCGGGGTCGATTGTAAACACTCTCTTATTACTCTCCAGATTCCCTATAGGTTCATTAACGTCTGAATGGTGGTCGTATAATACGGAAATGACAAGTTTGTACTCCTAATTGTGTATTCGTATCGGAGATTGTTAAGCTAACCGGTTAGTCAAACATGGAGTCGGTGTTCTAGCGGTTTCAATTCTCATGCTCAATTGCTCATCTGCATATTGGAGAACAGGCGTTGCGTGTCATTGCGCATACCACTCGCGTTTGCGACTTACTTTAACGTTTCCGCCAATTGTTGTTTACCATAATATGTATCTTATGGTAAACAAAGAACAGACCCAGAGCACAATACCTAGACAAAAAGAAGAAGATTTATTATTAACAGAATGTATGCGCATAGCTGACCGTACGCTAGAGACCCCCTAGAGCTTATGTTTGAAGTAATCGATTAAAGGAAGAGAAATGACAGAACGTCAGTTTAGTGGGGTCGTCGATTAGTCAAGTTTTGATAATTGATTGTGCTCCGCTACTAGATTAATAAGAAATATTCCAAGTTTCCATGTACCTCGGACTTGAATAATGATCTTTATCTAAACTTACAATGTACAGCGTGGAAAAAATTCGTCAACATCAAAGCTTAGCGTCAGCTTGGTCGGTTGAGCGTATTAATTAACTAATGCCCACTTAAACAAATGCAAAGCTATTACATAATGCGAAGAACACCACTTTTAGCTACCTGCGTGATGGTAAATGAGGCGAGGCCATTGATTTCTTGGTTGTTAAATTGGATGCGTAATTAATTCTTTATAATGAAAGTTTCTGACTAATCATGGAAATAATGTAAGATGGGAAGATAAGGCTGATGGTTGAGATAAAAATCAAGGTGCAGTATCCAGTAGTGAGTATGGAACCAGTCGGCGCGGCGAGCGGCGTGACGCCTGCGCCGGCGCACTCGTCCTGCAGGTGATTAGCTGGGAAGCTCTATCAAACTACCATCTCTTCTAATAATCAACTACACTAATAGGTTAGATTGGTTTAGATGGATGTCATTAGACTTTCTAATTACATATCTTGGTACAAACCAACTTTATGGGTTATGCGTGAACTTGCTTGTATTTTATTTTAAGTTTCTTATTCCTTTTCATAGTTAGTAGCGTTCATTTCAATTAGATTCACCTATGTGCTCACTTCGCTTATATTGGAAAAAGATTTTACTTTGTTTTTACTCTTAAGCTAGGGAGGCTTAAAAGGTAATTATCATTATCACTCACATTAGGGAAACCTTATTGTAGCCTCGACTCGGCTTCGTGTGCTAATGACTTATTTTATTCGCAATACGTGGGGCCATTTCTCACGATCACAAGCGCGTTGGCAACTTTTGTGTTCTCTCTGTTTATCAGTCATTTGGAGTCATAAGTCACTGTAAACAGCGTCATCTAGCGACGTCCGAGGTCACTCGACACCGCTAATTCCAATGATTTATCCTCGCGATAACTTACACAGATTATTGAAATGGAAATTATGTGTTGGTCACGATAAATGGCACCCATTTGTCTAGTTCAAGCTTTGTAAAACTACACCAACTCCGCAACATGGTTAACTTCTCACCTAGAATATTTTAAGACAGTGTCTTATTTATTTTATTATTGCTAAACTCCTTCAACTTTTTGATCAAATTTGGCCGGCGTCGACTCTGAAAAATGACCACACAATATTGTCGTTTTTGAAACAGTGTAATTTCACGAACATCAATCATTCAAGTCATTTACCTCAAAAATTTTGACGTGGCTCCTTTTATTGCCTCATTTCATTTTTTAATGTAATTTTTGCTTACACCTCACTACAATGAAACGTGGTTTTAGCAAGTTGATTAGAAATGTCTGTTTAAAATTACGGCATACAAATTTAAATACGCTTGTCTCGACTCTAAAACCATACGGATTACATTGTTGGAACATAACAGAGACGACTTAAAATACGTAAAAGTCCCGAGCGGCCTATAGAAAAGACACCCGAGTACGCTGAAGAAATTGTTAATCTATTCTTGTCTTATTTGATCAATCGTATGTCCTTATAAGTTATCCAATAACGCCGCGCGCACAGATTTCATTGGAGTCCGTACAGTGCTGTAAATCGGTGCCGTGAGCGAGGACTACACGAACTTATGAGTGGATGTTGTCGGCCGACGGATATGGTGGCATCGTTTAGGGCTAGACTCTATGTTTAGAGCGGTTCGTGACCGCAGAGCCGCGGCCACGCCGCTATCCCCCCAGGACTCTGCACAATTATGTTATGGTGTCAAAGATTAGATGGGAACAGACGCGATACTCATCTCAGTTGCTGTTATTTGTTGGCTTCGTGAGTGTTTACTTGAAATTGAAAAGAAAATGGCAGCTTGCCACGCTATAGGAGTCCGTTACCAACAATGGAGTAGATTTAGCTCCAACATGCCTCGTTTGTGTAATTTACTTTACAGTTGCATGTAATTGTGTGTGTTTTGCAACATCTTTAGTTAGAATTAGCGGAAAATAATGTTAACTTGATCTAATTAATAGTGCGAGTTTCTATGTAAACATGTCGATTAGATATCTAGGGTTTGTAGTGCCTAAGTGCAGGTCTGCGCAAGCGGCGGTGCATTAGCGGCGGTCCGGGGTCCGCCCACACCGGCTATCGGCCGCATCCCGCAAATATATGTAAAATATGCACAAAAGTACCCCGGATAAAGTGCACCGATAAGAGGCGACGCAATTTGCATCGCCCCAGGCGAGCACTCGAAATTCGGCCCTGTGTTTACTAAAGTACAGAAAAATTAAGAGCGACATTTTTCCCAAGAAGAAATTTTCTAACCACTATTTTAATATTTAAATACATTATTTACCGAATCATTAATAAATTAAATAAGTAAATGTATTTGTTACAATAACTGTGGGAAGTTCACGTTACAGACATTCAATACATACTCTTACAACAGCAAAAGTAAAGACAGAACAAGTGCGATAACGACGTTATAAGTATCGCATTTTATCTCGACGATAATGTCTGGATCATACATGCAAATTTCCACAGTTAATTATGTGGAATATTTGGATTCCGGTAAACCGTTTCGCGTGGTATATGATCCAAGTTGAATAACGTTTATTAGTATGCACGCAAGATAAGAGCTCCGGGGAGGCACGCAAGCCTCAATTTCTCCTAAATTCGCCCCCCGAGGGCGCTATCCTCGTATTATTGCCTGATCGATAGTATAATTTCGTAATAACTACGCGCATCGCACATTTTTTTGTAAAATTTCTTGCCTAAATCACAGATTAGCAAAATGTTGTCCTTCATCGAATGGGATTCAAATTGCTTTTTCTTTTATGTATGAGACTTTAAGAAGTAGATATATTATATAAGAAGTAGATATAAGAGTAGATATATAGGATTAAAATTGATACGATTTTATTTCAAATTTATTTTTCCTATTATTTTTTCTATTTCTATTATATACTTTTTTCTATATAAATAGAAGTAGGTAAAAGTAAGAAAATAACTAAACATTTATAGTTTTTTTTGTATGTAGCATTTTTTAAAGAAAGTTTTCACATGTAGACTTACCACTATTTTAGCTAAATAATTATGCAAATTCGAAGATCGGTTGTTTTGGCGGCACAATTTTACGATGGGGATCTGCCGGCGTTTGATTATTATTGCACGAACAATAAATATGCGCAAACGCAGACGCTCGTTAGTGCACCGCGACCGGGTTCGATGCTCGCCCCGACCAAATAACTAATTATGTAGGTTACTCTTTGAAAAATCACCCTGTTCATTAAAGAAAGTATACGAACGTCTGTTGGATAAGCATGTTCTTGGTGAGCCTGGCGTTCAGCGCCGTAAGGACAGGTTAACTTATTTTAATAAATATGAAACGCTAATGTCGCGAGTAAGAGCATGGTTGCCGCCGTATTGCCTGTAATACCTATGCTTGTACCTACTTGCTGCAATAACAACCGTTAATTTCCATAAAGCGGGAGTGAAAGCCGGAAAGCTTGTAACTAACAGTAATGCAGTAAACAATATTCGCCTGGCAAATAAATGAAGTACACGAACGAAAATCACGAGTTCAGAATTTTTCAACGTCGCGCGCGGATCGAGATCAACTCGCGCGCCGCGGCGAGCACAAAGCGACCAACGATTAACGAACTGAAACCAAATGAGAGCATATCATTTTATTTTCAGTGTTTATTTTATTTGTTTAACAAGCGGATTTGGCAGATATATTAACGATCAACGGAAAACGAAATGTTCGTGTTTCCTTCGCATCTCGGTTCTGTGATAAATGGTAAATGAATTTCACGAAAGCACTATGGTTTTGAAGATGATTACAATAGTTAACTTTGTTAAAAACTAATATGGCACGATACAAATATGCAAGCCAAACACTTGGAAAAAAGTATTGATAAATCTCGAAATTACACAACAAAACCAAACCAATTCAAATTTTTTGTTGAGGTTCGATTTATCTGCTATCCGAAGTACAATCACAAGTCATCGCTATGAAAATAATAGCAATAGCAACAAAAGAATTATAATGTCCGGTGCCAAAACGGAGCAATGACAGCTTATCTCGGCGGGCCAGCGAGCGGGCGGGGGCCGGGGATCGCAGGTGGCTGAGGTGAGGTGGTTCTAGCGATTTATCGGTGGGCGATATAACCGTTCGATAATGACGGGGCACTTTGCCGACAGAGACCCGATGTCGCAATTCGTTCGCCGATTTCGGTGCCCACTTGTGCCCGTCGGTCATCTCTAACGATGGACCGATAATTAAGATCGGACGTCGGCATTATTTACGCCCGCAGCATCTTGCCTGACCCGGCCGCGAGTCGGTCACGACTTTTTCCATGTCGGGCGAAACTATTGTTGCTTTTACTCGTGTTTAGTTTAGCTAGAGCTGCCGGCACGCTTGATTTGTACACAGAGTCTATCGGCCTCAGAAACGGTTCAACGTGGGCTTTTAATCTTAAAGTTTTCCGGTGTATGAACTGTATTGGAAAACTTATAGTTTTTCTTCATGTTTGTACTTTGGATAAATGTACACTTCTCGAAGTAGTTAAAGTACATGACAGATAAAAATCGCTGAAAATTCATTGTACACAACATGAAGTTATTTAAAATGCTTAAATAATTTAAGATTAGTTAACCCAAAGAAAACTCTTTATTAATAAATTCCTACGATTACGTACTATTTCCAATGATTTCGAAGACGTAAATTCAAACTATAATGCAATTTCATTTGTCAAATCGTGAAATTAATTTCAGTAATGTCGTGCTGGGCTTAGTTTTATTTGTATTGCTTGTTATTATTGTCTCCCAGCACTTAAGGGTGGCGCGGGCGCAAGCGCATGGCGAGTGGCGTCGCAGCATTGCTTTATGATAATCTCCCTCGCGAGTTACTGCCGCGATCCCACCGTGGATACAACTCATCTCGCTCTTTTACCATTGCTATTGGCTTTTAATGGCCCCTAACATTTGTTTGAATACAGTAAATTGATAGTACTTTCACAATAATCGCCTCGTGAGCTTTTTGAAATGCAATTATACAAGTTGTGGCCCTAGTTAGTTTATATCGGCGTGCCTGAGCGGCTATTGTGCCCGGATACTTTCGCAAGTCATTAAAATATTTTTTCTTTTAAAAGTGTTGTAGACTCTAACATTAAAGTTTATTTCCATACATAACTATTAAGAAAAGTATATCAATTAAGGGATATAAACGAATGGTACATCAGTGATACTTGTGTAACATTCGCTACCATCCCATTATATTATGAAATCATGCGATCTAATGATAGCTATTTTTTGAAATGTCAACCATCTTTAATGACATAAGTTTATTTTACTACAAGTCAGTTAATTAAATTTAGTCATTTTATTTCATTACCTAGGCTTTTATTTGTTATGTAATTCACATAACCTCTTTATGAGAGTTCCAACGATTTGCTTTTATGATTGGTGTTATAATTATTTAAAAATTTGTCATTAATAGTTACAAATAATAATCCAAAGGCTTCTAAATACAATTTTGATGTATTGTACGTAAACTCGTAAGACGTAAGACTTAAAAAGTTTCGCTTTTAGAAGAGATAAAATAATAATGGAGAAATACAACTAATCTTGAAGATTTCTCCATTGCAGCGGTGAGTCACATGTAGTTTATTACTCTATGGTAAAACATTGACGGTTTAAACTAATTATAAGATGTCAAGTGCTCGGAAGTTCCTCATGTCCACAATCTTGTAAATAAGAAAACGGGTGAGGTCGTAAAGTAGACCCTTTTAAACGCAAAGAATGGAGCCAATAAACTCTACTTTGCCAAATAAATCAGGATACGCTTAAAATAAAAAGATATAAAAACTAATTGATAATTTCAGTAAAGCATATTAAAATTTTGTTCAGGGTACAGGTACAATTCATAGCTAAAGTGTATTGAAGTATTCTGTTCCTATCTACAGAATAGAAGATGGATATTTAACTAGATCCACAGAGTCATTGACATTGCGCCGGACAGTTGCTAATGTATCTTATAAAGCCTCACATTGTTGTTCGATAAAAAAACAGTTATCTGTCTACCATACAATCCCATTAGTGTAATGAATACTCCGAATATTAAATCAAATACCTATGCGTTTTTTTTTAAATCTATGTTTGTCACTGTTTGATTGATTGTGGCATGTGCGAATATTAACTGAAAAAAAAATATGTCACGTGCGTATATTATCCTAGCAGATTTTGTCACGATGAAGGTGTTCAAAGGTAGTAGCTCACAAAATTAAATCTTGTGATCTCATTTCAACATCATTTGACAGCGTAGTGCCATTAAGTGTCTGAATAGCAGAAACTGGATGTTTATTTTAAACATTTTAGTCAAGCGGATGTAATTTATAACGAAGAAAGTGTTTAAAAGGCATGATTTCCGATACTCTGCGCGCCGAGCAGTCTACCTATATCTAAATTATATTCTAACGAAACTGGTGAGAAACGGGCGCGCTTACAAAACGCTAGTTAACATGATTTTATTTATCTCGCGAACTATTTATTTTGTAGTAGCTTTAAAACTCTCCTGTAAACCACGAAGGAGAATGTTATCGAGAGGGGCAAGCACACAATGGCGAGAGATCGTTGTCAGGCACGACGGCCGCGGGCCGGGGTTCGGTTCCCGTTCCGCCAAATTCAGGCTAACGAACGGCCCTTCGATACTCTTGTTACCTAAATACCGTTTTTTACACTATTCTTTTGTTCGCGACCGACGACTAGTTTAACGAGTCGATCTCCGTTATAGATAAACTCCTTTTTCTAATTGAACCGAGTCATAAATAGCGAAAAGCTTTCTTCTTTCTTAATTTTTTTCAAAGGTTTTGATGAAACAATTTTTTTAACTTGTAATAAGTGGTACCTACTTTAAATATGTAGAAATGATATGAGCTTCTTTGGTGATGGAGTGATGGTGTTTTAAAGCAATGAATAAATTCTTTGTCTGTCTGAGTAGGCAAAAGGAGATTTGCTTGTATCGTAGCATGTTATGTTATGAGTCTTTAATTTCTTAGTACTTTCAAAATCTCAATTTTTTTTTCACCCTGTATCACTGTGTTAGTCATAAAGTTGTCAAATAAAGCCCGAGCTTCATTATGATACCTTAAAGTTAATCAAAAAGCGAAAAATTGATGAGACGTCACTACGAAAATAATTCATTCTCATTTCGCCGGGCAAATGTAAAGGTGCGCTTACAACATACCGCATGAATGTTACAGATAATTTGTATATTCTGTAGTATCAGATATTAGTAAATTTTGTTCTTGACAGTGACAGGTAGTGACAAAAATCGGTCGTATGTCGTGTCGGTCGTAGACTAACAGAATAGATGCAGAATGTTTCACATACACTTACTAACGTGCTTCGTATTTCGTGTGCTGATATACGAAAATAATTCATTCTCATTTCGCCGGGCAAATGTAAAGGTGCGCTTGCAACGTACCGCATGAATGTTACAGATAATTTGTATATTCTGTAGTATCAGATATTAGTACATTTTGTTCTTGACAGTGACAGGTAGTGACAAAAATCGGTCGTATGTGTAGAATGTTTCACATACACTTACTAACGTGCTTCGTATTTCGTGTGCTGATATACAACTACGTTAGATACATGAGTTAAAAAAAAAAATACAGGAATAGCATTGTGGGATAATTATCATCAAAAGACACACCTGTTGGTTAAAAGTAATGACCGGCGTCTCAAAAATCGATTCGCTTAAAAAGAAACCCGGAACGCTTGCGACTGTATTTCAGTAGTTGGAATATCAGTTTCTCATACATAATAATATGTTGAAAATACAAGTGATCCTAAACTACGAAACAAGTGTCTGAACAGGACTTAATCCTGTGCATTATATTACCTAAGGGCTAAGTCAGTTCATTAAGGATCGTTCAATCATTCTTTAAGGGGAGGAAGGTTCTTTTAGCAATATTTGAACAATGTTATGTAATATATACCTCGCGTGATACGTAGTATAAAATTCAAGTTATACTACATAAACAATTTGAGAAGTTATCAAAACAAAAATAAAGTTGTTTATGGAAAAATACATAAGATTAATAATGGAACTAAATTACTAAGTCAAAGGTAAGGTGAAGCTTGTGATTTGATTTATGAAAAATTTTTGCATTTTTTTAGACTAAACTTTACTGTATTTGTTAAATTAACATGACTTATTGATAAATTTCACAAAATCTTCTTATTATTTTAAAAATTTCACGTTTCATCGGTAGTTATTAAATTTCTGATGATATAACCATGGTCTGAGTACTGTTTAATTTGATAAAACTATGGAAAACCAAACGTATTTTTTTTGCTGTTCTTCTCCTTAACTGAAATCTTTATGGTGTGATTTTTGCCTGCTCTGCGCGGAAGACGAAACTAATAAAATGTCAAGAAAATTGCCACCACGTGCAAAACAGAGGCTTTATACAAGTCTTATTAATTTGAGTTTTCTATAGACACACAATAACAATTGTACTATGTACTAATAATATGTACAATTGTACAGCTAAAGAACATGCTGTGTTCAAACCATTCGTATGTTAAGTATGAAACACTGTTTATTTTTCATGCTTTTATACCAATCAAATCGGACAAACTTAAAGTGCTTTGATAGGGTCGTATGAAGGTATAAGATACTAGCCTAACTAGTTCAAGATAAGTTCGTCTGGTCTCGATAACGCAATCGGCTTTTATCATAATTATTTGAATTTCTGCGAGACAAGGCAATGGGACTTGATGTGTGGAGGTTTCTTGGTACAGTCATGCTCAATTATATGCTTAGCTTGGTACCAGCGCATGGAAGAAGAACATTTTGAATAACGACACACCAGAACTTATTAAATTGTGCAGTTTTAAAAACTTAATCATTAATGTCTCAATTAATTAGTAAAATTGTATTTATTTCTTGGCTAACACAACACTTCATGGGTAACAGCCCTTTCTGAAAATTTCTTTTCTTTTCTCTTTTAGCGTTTTGAGCGATTATTCATACCAGATTGTCCCTCTACTTATCAAAATCCACCATGTTATCTTTCTTTTCACTTAATTGTTTGCATAACGTGTTAAAAATAACTTTAACTTTTTTTTAACTTAAATTTAACTCACTCAATGACTCATGAACACATTCAATCCAGACTCCCCAAGAGTTGAAATTGTTTTGTGTTGAAATTGTGTACAAAGTTTCCCTTTATTATGTAGAATTACAATTACAATGCCTGTACAAGTTTAATAAGCGCCTGAAACAGCTACTATAGGTACTTATGTACTGTGCAACGATGCAATATATATAGCATCTTATCGGCCACGCTTGCAGCTTGCGAGGTATTATGACAAACAAACACGTCGTATTTTTGCATTTAAGTCGTTTTCACACGCGTTCCTTGTCTCACATACTTTTAAAACATGCTTCAACTATGCAGAGCTAAATATCACCTTTAAGCAAAAAATAAAAAGTACGCATTCAGAAATGTGTAAAAATTAAGCCTTTTTTCCATTACGTTTAGGTATCAGGTTAGGCAGAGCATCAGGAATTAATCCATACGATACGAGTTTGGCTCCCTCGGGACAGGCTTTGGATAAATTGGATAAATTTTTGATAGTTAATTTAAAATGTGTTATGTCTATTAAACTTTTAATCTTTATATGAGCAACGAAGGGAATGGAAGGCTATATAAGTCGCAATCGAAAGCTATGAATAAAACATATGTTTCAACTTGTTCTATAAATATACATCAAGTATGAAATAAGTAGTTATCAATACAACGCCAACTCGAACACATAACAATCGTTTCTACATTTTACAACGTTGACATTCGCAGTCGATGCAAAACGGACTCATATATACTTTGCTAGGTTGGTATTTTAATCCCTTACATGTATTGATGTTGTAGTTAATTCAAAATAAGTAAAAGTTTAAAAATGTCCTTGTACCTCGTAAAATGTTCATCAAGTTATCAAAAGCCGTCTCCATGCTAGGAGATAAGATGCAACGACGAAGTTAAATGGAAGTGACGCTGGCTTTTAATATTTATTCCCGGTCAGAGAATAGTCATTTATTTACCTAAAAATATATTTCATCAGATAACGAACCTTTGCATCTGATATCTAATGGACCCAAAGCTAAAACCACTAGTAACATTTTTTATTTATTTTCAGAGCATCTCTGTTATGAGATATACCAAAATTAATCCAAATTTCTTTAGTGATACTGAATACAGTTTTAATTAGATATACAAATTAACTGGCAACAAGGGTGTCCGGTTCATAATAAGAAATCCGAAATTTATAAAATATCTGCAACATGTTCTTAGTCATATTAACAAGTAACTGACAACGTTAAGGTGTTATAAGCTCTTATAAATGGCGTAGGCGAGAAATTTTATACTATCATCTTTTGTGCTTATTGTAAAGCGGATACGACAAAAATAGGTACACCGATCGAAGGAGACTTAAATAAAGTGTTTCTTTAAAAAATATATTTAGCCATTTTTCACAGGCCATCACTTGGAAATTACACTTCTAAAGAAAGTTGAAATTTTGTACAATCTGTGTTAACGTTATTATATTGATTCTTAAACAAGACATCATAACAAAACCCACTTTTATAACAATTTTGACCTTATTAATACCGTAATAAATACCATTATTAAAAGTATAACGTTCTCACGATCTTCTCTTAAGTGGAGTGAACTGACACGCACGATGGCGTAGGCCACAGCTTGTTTGTCTATTTGTTTAATAAACATGTGTTGACAAACGTTTTGCTCTAAATTAATTGGAGGACAGTTGACAGAAAACTGTCTGTCGCACACATTTTGCTTGTTTACAATCGTGTACTTAACTTACTTCATCAGCCCATATACGTCCCCACATAATAATTGTATTTATTATACAATCGTGTATGTATAATAAATTAAAACAAGATAGGTAAATAACATAAAATGAAAGGATCAAACCATAACTAATTTTATAATATTCTAGTCATTCTACGTAGTAACATGCTAAAGTTTATTGAATACTGTTAATAAGCAATAAAGATATTTGAAATGATATCATCAAAATAAAATTATTATAAAATATTTGTTTTTTTGAAGTAAGGTAGTGGCTTAGTAGTATCACGGATTTATAAGGGCATTGATGATCGACGGCATAATTTTTAAACGGTGTCAGATAAGGCAGAGAACACACTAATCGACATAATACAGGGAGACGCGTGCGGCCTACTTGCCTGACAGATAAGTATCGTCTAATCATTATAAATTAGTCCGATAGTAATCTTAGGAAGTTGATTTCAAATCTTGAACACCTCCATGCAAAATCGAGTTGATTTAAGTATTCCAGTAATGAAAAGTGCTTTTCCGGGGAATTGCAATCTACCGTGTTTATTATTACTTTCTTAATAGTTTGTCTGTAGAAAACGGAACTATGTCGTTGTCTGGGTGAAGTCGGTCGCACATAATTCATGTTTTATTGATAGTGGTCGAATTAATTATAACAAGAAATGTATTATTTTTTACGATTTCACGTGTCTATGTCTTCATGTTATTGTAAAGTAAAGGATACGATAACAATTACTTACTGATGTTATGAAGTCGATAAATCGACCAGAACAACTTAAAAAATCCTTTAAGAATCTCCCCGTAATTTTTGCGATCATTAATTTGTTTTCAAAAATGGTAAGAAAAGAGCTAAATAACCTTTATAGGTGTGGTAAGGATTTGTTTGTGAACGTGTACGTGCCAAGTAACCTTTGAGAACCGCTTCCTGTTTTAGCGTAACAGCGACAAATTGCTTCATTTACATGACAGCATTGGAAAGTGCGAGCTTTTAGGACAAGTTCAATTAAGTGACAAGTTAATTCTAGCCATTACTGTCTAGAAGTAGCCCTTTCTCAATTTTCATCTATCAATCTAGCGGGCCTTCAAACAGGGTTAGATGAGTTACGAGTTTATCGCTGAGAATCAGGGCTGCCATAAAAGTGTTACGGTCGTTTATATTGCACGTACTGCAGGCCTCATCCACTTAAGTCTACAACGGCTTTGACTATATGCGGAATCCTCGATTTCCGCATTCTGGGAGGTTATGACTACCTGTCTGTGTAGTGCGGAAGTTTTGGTATATAGAAAGTTTATTATGAGAAAATCTGAAAGGATGAAACAAAATTGCATACTTAGTCCATTTTACCAAATAAATTAAAAACGCAAAAAGAAACACGAATAATATTATTGACATCCTTCCACGCTGGCCTCGGAGTGAAAAAAAGGCTTAGAATGTGTCAGCTGCCAAGTCTTCCCAGGCATACTGTAGAAGCCAGTAGGTGGAACGCGAGGGTTTTGCTGTATTGTGGTGAAAGGCTGACAACCTATCACTCATGTTCCATCAATAGCCCTCAGAATTAGTGTTATATGTGGTGTCTAGTGGTTCTAGAACTCCATAACGTTCTGCCTAACCCGAATGGGATTAGAGGATGAGTGTAAAATCAATGAGATAATATTAACAATTAGTCAATAATCATTAAAACATTTAAAAAGAATAAAAAAACGCTCACACGCATGATTCTTGCAAAATATATCGTAAAAAATAACTTTAAAGATTATTTTAAAGCCTATTATTAAACCCTAGATAGAACTATTAAGATTTCACTAAAATGGCTCCAAGCATAAAAACTTTGCCCATTTGTCAGTAGCATTCGGAAATAACTGACTTCTAATAACTTAACTATAGGTCTTTTGTGAAAGTGGCAAAAGTGGCGAGAGCACGTTCTAATTACACCAATATTGAGGTGCAAACTAACTAAATGCTGGTTAAGTTGTTGCTGGTTGAGTATTGGGATTAGGAGTATCCTCAGTGTTTTTGTAGGTATGTCCGATAGGTAGTAGTTATTTGTAGGTTTATCGAAGTACACAGAGTAAATTCTGTTTGTAAACATAATGACTATTACAAAACTGCAATTGCGCGCTAGTACCTGTCATTTTTTTGGTGTACCGAGGTTTAGCTATTTATTTAATACTAGCTTTCCGCCCTCGGCTATGCCCGTGTGAACTACTATATCGTGCCCAACTGTGGGATAAAATGTAGCCTATGTCCTTTCCCAGGCTCCAATCTATCTCTGTACCAAATTTCATCTAAATCAGTTCAGTAGTTTAGGCGTGAAAGACGGACAGACAGACAGACAGAGTTACTTTCGCATTTATCATATTAGTAAGGATAAAACCAGATTCTTCCGAGCCATCGCAAACATATAATGTCATCGAGTTGCTCAAATTGACACACGTTGCGAAGAAGTGTATTAGAAGGTTTTTTAGTAGAATTGGTCTGCAGAATTTTCCGATAAAAACTGGACATTACTATAAAGTTCTGCATATCAACCAAAGCTTTGGTTTTCTAGCTACCAATTAATAAGCTAGTTTTTAAAAGCTACAAAAAACAAGTTAATTTTCCAGTCATGAAATTATAAGAAACTGCGCGTAGACTTCCCCATGCAAAGCCTTACTTCCTGGTCGTCTCCGAATGGCTTTAGTTTGTTTTTAGATAATTGCAGAGAAATGTCCGCCCTCAACCGGCCTTGGGTTACCTCTAGTTGCCTCTAATGGTGCAGGCAGCGCAAGCGCATCTCACCTCGCGCTACTTCGTTGACGGCTACATGGGTTCATTAGCGCTATCACCCGCCTAGTACATATCTATCGCTTCTGCCCAGATTGTGAGGATGTAAGCCCCCGTTATCTACCAAAGCTTTTAGCATTGCGATTGCTCGTGTAGATTCTTTAACATGACTTGTTAGTATCTAGCCGACGACTAGTTTTTTCTTATCCATTCGGCATGTGTCCGTAAAGTCTTGTCCTTGGAAAAAGTTTCAGCGCAAACATTACAAATAAAAGAAAATTATTGAGTTTTAATTACATTGTAGCAGAATTAGTAAAGCGCCATTACAAAGTAGGATTTAATAATCTGTAATCGACTAATACTCAGACATCCTTTATAAAAAAATTAAATACAGAAAAGGTACGGGCCTCCCTTCGAAACACAAAGAAGATTTAGGGCATAGTTCACAACGCTCGCCCGATGCTGGTCGGTGAACCGCGCGACTTTCGAAAACAAATTTTCTTGTGCGAGTTTCGTCACGATGTTTTCCTTCACCGCTGAGCAAGTGGTAATAAATAAATAAATAATCCATACATAAATCCGAAAAAATGAGTTAATGGTATAGGCCCTCACCAGGATTTGTGCTCACAACCTTCCGGTTACAAGTCTGGCTCACTACCACCTAGGCTACCACTCTATTTATCATCGCAAAATTACCTTTTGTGACACAATGTAGTCAAGTGCACGATTTTGCATATTATCAAATATTATCTCGCCGTGCTATGTAGGCGACATGAGACAGCGCCCGGCGACCAATTTGTTATTCAAATATAAGCCAAAACATGAGTTGTTGACAACCCGATGACAAGTTGCGACCTCCGACTCCGACAAAAGATGCAGCCGGTGTCTGAATAATTAGCTTGTAACTAATTAAAAACGAGGACGTACGTAGGAGATTAGGTTCTACAACCGATAAACGTAGAAGTTCATACCGTCTGATTTTTATTTAATAAAATTGCAGCTGCAATAAAAAATAAGGTTAATTAGATTTTTGGTATTATGAATAAATAAGATACAACATGACGTTTACGAAATAAGTCGAGTGGATGCAACGGGAGTGAGATCGCGACGCGACGCGTAAAACTGTCACGATAGGAATCGATTGCGAAGATATAGATCTCTCTCGATCGGCCCTCGGTTGGACGACAGTTGCCCGACATTCCGCAGAGAAAGCTTTCCGAGTCCCCGACGGCTCAACCTTAATGAACGCGACGTAAAGCGGAGAGTACCAACTGCGGACCTTCGTAATTAAGCTGTTAATCGCGCATAGGTAATAGTGACTCTGTAAACTCGCTGTATAATAAATGTTTATTAATTTGTGACAACCTTTATCAGATCTTCAAAAGAATAATTACTCTAGTAAATGTAACGTTCCATAAAACGCGCACTTCATCTTAGCGATTGAGGGAAATAACTTACTTTTATAGTTAAAATGTAGAGTTTATTGCATTTGGGAGGTTTATATTAACAATCATTTCATTTTACTAATGCAATAACATACAAGACGAATAGAGAGTTTTATCTCGTAAGTCTGTGTGAAATTAGAAATCCATTGAACGGCATTACCAGCTACACACAGAAAAAAGCTGTATTTAGAACTACCTACTTACTCAGACTTGACTTTTCTACATTTCCAGGAACTGTGTGCAAGTAGAATAAATTAGAGTATTATTAGGGTTATTTGCTCGTACGTAAGGTTTATGACATCCGTTTGTTGTACTAGTTTCTTAGTTTAGTGTCCAAATGATATATAATCTTGTTATAAAATGTGACATTTTCTGATCGACAGTTGAATAGTAGACTATAATAATTATACTTTTATTATCTTCGCGTTTATGGTAAGAAATTAAACTCCCATTTCTTATTACGAGTAACTAAAGTAGTAAAGGACACACCTGTTGCTATGTATATAATGACCGAGTGGTTCTTTTGTATTAGAGCCCCTAAGGAGTTATGCTAGATTTATATTCATTCGATAGCTACGATGGTCGTCTGTCGGGTAGCGTCCCAGGAGCCGGGTCGTTCACTCGATCTCGTCCAATTTATTTACTTTTTTCCCGGGTGTAGTGTTACGGCTATAAAATTCAGTTTTTGTTGGTCGGGCGCATGCTCGAGTACGGCTAGATCTCCCGTCGCGAGATATGTTGATTTACGTTTAACGCGCGTGACCCCTCGTCGGAGCCGATCATAGAGTCGATAGACGATTCCAACTCGCGCTCCGCAGATATCGGCACATCGCACGAGTGCCGATGTATCTTGGGAAATATTTCGCGGTGCGCAGCCCACTGCCTCCCGCTGCCCATTCGGACCAAGATTCGAAGATTTCTTTGTGTTTCACACGATTCATTCCGTTTTTGTAATAGAAATCGATAATTTCAAACGCTACTTACTTTTGCCTTGCCTAGTCAGTTACAAGGTAGTAATAGAAAACTGTATCCATTTTATCATAACTAACGATGTCTTTGACGATTTTTAACTGCGCTCATAGATCGCTAGAGGAATTAGTACTTGTACTTAAATGTACGTCCTAAAGTTAGCTGTATCAATGTAGCAATTAGGCAATGTTGTATAGTCCTTTCAGATGGGAGCATATTTCAATTAACATTAGACGGTACAATGTATATTGTATGGAAATATTGAACTCATTACATTTTGAGGGCCTGTTCTGTTTGTGTTCGCGACATCTGACCTTTCCTCTAAGAGGTGAGTTATGGGTCCTGACATGTAATATGGGGTTATTTATCTTCTTGATGTTGTAAAGCTACCATTTACGTAAAATGTAGTTTATTTACTTTATAAGATGATAAATCACGAACAATATTTCAAAACGTTTTCAATAGACGTCGTGAGATACAACAGGTTCAAAATCTCCAAACTCTTCACCAAGAAACGAACTGGATTATAAGTAGTTACAAGAAGAAGAATGTTGCCTCAATATCGACATACCTATAAAATGTCTTCTTTAATAAAATAAAAAACTAAATTGTAATTCCAAGTCAAGGCGTCTAAAAGTGCGCATTTGCATCAATACAAGTATGGCACAAAACGAGCACGACCGGACTGACTTTAAAACTTGATCGTGGACATATCTTTGAAACACATTACGCCTTATCCAGCAAATAAAAAGTAAGAAGATAACCACCACTTCATTAGCATCTGGGTTTAGTTAGCAGCGAGTGATACGGGAGCAATGCAAATAAATAGCCCATAAGCACACAGCTCAAACTAACTACTTTAGCGTAGGTATCTGTCCTGATCAGACGACGAACTTGAATCTCGATCTACTTAATACATATTTTTATAGTTTCTCTGTGTTTCTTTACATCGTACACTGTACAACAATACAGCTCGATTTTCTCTACAATCACAAACACATTTAAAAAAAAGTGTTTTATGGCCCAGATTTCATATTTACATGACAAGAAACGTATTATTGGGGCTTTGACCAAGCTGACCGATTTTCATGCAAATGAATCAGAATCGCACCCTACTGTGGCTGTCAGTTATATTTACAGGTACAACATAATATAAAAATTACAAAAACGAAAATTTGGACAAAGAAATAAACTGGAAATGAAAATATGTCACATATGAAGAAACAATAACAGCAATAACATTTTGATAACCATGGTTTGTCATCTATTTACCGCTCGCCAATCGCCATAAAGTACAATAAAGTTGGACTTCTTCCGGCATTCGTCAAGCGCCAGAGTCGCCACTTGTTGCGCAACCCGCCACCCAACTAGTCGGGCAGGCGATCTACACGCCGGGACAATTGAGCGATTTGTCAACCATTGCATTAGGTAACCGGTCACCGCGGTCACCGCGCGCCGCACTCAATGAACACCGCGAACCACCCGTCCATTCCCGTTCACGTTACTTTGTTGCGAACTAAGTTTAGTTTTAGTGCAGTAATGGATGATTCGCCTGTCAATACAAACATTGAGCTTAAACGTGAGTAGGAGTAGGAGCACAGCTCGAGAATCGCAAGCTCCTTACGCAAGATATATCTGAGGGGAACACAATGGCCGAGGAATGCCCGCAGAACAAGCTTTTTGGATATTTATTGAATAGGTTTTGTGTGGGATGGATTTTGTTTAGCTCCACGCAATGTCTAGCGCCTTTAGAATATTAACCTATTATTGTCGTCGATAATTTGTATTTATTACTAAGCTCAATGCATTATATCTTATGTTTCACTTTACTGTATTCAGAGACCTAAATCAGGGTTTAATTCAATAGATTAAAGGAAATATGAAACATAACAATGCTGATATAATCAAAAACATAAACCTTGGTAATCGTGACACATTTTCTAAATAAATAACTTTTGAGATAAAATCTGTTAAAGATTGGGAACACATTAAAGTTGTATACAGGTTTGGGTTAGATATTTGTAGTAGGCAGAAATAGTAGGAGTCGGAGGGCCTGGCTTGCCGCCGCTACAATGTTGAACATTATCAGGTCATGACGATCGAAACCGGGTGTCACTATCGGAACTCGGCTGCGAATGCACACGACTGGTTTGTATGCGCATTTACAAAACAACATTTGACTGGTTGTACGACAATTTTTGCTGTCTTACACCCTTTAATGTGTACTTAAAATTTATTAAACACATCCACTTAAGCCTAGCAACAGTTTTTAACATGTCTTTTTGGAAATAAAGCATATGGAGGTGTTTTTGAAGTGAAAACTTCTTTAGCGGCGTTGTGCACTTTTTGGATGGGTAAAAAATGTTTAACTCGCGTCAGGATCACGTGACCCTGATCGAAAATTCGTAAGACGGAGGGTGAAGTGAAAACTTCTTAGACCGAAAGGAAGTAATATATGTTCAAGTTTTCACTTCTTCCGGCACTCCCGGAGTGCAACCTGTTTTTTTTTTGAAGTGAAAACTGTTTTAGCGGCGTTATGCACTTTGAAGTATGGGCAAAAAAAATTAAACTCGCGTCAGGGTCACGTGTCTGTCACTTGACCCTGGTCAAAAATCCGTAAGGCGGAGGGGTGTTTAATAAATATAGGAAATTAAAACTGCAGAAGATGTCACGGAGGGGTGTTTGATAAATACAAGGTGTTTCAAAAAAAACCAAAAAAAATAATAATTCAATATTAATTAAAATTTAGCTTATTGCACAGCTCTATTACAAATTGACAAGTATGTCATATTAATTATATGAAACTTTCATTTTGTAAATGTCAAACCGTGCAACTGATTACTAGAGTTGCGACTATTTCACTTTTAAAATAAAATTTTGGAATTTCTTTTTTTTTGGGTTTTTTTGAAACACCTTGTATAGGAAATTAAAACTGCAAAAGTCAAGATGTCATCCGGTGTCACCATAGAAAAAAATTAATTAAATATTAATGCACAGCGTTAATGTTCAAGTTTTCACTTCTGTCGGCACTCCCGGGGTGCAACCTGTTGTTTTTTTCTTCTTCAATATTTCGATGAAAACCTTCAGACCTGTTTTGAATAATATATGTATATGCTATAAAATACTTTTACACTATAACATATCAGGTAACCCCATTTTCATTGTCAAACCATTCTTATCGTAAGATCACACATAATACTCATGTAGTAAGTTGATATGCGGTCCTCTGTACTAACTAAAATATAAAAGAGCGAATAAATTATTACGGAGCTTTTAATAAATTTAAAAAATTGGAAATGTAGAGGTTAATTTTGTTCTAAGTCTAGAGATGTACTTCTTATAAAATAATATAATATAATAACAAATAAAATTACAAGAACTGATACGAGTCATTAACGCCCAGCTCAAAGCCTCCTACAAAGCTGAAATTTGGCCCAAGGGTTCCCTTTATAACAGAATCAAGGAATAAGGAAGGATTTTATTAAATTCCCACGGAAACGAAGTCCCGGAATATATAAAAATATTTAACTGAACTTAGGTAGCAATAAAATAGGACTGAGCCAAGTAAGAGTCTGAATAATCCATCAAAAAGTTTTTGTTTCAACTCAATGTTGTAAGCCGCCTATGAGATTGAATTTCAGACACCAATTTATCAGTTACCTGCGACTATTAATTTAGATTCACAGAAACTACTTGTACTCGTACTAAGAACACTGGTTATTTTTGCAATGGTCCGAAAAATTATAGTTCAGATTTAAAATATATGTCTTAGGATAGTTTTAAAATACAATGTCTGTAATAATAATGGAATAATGGAATAGCATTTATATTTTCACTCAAGAAACGTGAATTTCAAAATCTTGAATGAACACAAATGAGTTAGATAATATAGTTAAATTGTAAGAAGTATGTTTTTTTTTTCTTCTCAGTTTGGCTACGGTTGGGGCGTCCCATTACGTTCACGACAGCCTAATAGGGGACTTCAAAAAAATGACTTAAAGAGTACCTCTTTAGCTTTACCATATTGCATAAAGAGTAGAAAATCAACCGTGCTTCAGGTAGTTCTTCGAAAAACTATGGGATAATGAGAAATTAAATGCTTCCTGTTCTTATCGTGTAGGTACAGTCAAGTGTGTAGCAAACTGGGCTAACCCTGGTGTCAGAGTTTTCAAACCGCACAATGGCCTCTGACTTGGTTGACTATGCTATCATAATTTTTGCGCAAATATTTCTCAAATTGAATTCATCTTGTTTTCTTTGGGGATAGTATTTAAAATAGAATTAAAATACACTAGAAGGAAATTAGCTGGTAGACAAGCTAGCTACCCGACACCAGCTGCTACCGTCGGCCTACTTGGGCAGCGGCGGCGGTGCGCACTATTTGTACCGTTCAATGCAGTTAGGGTTACACACGTGCAGTCCCATGCCTGATAAATGATACACCGTGGATCTAGGGCGATGGGTTTTCGATTCGCAGATGGACGGTAGATGTAATAGAATTAGCTCGATGGTGATTATGTGTTTGCAGAAGTTCATTCGGTCATTCATACACGCAAATATCCCCGACATTATATCACATAATAAATTTCATGAAGTTTTTAAACCAGTCGATGTAACGTTTAACATACACTTTGAGGGTTATTGGATGGAACCTGAGTATATTGGTGAAAAGCGATGGTGACAACCTTTGGTCTATTTTACAGAAAAACTTTCGCATTCCAATAACTTAATCTTACAATGTGCATGAGAAGAGTTGGCAACTGGCACATTCCATTTTTTTTTCATCCCCTTATCAGCGTGCAGAGTTCTCACATCAAAATAGGCTATTTAACTCGTTAAGATTTTTTAAATTAAATAATTAAGATATATTTTGACTAACTTAGATTAAGGAGCGGGTCTACCAACTCCGATGATAAACTATTGTATATTAAGACTAGCTTTCCGCGCGGGACTTCGTTCCCGTGGGAATTCGGGAAAATCATGTACCCTATGTCCATCCCGGATAATGTAGGATTCTAACGGTGAAATAATTTTTCAAATCGGTCCAGTAGTTTCGGAGCCTATTCGATGCAAACAAACAAACAATCAAATCTTTCCCCTTTATAATATGTATAGATAGATATAGATATATGAATTAAAGCTTACACTAAATTGTAAATCTAGAGACCCGTCACTGACGAGTGATAAAATAAAATAAAAAATGATTTATTTGCCACAAAATAGTACACACAGAGTTACATATGTGTATTGATCTTATTAGTGTGTAGTTGTAGCTGTCAAAAACTATATTTTCTATCCTCTTATTCTCGCGGGGTCTTGTTCGACTAACGGTGTCGCCCACTAGGTGTCGCCGACGTCGCCGTCCGTCCAACTCGGATTTACGAGTCTCCTCTAACTTTATTGGCCCGAGCGATTCACATAAATCCTGTAACACCTCGGGTTATCCTATTTTTTATTAATAAATTCCATGGGATTCTTGACGGGGTATTTCTAATAAGCCGTTAGTTTCAACACAAAGTGATTTAGAAATTTCGAAAAGTTTACTTTCTGTTTACGTCAATTCAACGCGTATCATCGTAGACATTTTGTTAAGGGTCTTTAAGAATCTTTTATTTTGTTTTATCGCATGAAAAGTGTTTTCTAACAATAAAAGGCTGCAATAAATCGAAGCCAATGATATGAACCATTTAGAAATGTATGTCGTGAAAGGACAGGTATAGCAGAACTATAAATCTATCTCACTCACTCGGTCGGCTTAATTACAAATGAAAATTTATTCGCTGGCTCTGATGGATTCCCCATTGAAGATGATGCCAGTGAATTTGTTCGGTGTCAAAGTGTATGTACAGTTATTTGTTGGGATATAATCGATTGACGGACAGGCTAGGAACTCCGTCAGTCGTCGCCTGTCGCAGCCCTCGACGCGCCCGTTAGGCATTCACTAGTTTACCTGGAATCTAGCTAGATTTCATCGCTTATAAAACTAAAAACGGTTAGTTTAAATCATAATTAAATAAGTTTGTTCGTGGTAGTTGGTTTACGCAAAGATATTTTAATAGTATTTAGGGGTTAAAACTAAGACGATAATACAATCCAGTTAAGTACATGTAAGTTTAAGCCTACATAAAGTTAATCCCACACTACACGGTAATATTTTACATTTCTGCAGTGAAGGATGAAATTCCAAGGAATTTAGTTTCACATAAGTATAATGATTGGATCCAGACTCTTCATTAGAATTTATTTACTTTAAAATGCCATTCGTGGAAGCGTAACTGTATACACACGGCTCAATAAAACTGAAGTTATTTGCGAAGTTACAGCTCTGTAAGTTATTATTATGGAGCTAATCTTTATTGCTTGGAAATTTACTATTACAGAAACAAGTTTTATACTATTTCTATTTCAAGATGTGACTACAAAATTAAAAATAAACGGATGTACTTTACTCAGCATGTATGTAAAAGCTATTATGTTCACCGATGAAACAATGTATTTAATTTATAGGGCAAGTTAAATGTGAATGCATTAAATGCATTTGACTTTGATTGAATATGATGGAATATGAGAAAATTCAAATAACAACAATCATGAAGTCTCAAAATTTGAAGATAAGAAAATTGTAAGTAAATTATCTTTATGAAGATTTAATTAGAAACAAATGCATACCTAACTGTATATGTACAGTAAGGTCTATATAATAATAAAGATATTAATAATTCATATTTCTTTATGACTATATCGACTATTCAAACAGCACAAGCCGAGCTCGTTGTTCAATCGCAACGTTTGAGTTTGACAATGACCGGTGCGAGTCTGTTTAAATGGACCATAAATTGTCGTTTGAGACATCATGATAACGCTACAAATCAAGAACGAGCGTTAATTACTGCGCAGGCACACCTATCGCAAGGCGATAGAGATGTGAGCGCACTACTTACCATGGTCGAGTTATAGTTAAGTACAGCACCAATCAAACTGGTTCCCTAACTAAACTAGTTACGAATTGCTGGCTGAGTCACGGCAAAGTAGACCTCTAAAATATCTTTCAAATATAGGAAACAACCTATGTTTAGAAGACATTTTAGAGGTCTAACTGAATTTCGTGAGTCTTTTTAAAAAACAAATATAGTGATATTTTGATAAATATTTGATAAAATATCACTACATATACTTTGTCTAACTTTTAATCAATTTTAAACTCTTTAGATTTTCAAATAATTTATTTATAGAATTTTGTTTACGATAAACAATAAAGAATCTTTAACACGTAACTTAATGATATTCATTATTTTTCGCGTTCTTTAAACTAAACTAAAAAAATACTAAAATCCTTTCTCATTCTTTGCTAACGTTATAAAAGGAAACCCTGTGCCAAAGTTCAGTTTTCTAAGTCCAAGGGTTTGGGCTGGCCGTTGATGAATCGGTGAGTCAAAACCTTCAATTTTCTATTACAAGAAAGAAAAATATATAATTAATAAATTTACTTCTCTATTTGAATAAAATAAATAACTTAGTTAAAATAAGGTAATTTAATATGCAATAGTAACTTTTATTACTGTAACTTTCTCTTTTTACACGTATAAAACAATAACAACCGTAAACAAAACAGAATGCTAAGGTTTGACGAAGCAGTGCGCGCGTTTATGTCTTTTGTATGGGCAAGTGCGTTATATGGGGTGTACAGAACCAACGAGTTTTAAATTATTTCCTTATTTAAGTGAACACTTGTGTTTCATGCACGTTCTCATTTTAGAGCTTAAGAGGCTTTAATTTAAGGCGTGTGTAGAGACATATAAATTAAACCACCTGTAAATATTCAATTTCTGATATAATTATGTAAATATTCAAGTCATTGTAAAGAATTAAAGTTTAATTCTTACCAAATGAATGCAATTAAAAGATTTCTGCTTTGAAAATTGTTAGTGGCAAAAACTCGTCATCATAAGAGTAATATTTGATCTAGTTTCGGCGAAATGATGGTTTTAAACGTTCACTCTGATGACAATTCTTTAACAGGGAGAAATAAAGGACCTTTTTTTCATTTTTTGCTCATAACTTGAAAACGTTCTTAGCTTAGTGACTACACAATTAAATATGTATTTAATCACATTAATTTTTTTACTTAATGTGTTAAGTTGTTTTGTGACATTATCGGGATTTTTACCCGAATGCGCGACGCAAAGGAGGGTAATGTGTTTATCAGCCTATGTATGTATGTATGTTTGTACATTTGTGGCACTATTTAGACTAAACAATTTTTATCAAAGTGACATATATATAGCTGATGAGGAGATCAATAAACAAATATAAATATCTGACCCTAACTAAAAAGTATAAAATAAAATACATTAATTTAAAAAATAAAAAACCCGACTGCGTAATAAAAACTGAAAAGAAAAAAACAAGTAAGTCTAGTAGTACATATAGACTTTTATTATTGAATATTATTGAATAATATAACGATTTTAACAGTCGGGACCCATCAAAAATCCGGCTTCCTAATAATGGGTCCCGTTTGTTAAAATCGTAATGTTATTCAATAATATTCAATAATAAAAGTCTATACTACTAGACTTACTTACTAGTTTTTTTTCTTTTCAGTTTTTATTACGCAGTCAGGTTTTTTATTGTTTAAATTAATTTATTTTATTTCATTAGTATACTTAATCGACCCAAAACAACTTAAATCAGTGAAATTATTTGTTCCTATAAAAGTATTCTAGATTCGTCCTATCCTAGCAGAAACAATATCATTACTTTTTACTACACTTGAGTTAACTGCCTAGAATGCAGGGGCAAGGAACATTTCATAATTATATTATACAAAGTTATAAAATGTAATGTTGTTATGATATCTCCAATCTGATCCAAGATAAGCGACTTTCTAATCGGGTCATCTAACGTTCATGTTTACAGACTCGTTGACCACTAGAGTTGTACGAATATGGTATCAAGGAGAAATGCCGGATATTCTACACAAAATTGGAATATTTTAACTAGTCCATTGAAAAGTTACATTTGGGGTTGCGTTTTTTAGAGGACGCAATTTTATTTTTTTGATGTGTAGGGGGGGTCAGTGTAAAGCTAAAACCAAGTTTGTGGGGTCGCCACCCTTGTCCCACGGCCGCCATCTTGAAAATAGGGGTTGAAATGGTTTTTACGGTATATCTCTTAAACTATTTATTTTATTAAAAAAATTTGTTAACATTTTTTGTTGCAAATTAAATTCTCTACAACTTTGGTCCAGTAACTTTTTGTCGTAGAACTATAAATAAAAAAGTTATAAGCGAAAATCTTCAGAAATTCGAGAAAAAAATTTATATTTTTCGATGTAACTTTTTTTTTATCATTTTACGAAAAAATGATATCAGACCATTTTTGTAGATCGTTTTTTGAGGAACAACTTTTATTTGCATCATTTTTTCATTAAGTCAATAGCTAAGGTTTTACAGCGCTCCAAAGTGAGTACTATTTTTCAGTACTCTTAACTATACCTATATTATACATGTGTACTAATAATATGTCATCAGTTATTGTTTTTTATTTTATATATTTTTTATTTTTTTTACTTTATTATAATTTTTTTAGTTAAAAATTTTGCAATTTTATTAAAAAATAATTATTGACTCTTTTCCCCACCACCCACGAGGTAGAGTCTAGAGGCGCGTTTTTTTTTACGTGGTATCTCCGATAGGCCTAATCCACGGTGATTTTCTAAATTACAACTACTCCGTCCTCAGTCGTTTCGATGGACCAGGCTGCGGCTCAGCATCTGATCGGCTTTCTAAATTAAATACCAGTGGGAGAACTGGCGAAGGAAGGGGTGTTAATGTTGGCGGTTCATCATCAAAGTCATTTTCATCAATTAATTCTGAGAGTTCTATTACGTTGCTGCAAGTCTCTCCAGAACAATGGAAGCACACTGCAGAACATTTCAGTCCTGCTTTTCGACATCCACACATCGCTCCACAGTTTCCTTTGCATTTGCAAAAAATCAATTTTAGAAGCTCAGGGGGTGCTGGAGGTTTTGAGTTCTGCACTGACATCAATAATTTTCCACATTTTTTCCAGCCCCAGTCTTCAGGATCATTATAATTACCAAGCCACGACTGGACCTGATGGTAGACTCGGAAAGTATGAAAGCGAGCTGTGTCTTGTGTTGGAGGAAGTGAATAATTAATTTTTAATAAAATTGCATAATTTTTTATTTAAAAAAATTATAATAAAGTAAAAAAAATTAAAAAAAATTAAAAAAAAAACAATAACTGATGACATATTATTAGTACACATGTATAATATAGGTATAGTTAAGAGTACTGAAAAATAGTACTCACTTCGGAGCGCTGTAAAACCTTAGCTATTGACTTAATGAAAAAATGATGCAAATAAAAGTTGTTCCTCAAAAAACGATCTACAAAAATGGTCTGATATCATTTTTTCGTAAAAATGATTTTCATTAATTTCTGAAGATTTTCGCTTATAACTTTTTTATTTATAGTTCTACGACAAAAAGTTACTGGACCAAAGTTGTAGAGAATTTAATTTGCAACAAAAAATGTTAAAAATTTTTTTTAATAAAATAAATAGTTTAAGAGATATACCGTAAAAACAATTTCAACCCCTATTTTCAAGATGGCGGCCGTGGGACAAGGGTGGCGACCCCACAAACTTGGTTTTAGCTTTACAATGACCCCCCCTACACATCAAAAAAATAAAATTGCGTCCTCTAAAAAACGCAAGGTAAGGCATAAAAAATGTAACATTTCAATGGACTAAACAGTCGAAAACAAATTACGCTTATATGTACTTGTTGTTGTAAAAATAGGTACCCACTCACACATTTATGTGTTTCTTCCTTAGAGGGCTTACAGCGGCGAGAATTTATAGGGCAAGTTAAATACCAGTTTAACCGAGACATCCCGCAAAAAATGTGAAACAGTCACAACACTAGCTAGCGGACATTTCTCGTTGATTATGGCATAAAATGTTGTCCAATTGTTTTAATTTAAATTTAATCATGCGCGTGATCACTTAGATTATGACATAAACCGTTTTTATGCTTCTTCTCTTAATTAAAATGTTTTTCCGGAATTATGATGTTGAAATTGTTGTAGTAAATATTATCTCAAAAGGCGGAGAACTTTATATAAATTTCGAAGCTATACTTTTTTGTAGTATTTCAATGAGTTTAAATATAATTTCAAATACAATTTTTGTAGCATTAAAATAGCATAAAATACTTTTATTAATAGAATTAGCGACCCGCCCTGGCTTCGCACAGTTGCAATGTTGTAAAAGACCATATCGATCTATATTAAATGCACAATGTATTTAAGGTACTTAGTTGGATAAGGATTAATGTTGTATTGCTTAAAATCGCTTCGTAAATAAGTCTTTATTTTTTTGTAAAAAGTAAAGGATAAAAAATGGTTATTGTGGGTTAGCCCTTAGAAATAGACATTTACCATCGTTGACTTTTTTGTAGCCCTACTTTTTTGTAGGTGTACAATACTGTAGTACATTATTTTGATCTATCTCGCAGGGCTCAGCCAGCGTTTGCAATGTAAGCGCAAAAAAATGTGTTTATTTAAGACATCACATTAGAAACCTCTAAAATTATCAGTTTTTTACTACTATATTATGAATGTATTATACATATAAGCCTTCCTCTTAAATCACTCTAACTATTAAAAAAACCGCATTAAAATCCGTTGCGTAGTTTTAAAGATCTAAGCATACATAGGGAAAGACAGACAGACGGCGACTTTGTTTTATACTATGTAGTGATAGTGATAGTGAAGACACAATTAACAGAAAAAACACTGAAAGTCTTCCACTCTGGCCTGGGATTGAAAGAAAAAAATAGAATATGCCAGCTGCCGGTTCTTCCTAGGCATACTGTAAAAGTCAGTAATTGGGATAGAATAGAATAGAATAGAAAAAATCTTTACTTTATAGGACATTCAGGATGCCAATTAAAACAAGTCAAGATTACAATGAAATACATACAAACATACATTAAACGATTTAAATACATACATACGCATTCTTTCTTTTGACCCTACTGACTCTACGCCTATTCGCAAAGGTGCAGTCTTCCTCAGAGAAGAACAGGCAAGAAACTCTGAGGTTGCTCTTTTAAATCGCATTACAAATTTTCTTATTTACTAATTTTAACTAAATCTGAAGTAACTCTAGAGCTGAGCAGTAGCTCTAGAGTTACTGCTCAGCTCTGCTCCATCTGTGATTCTAGAGCTGAGCAGTAGCTCTAGAGTTACTGATCAGCTCTGCTCCATCTGTGATTCTAGAGCTGAGCAGTAGCTCTAGAGTTACTGCTCAGCTCTGCTCCATCTGTGATTCTAGAGCTGAGCAGTAGCTCTAGAGTTACTGCTCAGCTCTGCTCCATCTGTGATTCTAGAGCTGAGCAGTAGCTCTAGAGTTACTGCTCAGCTCTGCTCCATCTGTGATTCTAGAGCTGAGCAGTAGCTCTAGAGTTACTGCTCAGCTCTGCTCCATCTGTGATTCTAGAGCTGAGCAGTAGCTCTAGAGTTATTTCAGTATTGTTGTATTGTAGGCGGAAGGCTAACAACCTATCACCACTATATTCATGTTCCACCTCATTACCCCTCAGAATGTATGTCAAACGTGGCATCAAGTGGTTTAAAAACCACATGATGCTCTGCCTACTCCAACTGGGATGTAAGGCGTGAGTGTATGTGTGTGTGTTTAACACTAAAATCGAAAAATAAGTCTAGATAAGCAGTGGCGATTGTTTGTCTTTAAATACTCTCTGCTTTACAGCTTCCAGATAACAATAAGTATTAATAAATCTAAAATTAAAAATTATGTATCAGCCCCGACATTCGACTGCTTGTATTTTTTAAACGGCTGAATCAATTTTGATCAAATAAAATTGGGAACTATCTGGATTACGTCAACTTTCAAAAAAAACTGCATCGAAATCGGTCCTCTCGTTTAGGAGCTATGATGCTACAGATAGACAAACAGATACACAGATACAGGACGAAGCACTCATGAACCACTTTGGAGCTATTATTATGGCTGCCCAAATTGTCAAGGCAAGCGAGTTGCTGCTTATCGGTGATAGAAACCAACTACCCTATATTGACCGACACAATCTTTTTCCTTTAAAATACACCCGCCCTGAAATAATGAGTACCATAACGCAGGAGCTTCTGTGTACCCATAGGAACCCTCTTGACGTAGCATTTGCCCTTAGAGAAGTCTACAGTGGTATTTACTCGTCGAAACTTCGTACGGCTTCCTTAAAACTCGAAAGGTATTCAGATGCACAGATCGATCGAACCCAGTCCGAAACCCTGTACCTTGTTCATACACAGGTAGAAAAGACTACTCTACAAAACCAGGGATACGGATCGGGCACCGGGTCACGCATCCTCACCATACACGAGGCTCAAGGGTTGACGTACGAAAAGGTGGTGATCGTGCGTACTACAACGACCAGGCAGGAGCTACACGACAGTATCCCACATGCTGTAGTTGCCATATCGCGTCATACCGCCAGTTGCAAATATTATGCGGATGATGGTAACGATGCGATAGGCAGATTCATCAAAGAAGCAGAGGCGGCAGGCAGGGAAAAAGTGGTCAATTACAACCTCAAAATGGCGATCAAAAGTCGAGACAAAGCCGTCATGGATGCCTTGAGGTCTGAATGCAACAGCGAAGAACCATCACTCGCTTAAATATATATTATATACATATTATATACATTATGTATTCATATATTTATTATACTTATTTATAAATTGTAAACCTCTATGGAAAGTAATGTATTATAGTTAAAATCAAGTATTAACAAGAAAACTTAATCTAGACAAAGGCACGGACATAAAGTCTGTGGATGCTAAAAAATAACACTAAAAAAAAAAAAAAAAAAAAAAAAAAAAAAACAGATACACACGTCAAACTGTTAAAATCCCTCTTTTTTGTCGAGGGTTAAAAAGACTTATTAACAAAGTATTTAAACAAACAGAATCCCTATTGAAATAAGACGTGTTTTGGTTGAACACATGAGAACTAAACCTGTAACCGGGCAGTAGCGGGCTACTTAAACGGAGTACAGTTATTTTCTTGTAAAGGTACTTTTTTCTTCCTAACTGCCATCACGTCGTCTCTTTAACTGGTATTGATTAAAAATCTTAATATGTTCACGTACACTAACATAAGGAAATGAAAAATTAATGAATTACTTATTCGATTAATTATTTTCAAAAATTATTCGATGCTTACGGTGATAGTTTACTTTGAAAATAGTGCGATGGTACTATTTTGAATTGAAGGACCTATTTCCGAATATTCATAACAGAATAAAAGCCACTCATTTACCTGTTGTTTCGTTAGTGTTAGTGTTTGCAAATCGTTACAAAATACATAAGTCCGCCTTTTTACATTACCTTTTTTTTGTTTTGAATCCTTTGTAGTAGTGTGTTTAGTACATAGAGTAATAAAGTGTTTACATTCATACATACATGCACAAATATATTAATTAATAAGTTTAAGTGAACTTTGGTTTTTAAATTGCAAAACCAGTTAATAATAACTACAGTGAAAATAAAAAGTTTGTGGCACAATCTACTTTTGTACAATTAAGTTACTGATTAATAAAATAAGCTTCTCCATAAAATTTGAAGAATATCTTATTTAGCCACAGATTTTTTATTCCGGGATTTTTTCTGTACTGCGCTAAAGACATGATTGGATAAAAGTAACGTTTTTAGATCTTAAGGATCCGTATTGAGCACTTTCTTCATCTTTCATATTTTGCACTGCTAAGGAATGGAATTCTCTGCCTGCGTCTGCATTTCCGAGCTCATATTACCAGAATTTCTTTAAAGTTCGAGTGAATGGGCTTATTCTGGGTGATTTTGTAACATCTTGCCCCTTAGCTAGACCGTAGTCAAGAGCGAACCCATTCGTTATAAAAAAACGTATTCCACAAAGCCTAAGATCTAGCAAATCAGTTACAATTCTGACCGTTAACTAATTGGGATTATAATTACCAATTTGCATGAGTGACTAGCCGACTAGTGTCGGCTTTTATCAAAGAGGATTAAAGTGACATCGTAAATCTAGTATTAGCGTCTGTGATTCTTTGATTGTGTTTTTCTCTCAAGGTTGTCTAGTCTATTAAGGTTTAACACGTGTATTTTGTTGTCACATTTATTATTTAAAAGCCATAATATCTGTCTTCAAATAGCACACTTCACATGATGATAGTAATTTAGTGTCAATCTCGGTAAAATTGCAACTTTAAATATCTTCCCGTAACTATTCTAATCTTAATTTAAATTTTGTAGACTTGAAAAAATAAACTGTACCATAAAGTTTTTGTGTAAATACAAAATAAAACACAAAAAACTAAAGTTACGTTTTGCCAAGAGCTAAAGACAAAAACTGTATTTTTTTTTACCAGCCCATATACGTCCCCACATGAAGGTAATTTAGGCCATAGTCCACCACGCTGACCCAATGCGGGTTGGTGGACGGCTCGTCTTTCGAAAATGAATTTTCTTGGACGGGCGGGTTTCATCACGATGTTTTCCCTCACCGTTGAGCAAGTGATAATTAGAAATCCGTACATAAATCCGAAAATACGAATTTAGTGGTACAGGCCCGCACCAGGATTTGAACCCGCGACCTTCGGTATACCAGTCTGGCTCATTACCAACTGGGCTATCACCGCATACTAACTGTGTATATTCTTTGCATAAAACAATTCTTGCCTTGAATAAACTCCCGCTTTAGCAAAATAGAATTCAATATGTGACTGTAAAAATAACTAAACTTCTGATAACCAAACATATTTATACCTACAAGAAACTCGCGTAAAAATTGACATTCATTTAAGTCGACGATAATCTTTTAATCTGGTAGTCATAATAAAAAAATGAAAAATATACGCATACCTAACACACACGTTTATAAAAACAACTTTGTAGCAGGTGAGAAGGTCAGCCGCGCGCGGGGACCACTAGTCATATTTTTAAACACGACACGATTTATGGCGTCAATTCAATGTTCCGATTACAGGGTGACCCTAAATACATCGATATACATCGATACATGGTATTCTTCAACCCATAGAGTTAAGGGAAAAATCTTCTTCCGTTTAAATATTTTATAAGGCACTAAAACAACAATGGAGTTATTTCGCTATTTATCACAAGTGTGTGTTTATTTATTTTTGTGACGTAGACCAGCTTATAATTAGTTAGTGAAACTTCAATGTGTAATTCTCCCCATAAAACTGAACAACTTTCTCCAAGGAACCGATGTGAAATTACGAAATAAAAATCTTGATCTTTTATAATAAGACAATCAGCTGCTCGCACAAGTTGTATAGTGAGGCAGACAGTTAGAAAAATATTTCAATTCCATAGGGAAAATCACCTTAAAGTTTCGCTAGCTAATTTAAAGTCATCCAATATAAACAACGTATTAATAAAACATTTGAGAATTTGAATTAAATTGCCGTCTTGTACACTCTCTATTGTACACTCAATGGCAGATCAGGTTACCACAAACTGACAAATTTCCCCAATGGATAGTAAACTCTAATGCTTGGAGATAAAATTGAAAATCGATTGAAGAAATTTGTCAGTTTTGGATAGCTTGATGTGCTATTGTCCCTGTACGTTTAAATGGAGCACTACTATCCCTGTGCCATTGTCCCTGTACGTTTAAATAGAAATTAATAAGAATCGTAAGTTGATCAATTTTCGAGGTAGTTTATCAACTTTCGGCAAATCATACACGGCAGTTGAAATGTATTATTTAACGCAATAAATTTTAGCTAATTGATCAACTTACGCTGCCTGGTTGTAAGTTTATCAACTAACGATTTTGCCACACATCAAATCATACACGAATGGACCAATCGCTGCTCGGTGTACATTTTTACGTTAAACTGACATCCGTAATATAATACACTGCTCTCTGATTGGTTGATGAGACAACCTCTTAAGACAACCACAGTCGAGTTGTTTCTGGCACTCGCTCGGCTCGTGCGTTGGGGGTCGCATTTCTAAGCTAACCTAACCCAACCAACCCTAAACGGGTTGGTTGGATTCAGTTACTAACAAACCTACTTGTCGCAGTTCCAAGTGAGACATTCAACCAATCAGTATACACCTCGAGTTTTCAACCAATCAGCGTACACATCTCGTTCGTCGGATTGTTTTACCGCGAGAAGCCGTAAATTGATCAATTACCAGAAATGAATACGTTAAATTATATATATATATATATATATATACATATGCACAAAGTTTCGCGGTACATTGCGTAGCGTCAAAGTTAGATAACGATCACTTACGTCGGTCGTTATTTATAACGATCATTCTTTAACATGACGTTTCCGAGGAAAACAAAGCTGATCACAGTTATGGGTGGATTCCACCATTTAAGTATTTGCGAAGCTGTCCCTTACACTCTGTATATTAAAACTTAATTTTTAATCTACACTTATCTTACTTATATTATAAAGAGGAAAGATTTGATTATTTGTTTGTTTGCATTGAATAGGCTCCGAAACTACTGGACCGATTTGAAAAATTATTTCACCATTAGAATCCTACATTATCCCCGATGGACATAGGCTACATAATTTTCCCAAATTCCCACGAAGTCCCGGGCGGAAAGCTAGTTATCTTATAAATAGAGCAGAAATACATAACTACACGAACCTGCTATGTGTGCATGTGAATGAATTAATTCATTTTACTGTCAAATAGGTGCGGTATTTCTCTGTGGCTATTCTTTAATAATATAATTGAGATATTGCAAATTCCCAGAGTTTATCTTTTAGTATTATCATGGTATTTTACAACACCCTACGTACAGCGCACACGCATACACATGGCGCCAAAACAAAAACGACGAAATATGCAACAAGGCCTGCGGTTACCATTTTATAATCATTATCATACTACGACGCCAGAACGGCTAAACTTCGCTTACTTTCATACCCGCATATCATCATCAAACTACCTTTTACTATCTACCATTATCTACCTACTTATTTCGTATCAGTGGATAAATTTATGTCGGCTCTACTTTTTTATTCACTCTTTGTTCCTTTGAAAATATTCATGGCTAAATATGTATTATTCAAACATTTTTATTAAAAGCGTTGATTCATTTTTGATAAAATTAATATGTGACCACTTCAGGAGTATACTAGTACTTATACAGAGGAAAGTTACAGAAAAGAAAAAAAAGGGAACTAACAACGAGACTTTAGTGCTTCCTTGCTGACAACCTATGACCACTATACTTAGGTTTTATCTAATAACCCTCAGAATGTGTATCAAATGTAACGTCATGTAAACCGTGATGCTCTGCCTACCCCGTCAGGTATACCATAGTGAATGTATAGTTTAGTAAATTCTTATGCTAGTTTTAAACGACAAAACTTCTAAATGCTTATTATCAATGAATGAGAGCGTCTTTTTTTCTTTATAATTATTTTATGGAAAGATCTTTGTAGTCTATGAAAGCTTTATAGACCGAGATGTTAATTTATTTGTTTAATCTTTTATGAGAAGTTGAGACATAAAATAATGCATATTTTTGCATTTTAAAATACATAAGCAGATCATATTTATTTTCTCTTCTCACGTACGTGTATCGGTTCTGTGGCGTCAATAAAATCTGTCCTGCGGAGCTTTTTATCGATACTTCAGTATAAAATATACAGGCATGTAGACCGCACGATAAGATGTTTATAATTAAGTAGGTACATCTAAATAACATTCCCACATAAGGAAGCCTTAATAATGCGTGATTAATTCCGCAGTTTGGCCTCAGGCTTCGCAGGCTCAGACAGGTTGCATTAGGCCAGGAGGCGCATTCGTGAATCATACGTTCCGCAAAGAATGTGAAATTGACGTCATCTTCCGATAATCTTTAATATCGCTTGCTTTACGGAAATTTTATTTATAATCTACGTTCCAAACATTTGTCTGAATCTGAAATTTTGTTTTATAAAAATCACATGTTTAAAATTAGCTAGGAGACCATTATTATACAAAAATACTTTTTCTAGAAAACTTTGAACGAAACATTTGGAAAGATAACAATTAATGTAATACTTACAAAAGTATGTAATATCTACAACAATAAAAATAAATTGTGATCTGTTTTACATATTTTTTGTAACTCTTACATAATTACACAGCCTTACCAAGCTCGAATTTCTAAAACAAGCAGTCTGTTTTTGTATCTCTCTAATATATGTACCTAGTCAAGTTAGTGACACCGAGTGGTTGCAGAATGAGGCACGTGGCCGCAGGCAGGCTAGCTCTCCGAACAGCCACCAATGCACTCGATAACTGAGCAGTAAATGAAACATTTATTTCAAATTCGTTTAGTACTAAATAATTGTCTTTTAAATTGTCGGTATTGTCTGTTGATTGTGTTTTACTATAGCGAACTATTTTAAAATCTGAACTAGTTATTGTTATCTTTAATTCAGCTACTGGCAAATGTAGAGTTTGTATCCCGTTTCAGATCATCAACCATATTCTAATTTATATGACATGACTCCCTTTCTTATTATATAACCAAGTGTCCTTTTTACAGTATTCCAGTGTCTCAGTGTCATATAAATAACTTCTCAAAAATAGTTTTGTCGGTGTATACCACAAACAGTTTTGAATATTGCTCATTATTGATCAATGATAATATCATATTGTTTATATACATATTTTCATGTGTGTAGAATGTGATATACTGCTTTATAAAGAGTGAACCGCAGACCGATAAAATCAAGTAGTTACTAAAACGGATATTAGAAAAATAAAAACAATGGCTAATCTTAGTACCTACACAGATGGACAGAAGTGTGTCGACAGTTGGCTATTCGTGATAGCGAACTAGCGTGTGAACCTTGTGCTTGCGCGAACTACTGCTGAATTTAAAAAGAACAAACTATGAAACTATAGCGATTTTCATGTAAATGTCGAGAGGATATTTTGTACAAAAAATCTTAACTGGGATGTATATTTTTCATTCGAATTGATCAAGATTTTTGTAAAAAGTTGGTTATGGTTTAAATTATTAAAAAATATAAAAATAAAAACAGTATTTTTCTTGGAATTTGTCAGTCTTAAAAATACTTAATTTATGATTATTTGCCTTTTCATTGTGCTAAAAGAAAAGTAGAGTCAAAATTCTCGGCTTTATTTCTTTGTATTTCATGTAACATTACTACTAAACTAACGAAAATTTGCGTGAATGCAAACTTGTATTACAAAAGCAACAAAGTTAATCTAAGTCCCTTTTGATTATTTACAAATTATACAATTTGTTTATCTTTTTTAAGAACGTTTAATGCATTAGTTTTATCGTGTTATCAGCAACTTTGAGATCAATGTACTTACGGGGGCTAAAATTAATGGCCTGATTTTGTTTAAAAATTATTTAGATCGCACAGTAATTATTTATTTTCAAAATGTGTCATGAAGTTGGATTATATTTCGATAAGTTTTTATCAAGCTTTAATTCAATGTTACCCTAATTTGTAATGTTTCTTAGCCACTAAATGCGCTGCTTGGCAATTGAAAGTACCTGGGTGACCGAGTTGAAACTCAGATTTTCAGGAAGCGGTATATTGTGTCGTTTGTTGGAACAAATTTTTTCTTGTATCACCAAAAAAAGCATAAATTTGCGATGTTATTGAAATAAAAGTATGACAAATTGACTTTTTGGCCAAGAACGTTCATCTGTGAGTTTGACCAAAATAGTTAGAGCAGCTTTCGAGAAAAGGATTACTATTATATACACAATATCTATACTTCTATACTAATATTATAAAGCTGAAGAGTTTGTTTGTTTGTTTGAACGCGCTAATCTCCGAAACTACTGGTTCGAATTGAATAATTCTTTTTGTGTTGGATAGTCCAGTTATCGAGGAAGGCTATAGGCTATATAACATCACGCTACGACCAATAGGAGCAAAGATATAGTGGTAAATGTGTAAAAAACGGGAGAAATTATACCTATATAAAAGGAGAAACTGACTGACGGACATATCAACGCACAGCCTAAACGGCTAAACGTAGGCACTTGAAATTTGGAAGGGACGTAGCTTAGGTACCGCAGAGGTGCATTAAGAAAGGAATTCCCGAAATTCCCACGGGAACGGGAATTAGCGGGAAAATCCTTTTGTATGAAAAATCTAAACCGCTTAAGTTAGACGCTTGAAATTTGGCATGCAGGTACCTTAGTAAACTTAAAGCTAAGTTGCAACAGGATATTGCAAAATTCCCACGGGAACGGGAGTTAGCGGGAAAAAACTTTTGTATGTAAAAATCTAAATCACGTAAGATAGATGTTTTCAATCTGTGTACTCTGTACAAAAAAAAAATAACACGCAAACGAAGTTGCGGGCATCAACTAGTATAAATATAAAAGATTAGCTCGTTTAACATTGATCTGTACCCATGCTGTTGTTATGTATGTTTTATATATATTTAGTTAAACTTATTTATCAATTTTCAACTCTGGAATGTACACCTAACGTTCTAGTCATGGAACACAAAACGTAAGCTTATTCATTTACATCTTATTCTGGCAAAGCAAATTCGCTAACAACTCATAGCTTGCTCATGTGTTGAGGTCTGCTTTCTTAGTAACATTCGAGAGAAAACCCTCAGTATTCTTCGCTGTGTTAGATGATAGCTAAAATTAGATGATTATGTACCGTTTAAAGGAAACCAGGCCGTACTGATCGGAGTGCCGAGCTGTACTGCAAATAACACCTCGTAACCTTCGCACTTGATACACTTTTTGCACAGGACTGAATTGTGTAAAGAACAGGCGCACTCTATATGAATCACCATTTTATGCGAGGTTTGATTCAAAAATTATTACGTAGTTTTATTACATTATTAGCACTCCTCCCGCGACTTCGTTCCCGTAAGAATTTGGGAAAATTATGTAGTCTATGTTACTCAGGGATATGGCATTCTGATGGTGAAAGAATTTTACAAAGCGGTCCAGTCGTTTCGGAGCCTGTTCAATGCAAACAAACCAACAATCAAATCTTTCCTGTTTATAATATACTAACATTCCGATCGGGATTTCGTTCCCTTGGGAATTCGGGAAAATTATGTAGCCTATGTCCATCGGGGATAGTGTAGCTTCCTAATGGTGAAATAATTTTTCAAATCGGTCCAGTAGTTTCGGAGCCTATTCAATGCAAACAAACAAACAATCAAATCTTTCCTCTTTATAATATTAGTAAGATAAATGTAGATTAAAAATTAAGTTTTAATATACAGAGTGTAAGGGACAGCTTCGCAAATACTTAAATGGTGGAATCCACCCAAAACTGTGATCAGCTTTGTTTTCCTCGGAAACGTCATGTTAAAGAATGATCGTTATTTATCTAACTTTGACGCCACGCAATGTACCGCGAAACTTTGAGCAACAGCTACATCTTGTTGAAATGTGTGCAGTAGAGTTAGTGTAAACCACTTATCACATTATTTAGTATCATTTAAATTAAACCATTTATCTTTATTATTTAACTTAATGGTTTCTTTGAAATGATTTTTTTTCAATGTATTTAAAGAATTTGTTATGTGATGCCTGCGTTCTAAGATAATTTTTACCATAAATTGTTAATACTATAATTTACTAATACTTTTAATATTTATTATGATTAAGATTAGAAAATTGCTAAACAATACCGCTCAGTTATTTATCGTTAATATGACCGGGCTAGTAAAACCGATAATGAAAACCTATTTAACTTTTATGACTGTAAATTTATCTAAAATCTGAAGCTTAAGTTCTTGTTCAACAAAATGGTTATCCATTACACCACGTAAATAGTTCGAGCATTTAATTTAAGCTTTTCATGTTGGTAGATTTGAATGTAACATTTCATTAATGAATTTATTACTATTACATACTGAGATTTTGGGTTTGAAAATAAGACAAATCGAATATCTATCAGTTTGTAATTTTACTTTCAAAGTTCATCCATGAGTGGATTCTACAGCACAGAAAATCCAAAATACTTATCATTAGCATTAGCTCTTTAAAAATACTTACCGAAGGTAAAAATTTATTACTTACTAAATGTAAAAATACGCACAAATCTTGAACAGTATTTCAATAAAAGCTTTGACAGTCTTCCATAAACAATCCCATGCATTTACTTTACGTATACAAGTATAAGAAGGTAACAATTGAACAATATGGTAGGGAAAGCCTTCGCATCCATCACGTTAGTAGGCTTCGGAGGCAGTTTGTGTATTGGCCCAGTGCGATATGATCGCCCCCCTGCCGCCTTATTGATAAGGCTTCTACTTCCTGCGAGAGGCAAGCACAGACTCTCGTCTCTTAAGGATGTGTACTACCTGTAATACGAGCTTTGTTATCATATGATTATTCTTCTTAGCGAATACGCGTTTATTTTAAACGTAATTTTGAGGGAAGCAGTTGCTCAACAGAATTATTATATTTTTGTAAACGCTTTACCGAATATCTAGATTCGTAGCTTCAAAGTTCTTTGTTTTATGTTAAAACAATATACATAGCTTCATACTGTAATTAAATATTATTATAAACTACCTCATTTACATGCTATATCTAACTGACTCTATCGTTTGAAGGATCTCAAGAGCCCCTGCAGTAAATCACCTTCCAATTTTCAGGTCCGGTTGCTTTGTCAGTTACGTGCGGTTTTCAAAAAATGGCATTACCTTATTTAAGGACAAGAAAATAAGGATTTTCTTCACTTTTTAGTTATTCAACTCCGATTCCATGTATTTCACAAGTGACTTGGCAATACATAAAAACGCCGTTATTAATCAATCTTAGCATACACAAAATAATGTAGGTAAGTAAAAACTATATAGGGATATTGGAATTCCAACACTATGCATTAAACAAGTACAAAGATAATAAATTCCTTTAACACACTCAGATAACTGTAGCGAATACTAATCATCACCCTAAACAACCATCGCTTATAAATCCAGACGTGCTATTGTAGCCGATCAATATTTAATACATTCCAAGCATCGCGCGAAATAATTTAATGCAACAACCAACAAGAAATCGAATAGCATCATACATCAACCGATAGAATAGCCACCGTAAATTGAAAGCCGCGATTATGATGGGCAAAATAGATTCGCCTAGGGTCGCAGCGACATCACGACTAGCTGGGGTTAAACAGCGATCCTTCCTGCGCTCGACTTACGAGCTCACCCGATACAATGGCCAATTTCTCAGAATTTCCCCTTGATGGATTCCAGTTAATCTGAAACAGTTAACGGGATCTCGCAATAGTTTTGTACGGCTATCCGAACTGATATAATTACGATCATGTCTCGATTCATTTATCGCTAACGTCATCTATATTCTTTACAGCAAATACTTGCTAAAGACAAGATCTTATACGACTAGAAGCTTGTTTAATACACTAAAGTATCCAGTTAGTTTTATTTTATGTTTTGGAAAGACTTAGTTTTTTTCATAAAAGCTGGTGTCTAACAGTGTTTCTTATTGCATTTTTTCTGGTTTTATAGTCTTCGTAGTTTACTGGAGTGACCGCTACAAGGTTAAAGATGATGAAACGACTGAGAAGACGTTTCTCAGGGATTTGATACGGATGACGCCGCCCGCGCCGGTAATCACGACTGACATCGCTTTGGAAACGTTTTCGATAAATTATTTTCAATTTACTTACACGAGTTTCTCTATCGCTACACGACCTACGATTATAACTACCAATATGCCTCAATACTCAATTTAATCACTCTAGTTAATAACTGACACAAAAAAATACATCGAATTAACGAAGCTCGTAAACATAACACTTTACCTACTTGCACTAATGAATCTGTTTTTATCTAATTTCCATACGAACCTAAAAATATGGAATTTTACGGATCTGGAATTTAAAATTTGGAATTTAAAATCTGGAATTGAAAAAATCGATGACTGCATACCTACTATATCAATCTACTTTGATATGACAAAGGCTTTCGATTTTGTAAATCATAGAGCCTTAATTGATAAGTGTGAAAGATATGGAATAAGGGGAAAGGCGCTGGAATGGTTGACAGGTTATTTGTCTGAAAGAAGCCAATCTGTAGAGTTGAATCAAATTGATAACAACGGCAATTTTGCTAATTTTAGATCACAGAGTAGGTTCAATAACATAGGTGTTCCACAAGGGAGCATATTGGGTCCTTTATTATTTATCATTTATATTAATGATATATCTGACATAACAAAACATAAAATGACATTATTTGCTGATGATATCTCAGTTGTAATTTCTAATGACATTAAAATTGAAACAAAAAAGTACATCGAAGAAATACATAATACAATTACAAATATAAATACATGGCTTGAAAATAATAATTTAAAGGTAAATTTATCTAAAACTAACTATATACAATTTTTAAATTATAAAACACAAAATTTGGATCTTAAGCTTACCTATCAAGGTCAGAATATTGAAGAAGTAAATGAAATCAAGTTTTTGGGACTTATTCTTGACAAACATTGTAATTGGAAATCTCAAATCGAATCAGTGTGTAACAAGCTTGCAAGATTTACATACGCACTAAAGCGCCTTAGAAGCATAGCTGGTGTAGAGGTGGCTCTCATGGCGTATCATGGATACGTAGCGTCAGTGCTTCGCTATGGACTCATTATATGGGGGAACTCGGTTGAGATACTCAATGCACAGATTGCACAAAAAAAGTGTGTTAGGGCAATTTGTGGAATCGGACCACGGGAATCCTGCAGACCGTGGTTTAAAAAGCTTAACATTTTACCTTTGATTTGCATGTACATATTCGAGGTCTGCGGTTTTGTCAGGGCACATCCTACTTTTTACACAAAAAATAATACAAACCCTCGATTACGGCCTAGGGATCCCACTCTTCTGTCACTGCCAGTGTGCAAAAGTGTACTCAGGCAAAGGAATTGCTACTACATGTCTGCAAAAATATACAATCACCTTCCTTTCGGCATGAAACAGTTACCACAAACACTTTTTAATAAAAGGCTTAGGTGTTGGTTAATGGATCATTGTTTTTATACTTTAGACGAATATTTTGGAAAACATTATTAAAATATTATGTAATCAATTGGAATTTATTGATTATGAGCATGTTAAAGTTGACATAATGAAATTTTAAAATTTGAATGTAATTATTTGCTCTCTTTTAATTGATGTGACTTTTATGAAAACTAAATCGTAGTACTTATTTAAATAATATTTTGCTCTATTTGCATGTTACCTTTATGACTAAATGTGTTGAACGTAATTTTATTTTTATTTTTTTTCTTCATGAAACATCTGTAATCCACATTTACTGCAATAAAGATCATTCATTCATTCATTCATTACAAAATTGTTAAATCATAATTAGTTACTAATAAAATTCTGACTTGCCTACTGTTGACTAATTCAAAAATATTAATTTAAATCAACATTTTGCATGCTGTTCATATATGGCAAAACATGAGTTCTGTACCTTATTGTAACACCTGTTATACCATGTTTTAAGCAAATAAAGTTATCTTATCTTATCTTATCTTATCTTAAAAATAGCACCTAATGTAAATTTTTCTTCAGAATAAAATTAATATCGTATTTTCATTTTTTTAATAAAACATGTCAAAAAATAATAAAAAAAAAACAAAACAGAATCTTAAAACAAAAACATAGTGTTAATTATATATTTCTGAAACAAACGTTAGGAAATTAAGAATTTTGCAAAATTCAAAATTATACTTACTCAAAAGTTCCATTGAGTGGTATTAGACACATGGAGCAATTACAATTCGATATAATTTTAGTAATTGCTGACGAGAAAAGTTGTGGAAGATGATTTTTAATAGATTTCGTGCTAAAAAGGCAATATAATTTTTATGACTTATCAAGGTATTACGCCTATTGCGATTGTTGAGCTGAAATTAACAAGCTGATTGTAAAACAAAAAAGCAGCAAAATAGAAGAGATTATAAGGTAGTTACTATGTAAGACGACTACTATTATGTAAGAGGTTGTTCTTATACTTATTTTGGTTACTTTAGAGTTGTAAAACTAGTTAACTTATAAGGATACTAATCTTCATAAAGGTAAATTAAATTCAGAGGGGGAAATGAGTTGCATTTACTACATACCTGGTTATTAAAGTTGTAGATACTGCAAAGGGTCATCGTCATACTTTACTACAAGTATCCTTATAAGGCCAAACATTTTCAGTAGAAGCACGTAGAGGCATTGGCCATATGTACGGTATTTCGACAGTGGCATTTGACCAATGCAATTTGTGACGAGAGAAGTGCATCTCGATTTGTTAAAAGGCTATGGAATTTTTTTATACTTCCTGTATTATAGTAATCACTATTTATATTAGAATTCTTTCCGACTCAGCTGTACAAAACTCAATAAAGATATATGTATGGAAGTATATGTTTTTTATTCCTTGTTTGGTGGTTTTTTATGGAATAAAATTGTCTAAGCACGAGATAGGATAAGTTTTTTGTAGTGAGAAGTAGGTTTTTAACTAGCTACATAAAGTTTTCTTCGAGTCAAGAGTTGGTAATATATTTAAACAAATAGTAAGCATTAGGGGTCGGTCGCAGTGACTGAGGTGAGGGCACATGAGGATCCGACCTCGCGATCCTTGTGAAATAAGAAGACGACGACCGCGGCGCGACGATTCGACACAGAGCCGACGGGCAGCGATCACAAAGCTTTCTCATTAAACCGTCACCAACGCAGCCGTGACACTAAAAGTCATTTCGACGAAAAAAATGCCCCAACCCGTTTTGTTACATTTCTTTACGCTCGGGAAAAGAGCACAAAAGATTTTCTTAGTCGAAGCGTGACTGTCGTAATTAAGTGGCGAGAAAGCTTGTCGTGTTAACGCAGTTTTGTGATGTGGTACATCATCATCAATTTGTCACTCGCACTGTCTCGCGCCTTATGGATAAAGCTATTATAATTCTTTTGAATGTAGCATAAAGCTGTGTTACAATGATAAAGGTCGAACTGGCTTGTCGACACCTCCCTACATTTAGTCTGTTTATGTGATCAGTATTTTATTCAAGGGTAAGAGGACATGCCAACCTTTGGGAACCAATTTTTTACAATGTCACTGTGGCATAAAACTGAAGTTTAATAAGTTGGGTCCAATTTAAAATCAAAATTATTTTTGAGTTGGCTGTCTCTCAGAAAGGGGACCCGTCGGGGGCCGGATTATAAATCATAAATGCCACGTTAGCCGCCAGACGGCCGGGCTTCGTATCGAAATTATCGCCCGCGAGCCCTGCGTAAAATATACAAAACAGTTTCAGGTTACTGCGTCAAATATTTCTTTTTAGTGTCTACCATAAAATGCGTTGACTCATTAGAGTTCCTTGTAAAATTCATAATATTATGTTAAATATCTATTACCTGCTTACTTTCCACAACAGCGGCAGAATATCGATAACCCGTCTCTATCAATCATAAAACAAACTGTTTTGTGTCTCCTTTAAGCTGCTATTACACGCTTTCGATCTGAATTATTGCATTGAAGAAAATAATTTACATACTAACTAAATAAAGCAAGTAGTTATTAGTTGATTAATTATCCATTCGTTTCGCCATTACAAAATCACAGATTGATTTATCGATAAATAGAATTACAGACATGATTGAGCTGACATCATAATCGAGGGTAACACCGGACCACCCATGCAAACTGTAACAGCTTCTTATTCTACAACCTAAACATACTAACTTTTACTTTATTTCTCTTGAATTTAGGACGCAACTTCCGTACCGAAGAAAAATAATTCTAAACAAATGAAATTAAACCACAAGTAGTTAATTAAAAACGACAAAATCGAAAGTTTGCTGAGAATCGGATCAATAAAAAACGTCTAACTTCCTTAACAATCAAAAGACATTAGATCTCACTTTCGATATACCTACCTGCTTCATACTGCCTTTAACCAAAATGAAACCGGAGATGCCTTAAATTGACAGCGGATGTCACAATGCTCTAAATAATTAGCAACGCGTGTTGTAATCGATATTTTATTTATTTATTATAAGCACACTACATTGCACCGGATATTTTAAACAAAAAACATCTAGCCAAAAGACATATTTCGACATGGCATCAATGAAAAGTAAAAGGTCAATTTAGCGTTAGCTTAGAGTAGAAAGTTACGACAGAGATGTGACAGCATGCGGTGCGGGGACGGTCATTAGCTGCCTACAACAGCCACGATCTAAACGGAATTTGGTTGCAAAGTCAGCTAGCTATACCGCAATAATTATTCAGGAAAATATCTAGACAAGGGAGTCACTAACTCAGATATAAACAAATAACCTAGACGTCGTAATGTGGCATTCTAAATTGTAACGAGATCTGAAGGTATTGCCTTACGAGTGTTGTGATTCTTAAAAACGAAGATATAGCAGCTTTTGTTCGTTAAGATTTATAAAATGACAGCTACAATATCACAGATCAAACCACATATTTCTTGCTTAAATGAGGTGTTCACACAATAGACAAACACCTACAATGAAATGCATGCTATAAATAATGTCAAAGACAGAATTCATATCTCGCATTATGAACATGTTGTCGTGTGGGCTTGAAAATCAGGGTAATATCTCTTCAGCAAAGTACCAATGTAAAGTGCAGCACAGTTAAAAATATTAAATCATACTGTTTGTTTCCATTGATCACAAAAGTTACAACTTAGTTGCAAGATAGCAAAAAATATTTTAATTATTAAGATAGTTGAAATAAATAGCTTGCGAATATATCACACGAAATTTTATGGGGTATTCTCTATGTTCTTTAAAAATTTAATTTCTTAAAAAGCCTTATAGACATCACAAAAAAAACATTCGTAATGTTGTTGTCTATTGTTTCGATTATGGCTTACAGAAAAAGGCATAGTTCCTAGAGGTCCGTTATCGTATGACATAAAATATGAGCCTCATTGTTCTAAAAGGTTAGGTAGGTACATGATAAATGTATTTGTATTCTTAATTTAGTTACATACCTAGGAAAAGTAGACTTTACCGGACCGGGTTGGAAAGCTTGAAAGTTAAGTAGCCTTATTTGGAAGTACCCGATATTGGAATTGCGCTAATCAACAAACATTTGTTGAGGCAAAATAATTGGGGCCTCTGATAACCAGTTTCAATTGATTTATTTTCTGTACATTCGTATATTGGAAATAGAAACGAACAGAGCCCACTTTCACTTTAATCAATTGTCGCTTTTTAACAAAAAACAGGGTCACATAGTTCGTTAGTAATTTCTTTAATGTTTTTTACCCGTTACTGCGTTGTATTTATTTCCTTTCGCGATAGTCTGTAATTGCAGTTCTTTTACTCATATATGTATTAGGAAATTGATGATTTCTCACAATTATGGAGTCGGTGTCTTTGGAGTTAGCTGAAAAGGCTCGTTATTTTTTATCGATCAGTCGTCTATTTTACTGTCTTGGCCCCACAATATATCAATCGGAAGTGGAAAAAGCGGTGTGGATCGTAGGCGACAGTAATCACGGGTGCAAAAACTTCGTCGCATGCGCCGCCAATTACATGCCATTTACGGTGCGCTACGTGCCTTACATAATGGCAAATCTAGAATTTTTCATATACTACAATAATCTTCTTATAATTTTATTCGTATCTAGAGTGCATGATGCGTTGTTACTGTTGATGGTAGAGCTTCTAAATATAATTTCATTTATTTGTGTTCAATAAAAGATTCCACTATAAGAGAAGACAATAATTCTGACTTATATAAGCTTATAGAGTACAAAATCTCAACCTTTGACAACTCTAAAGTAGCTGGATAGGCACACTAAATACAATACACTCAAATTCAGTCGAAAATATGGTACCAGCCTAACGGATTTTTTAATCAAAATAAGCATTAAAATATAGGTTAGTTTAATATAATTTAAAATAATTGAATATATGGTACCGTGTGTCATGGTTCTTAAGAATGGTGTATCTGTGGGCATAGAGTGACTAAAGCACGGCTGATACTTTGCTTCCGTAGGAAAATACCTTATAGAAATGTAACGGAAAACCCTCTATAGAATTTTTAGATTTTTTGGCCTAAGCATTGAGACTGCACGTATTTTTTATTATAAGATGGGTTAACTCTTGACCTCAATATTGACCATAAGGTTAAAGAGTTTGTAATATGAGCGAAGCATAATAGACACATATACTTAAGTTTTCTAACTTCAAAGACTGCGGCAGACCTCGTGGCTCTTAGCTAAGATAGTAAATTAACATTAAAGGCATTCGTTGCAGGATCTCACTATTTTAGAAAAACAGCTAGGGGCGAATAGCGTTGCAATTACAGCGAGCGTCTTCTCGTACGTCCGTCCGTCCGACCGTCCGCAAGATGGCCGCCGCATGCCTGCCCAAGATTGACTAGTAGCTGCATGTTTCTTTGCCAGCGGCGATCTAGGTTGAGTCCATCTATCTGAGGGCTTGCTGGCATGCAGGAATGAAGCTCTTGCCCTCGGTAAATTAAAATACTTTTTGTTTGATAAGTGTTCTGTGATTATCTAGTGTTGAATACATAATGGTATTGCGGATACTTCATTAAAACACTGCTCGCATTACTCACCGTCGATAGATCGATTAAAACTCGAACATACCTGCAAATTAAAATAAATGGTAAGATTGACAGTCATTTATAAAGGTACCTATAATAAAGTTATTCAGTTTTAGAACGTAAAAACACCAGCTATAAAAATATCAAATAATAAAATTACATCTTTATACATCGGTAAAAAACGAGGTTCACACATTAAACGGTCCCGCCTAAACTGCACAAACCCGTCATTACACAAATGTATTCTCCGTTAGCTCTAAACCACATAAGTCACATTTATCGCCACATCAAAAAGCAATCAAGCGACAAAAGTTGGAGCGAGTCATCGAAAGGAACGAAAATATCTTTGAAACGCACCTAATCGATTCCACAGTGTGCGCAGACGCAGATGCAGCGCAGGTAGGACCAGCCCTAACATAATTTACGAACGTGCTCTATAAAAACACGGGCATCAGGAGCCAGATATGAAATTATACGTAGATCAATACAATAAAATGCGCTTATTTATGTGATTTAGACGCATGTATATTTGCCCAGTCAGGGTAATGGTTCAGACACCACTTCAGCGCTCAATAACACTTCTACACGGACTCGAGTCCGGCCGATTGGAGCGACTCCAGCAGTTAATAGACTCGTCTGGTTTCGATTTAAAAACCTTTACAATTGGCCAATTTAATTGGATGTAATAAAACTGTGATCGGTTTAGTCCACCCTTTAATGAAAACGTTTATAAGTGGAATCGAATGCTTAAGTTTATACTGAGTGTTGTCTGTAATGATGTAAGGTACGAGCTTTGGTCACGAACCTAATGTGCATCAATTAATGAGTTTAGTAACACAGCTTGGATTCCAATGATGGTTGAAGGTAGTTATGGGTATGTGTGCACTCCCGCGCATCCGTGCCCGCTGCAGACGCCCCCCGCTGCCACGAGAAATATGTTACCTGCCACCCGATGGAGGAAACAAACACTAACGTATTGACGATGCTATAAATTTCGGAAATGACCCTGCATTCTGATTAAAAAACCAATTTCGGTGCACGAAGTTCGACTACACTATACTTTTTTCTTCTTTTATTGAGAGAATCGGCATTTATTAAATTTTACATTATCTTTTATTATAATGTCTTTTTTAATAATAAATGTCAAACAACAAACATTTTCGAAGATATTGTTATTATGGTCCAGAAATATATACGTTAATATTAGTAGGCATGTTTATGAGTAGGAGTATTACCTAATTTACAATATCCATAAGTATGTCAAATTGGCATTCAACCTCCGAAAAGATGATTAATCATAAGAGCAAGTAAGTATTAGAAATTGAAAAGCTCTGTTACGACTTCAACGTAGCAAAACTTTTGTTAAATCAAAATTAGATATTTAAATATTTATTTTTCCACGTTGACATATCCGAACTTTAAAAATAACAAAATGTTTAATATTTGACTTTACCAGTTAAGATATAGCAGTACTCCCACAGAAGGGTTATAAGATCTCGCTTAGATTACATCGAACGTGGGATATTGGCACAAATACGTGGCATGGGTATTAATAGAATGATGTGTATAATTTATGAACACTTGGTAGTACGCTAGGGGGTCTAAAGTCGCGGGCTGGCTTGTAGAAAGTGCGCGGCGGAAGCGCTCTCCTACGTACACCGTGAATCCGCGACCGACCGCGCTAACTACCACTTATACGAGTTAAGTAATGGCTTACTTTTGATTAGACAGCGATTATACCGTTGATTGGCGGCTCAGCGTCACTCCCAGTATGTATCGAGGTTAACTGACCACTTGCTCGCTTTCCTCGCCACACGTTTCGAAGGGCTTGCCTCGGGCGAACGATATTTCTAGTTCCATTTAGTTTTGATTACCATTTATTTAGACGTTCATGTCGACTGTTAAGCCACTGGCCTCAGACAATCTAAGCTTGACCTTAGTACCGTATTAGCAGTGTACCTAACCTACTAAAATAATGACATATCTGTATTAGCCGTCTGTACAATATGTATGTACGTATAGTAAAATAGGGTTAGTACGGAAGTAGCTCTAGCACAATCCGCAGATTTATCTAATTAAAGAAACTTACTTACATCATGCTAAAACGTAGGAGATAAACTCTAAAATTAAAAATTTTGTGTAACCTCCGACTTTTAGGGTCTTACCACAACAATAAAACTAAAACTTATACAATGTTTAAAATATTGTCAGTTTCAGACATTATCTAAGTGATGGTTTTTTGTTTTGTGATAAAGCTGTTATTGCTTTTAATTCTTAAATGGCTGAATCAATTTTGATCTAGAAACCATCTCGATTAGGTCGGCTTTCAAACAAAAAAAAACGCATCGAAATCGGTCCTTTCACTTACGAGCTACGATGCCACAGACAAACACACAGATACACAGACATACAGATACACAGAAACACACGTCAAACTTATAATACCCCTCTTTATTGTCGGAAGTTAAAATAATGACACATAATATATTGAGTGTCTCCTACTCTCTGTCAAATGGCGTTTATTTCATCCAGACTGGAATGCGAAAGACTTGTTCTGCCCAATTAGCTTCGATTCGAACTAATATCATAAATAACAAAGCAAAAGTTGCTAATTTCATATTAAATTTTACATTCGTCCGTCGTATTGTGTGTTCATTTTGCGAAAAGAGACGTTGTAAAGTTATAGCGGTTGTAAAAACGCTAATAAAACTTCAGCTGGTGTGAATGACTCTAGATATAGTTTATGCAAAATGTGATGGCCTAACTAAAAGGCAAAGAGCGTTAAAAAATCGATGATAATATCTCGTTCCTTGTGTGTGACATTGTTGAACGTTTTGTAATAGAGCAGCTATAAATATCTCACGCTATGACATTAGAGATTTAAGCAATAATAGGTAAGACGAAGTTGCAGGAAAAAGCTAGTCGGGCTATAAATTTTTTTATTGCTTTTCTTCCCACTTAAGCACAAGTTCGTCGACCTCATATATTTTAGTTTGAATTTACAATACAACTAAATATGTACATATTATTATCATCAATTAATCACTGTATCTATTCGTATTATACACAGATTGGGATACATTATCAGTATTGCCATTATATTTGTGTTTATAACAAGATTTATGTACCCGTTTGTCCTTCTAGACAAATATAGACTTGTAAAAACGTGCGATCGTGCCTATAAAATGTGGCAGCTAGTTGAATAAAAGTCTAACTTATGCTACAGTATATAGTTGGACACTCGACAAAAAAAGACGGTGTTATAAGTTTGATCGCTATGTATGTCTGTCTATGGCATCGTAGCTCTTAAATGGGTGATTGGAATTTGAAGGAGTTTTTAATTTTTAAAAGGTTTTAGTTCCAGCGGTGGTTGAAGAAATATAAGCGGTGAATGTCGGTGGTTATACTATTTTTTTTCTTCTTCAGATAGGTCTAATAAAGCAAACAAAAGAATGTGCCCTGCAGTTGGGATACTTAGCGGTAAGTTCTCTTTACATCATCATGCTTAGCAACTAAGACTTTCGGCTGTGGAAAGAGACTCTGAAAGATGGTATTTGCAATTCAAAATGCATTGTTTATAGAAAACGTTCCATGTTCCATTTTCAAAATCACTTACGACCCACTACGCTTGTTCTATAATGGATTTTCATAGTATTTTACAAATAAAGCTTAGCAAAACACCTTGGTGAAACAATATCTTTTCTCATAAAACGTCAAACACTCTTTACTGAAAAAAAACTAGAGTGCGTTTCAAAGAATAGTGAGCATTGCCTAATTATTGGTAGCATTGCAAATTGTTGAAAATGCAAGGAAATACAGATTCTTTTTCGACAATTCACAATGCTACCAACATCATGGCAATTAGCTCACTATTCTTATATAAATGTTTTATTTGCCTCGCATGATGATGTAAAGTATAATGCTTACCTCGGTTGCAAGAAGCTATTACACCCTCGATCCATTAGCACACGGGCACCAAATTGAATCTTGTTCTGTTATAGCTTTCTTACGTCCCTTGTGTAACAATCTACTATTGTTAACCCCACGTGAAGGAAAATTGTATGATAAAATCATCAGAATAACTAGCGAAACATTATGCGACAAAACTTCTTCAAGTTTCTATGGCTTGGGTCTGTTTCACAGCTTGACCATGATCCGAAACTTTGCAGATTATGTAAAAAAAATCACGTCATTCATAATGCAGCGTCATTCATCCAATGGGCCTTTTGTATCACCATTGCCTCCTATGCACTAGTGATACTAGAAACTGGGAATATAGCAGGCAATGGTAAGACAAATTCGGCCGTGCCGTGTCGTGCCGTTCGAATGATAAAAAAGCAGATTGGAAAAAAGAAAATATTGCCTTAGCTCAGTAGTCTTACCTAAGATATATTATATTTAATTAAAGAATGAGCACTTTACACTAAATAAGAAGTCGGTCTACCAAAACGCGTTGGAGCGTACTTGTATGCGCTAACAGTTAAGTGTGAATTGTGAGAAAAGTCGTGAGAATCACATAACATGTGGAGCTTGAACTTGAACTCATGTGTATACCGACACTGACTGACCATGTAACTTATTTAACACATGTTGTACATGGATTTGACATGTTATGACTCATTTATAAATCTCGTAAAGCAAAACCTTATCTCTCTTAGGCAAGATGGTTTGAAAAGCGTTTTTTTAAATAAATCAACAATTTGTTACAAGTTAGTACAGCTTTCACTCACTTGGTTTGATATTAAAGAAAAAAAAGCTTTTCTACACAAACCTAAAGAAAAGATTAAGAATTGAAAGGCACTTTTTAATTTTAATTTACTTTCTTAAAACCATTTCTACGGACATTACAAAAACTCTAGTGACATGTGATTAAAATGGTGACGGCTAGTGGTGTAAAGTACAAAGCAAATAAAATACCGATTTTAACGAGCAAACATTAAAATACCTAAGGTTAATAAACGTCAGTGGGTTTAAAAGTGTATATCACTCATTGATTGGTCCATCAACAAACATGACTTGCAAGTGTATTGTACTTTACTTAATGCAAACTTTTCAATTGATATACTTTTTATTGATTTTATATATTTTTAAATATGGATTTATTTTATTTGGCGATTTCAGAGTTGATACCATAGAAAACAGGTACGTTAACATCTTAATGGGTCTTTTTATAATTCGAAAACGGCACGGTAAACTTGTATTATCATTGCCTTCTACGTAATAGTAATACTAGAAGCTAAGAGCATAAGGCGCAATGGTAAATTAAAATTTGAAATGCCGTGCCGTGCCGTTCGAATTATAAAAAGGCCCAATCAATGTACGATTTCAGACGAAGCGAAAAAACTCATTTTTCATTTTTCTTAAAACATTTTTCTTTAAAACTTTATACTTTAATATCAACTATAAATATAATAAAAAACCGGCCAAGTGCGAGTCAGACTCGCGCACCGAGGATTCCGTACAAACAAGGTACAAACCTGTAGGTATAAAAGTAAAAGTTCAATTTAATACCTCTACGCGTTCATGAGGAAAGGGGTAGTAAGTTTAAAATTATTAAAAATATTTTTACTATATGATGTTACTAAAAAATTAAAGGTTTTCGCATTTTTTCTTTATCTGTGCTATAAGACGTTACTTTGTATCGAATTTCAAGATTCTAAGTTCACGGGAACTGCCATGTAGGTTTTGATTCCCTTGCGAGTGTCGGAAATTTGCAGAAATTTGCGGCATAAACGGCTATATCTTTTGATTGCATTGACTTAGAAGTTTGATTTTTTCACAGCTTCAAGGAACAGTAGATTTGAGTATTTGATATAAATTCCAGTTTGATACCTCTACGCGTTCCTGAGAAAAAGGGTCTTGACAGACAGACGGACGGACGGACAACAAAGTGATCCTATAAGGGTTCCGTTTTTCTTCTTTCGAGGTACGGGACCCTAAAACTACACTTTATGTAAAAGAACATACAATACACAATTGTACATTATGAAATAGGTGCAGTGTTAATACTTCCTATTCAAAGGAACAGGCTTTTCTTTCGTCTACCGCGATGCAACAGCAAAATTAATTGTATGCAATACGATAACTGCAATCTATGATTGGTTCCTGATTCCCGAGTTTCAGTGATTAGAACTATAGGGTGCATACACTATTGGTATGACTCAAATTCAAATTATAAACTTAATTGTACGGGAAATTATACAGGATTCCATTAAATCACACAACTCAAAACACGCTACCGGCGCCGGGCCTAATTGAAAATAGCGAATATCCACTGCCTAGATTCAGCGTATTAATTAAAACTAAAGATTCTCGCCTCTCCAGTACGCTCAAATACCTGCTTACTAGCTACTATTTGTAAACGCTTATTTTCATCGCCATCGACATAAATTTAAACATTAACACCGCGTACTAAGGATTACAATTCTGCGATCAGATCCCGTTCCTTTCATCAATGCATTTTGGAACGTATACAAAAGACTGTAAGGTAAGTTTTCAGTTGCTGAACCGATAGTTTGAATGTGGAATCAAACAAGGAGCGTAGTTAATAATTTATTGATATAAGACATGCGAAGCCCATAAAGTTACCTTTGGCACACGTCTCGGTCTCTTTTAATTTGTAACTCGTTAGCATTAAGAGTCAGTGCGCAACTGCACACTGGGTTTAAATTAAGATTTCGACCCTATCAAGCAGACATTTCATGGCGGTGCTTTATTGGCTCAGCTATCTGGAAAGCTCGTTTGGACTTTTACAACACCTTCTAATTAGTATTTCCTGCGGTTATTCATTTACATTTTTTTTTTAAATCACAGTTATTAATTCTTTAACCTTATTGGTATTATAACTTTAACAAGCACTTGTACGAATTTTCCTAGAGCATCCTTTTACTTCAACTGCGGCTACAAATAATACTATAAAAATAGGGTGTCGTTCACACAACATTGGCCTTGGCAGTCTTAAACAGACCATTTAAGCAGTTATCCTATAGCAAATAAAACAAGAATTATCAAAGCTACTAAAAAATAGAATAGTCTAACGACGCATTGAAACATTCTTAAAAATAGTCTTAACATGAAAGCCACATTAACGTCTTCTAGTTTAAATTCAGATACTTCAAATATGCGCGGAGAGCAAATAAAGCATCATTAAAGGGTGAAGGAATAGAGCTTCATTAAACGTAAGTAAACACTCGAGCTTAACCAGGCGTAACAAACATCAGTGTCTCAAACAATAGTCATAACTGTTGAACAAACAAAAGTTATCGAAGACCGTTTGAGCCAAACGGTGGGGGCGGCGCGACGCGAGAATGTTAGAAAAACTTATAGAAAATGACAAGCGGGAAAAGGGACAAATAGAGATGCGCCGTAGAATAGAGCGAGAGAGATGGAAAACTCGTTCTTCGACATTCCGCCGCGTGGTGGATTTAGGAACGGGGGCAGCGATACGATTAGGAGGTTATGCTGTGTTATTTTTGAGGTTCTGTAGACCAATAACTAATTGGAAAATGGATACCGCTAGCAGGGACACGGACCCTGCAATTTAAGTTAACAGTCACACAAATGAAGGTCAACGACACTTGGCATGAAATGCAGATGAGTGTGATAGTTTCTATTATGGAAAACACATATTATTTTGTACGTTTAACTATTCAGTTGTTGTTATTAATTATTTTTCTTTTGTTAACACTTTCTCGATTGAGAATATTGGAATAAAAAGTATAAAACCCAATAAGTAAGGAGTAGAGCGTCAAATGTTTATAGGACCTCTAACTTATTGCAATAAAATTTGATGATTTTAAAAATGCGTATATTTTGATGAGTCATGCGTGTGAGTGCAGTTTTCAGGTGACCGCGCTCAGAGCGGCAGAAGGGTCTCACAAGCCACCACAGCACAGGCGACGCGACTCCGGCGCAGGCGCACAGACACGCAACGGTGTCCGGTTGCCACCAGACAACCAACCAGCCTCCACCGACAAGTTATGACACGAAAACAAACGCCGACACCATCATCGCTAAACCTTCTCATTTATTTTTGATACCGACCCCTGTTAAAGTTTTTTGCGAGCTCCTGGCATCCGCGCTATAAAAATAAATACCTAATGTTTAAATGTTGCGCGTCTCACAACCACCATATGACCTTACAGATCAGGAGCAATATCAATGTAAAAGAATAAAAAACATGTAACAAAAAATGCTCTTGATTCTGGTAGCTCTACGGTGAAAATATATTACTATATTTTTCAACCTCGCACTGTAGCACTTTAGCAAAAAAGTAAGGACAATATCTTACTTACCTAGCCATTTAGCTTGCGTATATGCTATTAACATGATACATGCAATCATAACCGTGTAACTACGTATTTAGTGCATTAACATAAAATAATAAAAAATACCCATCATAAGCCCAATCGATCGTACCCTCAACCCTCGAGCTACAAACACGGAATTTTTTAAACTTAAAAGCCATAAGTTATATAAATTTCGAACACGGGTGCGACAATCCTCAACCAAAATAGTGTCGTAATGACACTGTCATAAGTCATAAAATTGGTTGAATTAAATTCATCCTCTGATACTGATTATGAATAATTCGCTTGCAAATTTTTTCGAAAACTGTGTACACAACAGGAATACTTAAACAGCGTCTACAGTTTATACTCATTAACCGACTGTGATCAACTGCAGTAGGTGTTAGTTTGAAAATTTGTGTGAATACAGGACGTACCTTTCTAATAATATATGTAGATATGTACTATTTGCAAAATTAAGAATCAACTTGACAGTTCTGTTAATTGCGTTAAAATATTTCAAAAGTTAAAAAAACATTTATGGAATGGCATACCTAACGGTTAATGGAACTAAAAACAAATCCACTGATCGTTTTCCATTTGTAATTATTTATACAATGCCATCGATCAGCTGTCGAACATTACAACTGTTTTGAAACTCATCTCTGTGTCACTCTCAATAGTTTTTTGTAGATGCAGTGCAGGGGCTAGTTTCCCGCTTAAGTCTAAGATAGAAAAAACATATCAACTTTGAAGTTTTTCCTCGGAAGTGTCTGGGAGACGTGCCAAGTGATAAATACCTCGCTTTATACGGTAACTAGTCTAGAGACAATGCGAGTGTTTTTGTGGCCAGTAGCAACTCCTAGATCATTACAATAGCATAAAGTAGCCAGTTATGAAGCAGCCGTCCGCTGTGAGAACCACTCTGCAACCGGTTTATAGCTTAACGCTTTTTGTAGGAAAAAGGATCCATCGTAACTCAAGTAATTTTTAAAGTACTTGCATAAACAAAAAAAGTATAAGTCGCAACTTGTTGATAATACAGTTGATGCCGCAGTTTAGATTTAGGAGGTCGAGGGAGTTACTGCGAGTATAGAAATTATAACATAAAAGAGCGATCTGGAATTATCGATACACCGCGAACAACCGATCCATAAAAGTCAGAAAAAGAAAAATGGAATATCGTATAAAATCGTATCGGCAGAGATAAGGGCGGCGACGCGGCGTGCCGTAGCCCACGGCTGCGACTCGATATTTCATGAAACACCCGATTTATATGCGCTGCCGCGGCCCAGCAAAACCTTAATGTTCAGCGCGTAATTACTCACAAAAAAAGAAAAAAGTACGTATTATATGTCCGTCTGTATCTACTATACCTACCACAACAAAACCATTTTGAAGAGTTGCGCTTGTAAAATACTCTAACTCACGATGTATCATACCATCGATACCCGTTGAAGTCAATTTCAAAAAGTTTTAAAGTTGATGGGCCTTTTTATAATTTAGAGACGGCACGGCAAAATTGTTTTATCATTGCCTCCTATGTACTAGTGATACTAGAAGCTAGGAACATAGCAGGCAATGGTAATTCAAATTTTGGCATGCCGTGCCGTGCCGTGCCGTTCGAATTATAAAAAGGCCCATTTATTAGTGGTGCCTGGCCATTCTTTAAAAAAAGTGTTCATGTAGCAAAATATCTAGGTAGTTTTGGAGGACATATGTAAAAAAAAATATGTGTCGAATGCATACGAACCGATGGGCACAGCTCGTCACGTATTGGGTGCCTCAGGATGGGCTAAGGCGTCGCGGCAGACCTCGAAAACGATGGCGAGACGATCTGGAGGCCTATATTAAGAACTTGCCGAAGTTAACACAGAACCGTGATAAATCGAGTAAATCAGGGGAGGCCTTTGCCCAATTGTGGGATCTGACGGGCTAGTTAAAAAAAGTAAAAAAAGGCTATAAGTAGTACCTATATCCGTTATCTGGTACCCGTGGTGCAAGCCTTGCTCAATGCTCAGTTTGGGGTTGGATCGCGTTGTCTGAGCTGTCCAAGAATCTATTTAAACATGAACATAATTATACACTTATTTGAACTGAGCTTATTATTTAAAATGTATCTGATAAATAACGTAAATTTACGAGTAAAAAGGTGAATATAAATTGGAATTTTGAGTTTGGACATTTGGAAAAAGATATTAAGTAATAATTGAAAAGTGCTGATGAGAAAAAGGTATATACCAAATGCTTCGTATGTAACACAACTGTAAACAAAATAACAATCTGTTATTTTATGAAACTTGTTATTTGATCCTTTAAATTCAATAAAAGTAAGGTCCAGGACTCAGCTATTAAACTTAATCCTGTTTTCATTACGCGATTCAAGTTTACGATCACAATAAATATGACTATACAAGGGTGTAACGTAAATATTCTTATATATTACGAATATTTACGCCTTCAAAAAGGGTGAAATATTGAAAATTATAAAATATTTCACCCTTTTTGAAGGCGGGTCAATTTTTTGTTAAAAATATTTTATTTTACATAATAATTTATACTTGCATCTACATGACATGATTTTTAATATCAAATATCAATAAAAATACAGATATTTATTTATTTTGTAGTTTGCCAGACCTTATGGTTTGCCATAGAGGGCGAACTACATATTATGTAGCTACTTGGCCACAAAAAAAATTAAATATTTATATCACTATCGAATCGCTTAGTTCAAAATATACACACAAATATGCTAAAGAAAAATCACATACAATAATATTCTATCATATATCAAAGTCCCATTTTCTTCATTTGTTGGATTCCCGGAACTGGTTTGCGGAAAATGCTCAAAATATTTGCATGAAATTGCCTACGAGTAATCGTCCGATTAAAGTTCGCTCTCTGCCTGAAGTGCGGGTAATGTCAGCTTATGAGATTCTGTTGCCGTTTTAGTACAACTGTGGTTTAAATTATGGGTATATAATATGCAACTATGACATAATTTTGATGTGTAGTTTAGAAGAAATCTCTCACTAGCACCAAGGTTTGCTTAGCCATGATACCGGATTTGGCACTTAGCTTTAAATTATTATTAAATAAATAGGTATATTTTTTATATCTTAATTTTGACGAGGCTTGGTTCATCTATAATTACACTCATGACAGTCTCATATTAGGAGACTCCAAAAATAAAATAAGAACTCCTGGAAATCAAGGAGAGTTCCTAATTTCCAAGACTTTTCTAACATAAAGATATAAACAAAGAGTGTAAAGTATACTGTATTTTATTCCATTGTACATACATGAAATTATAACAAAGCGTTCAAGAGCTTTCCTTTTACAGATTTAGACATTACTAAGACAAATGCTCTGATGTCGCCTTCTACTACCGCCTTGTTAGTCTTATTACTAGGTAAATAAAGTCTGAAATAAAAGATATATCTTAATTTATTTCTTTACATTAATAAAACACTTACAAACTAGTACAATATGTCATATTTAGTCTTTAAGTGACACGAGTTGCCCAAACGTATGTATTTAATTTGGAGTGTGACAGTCAATCAGCTGTCAATGCAATGTTTTCGGCATGCTAAGCCAAACATAATGGTTTAGTGGGCTTTATAATCGGAATGTACGTTTGGTAGTCACCCCACTTGTCACACGGGACGTTTATCTGAGCACGCATCAGCAACCGACATTAGTCGCGACACAAGTTTACTTAAGATACCTATCTCGAACACATGGGATTTGAGGACACTCGTGCACGAAAGGTGCGATTACGTCATTCGGTTTATTAGCGCATTTAACTGATTCGCTTTAGTTCAGGTTTTACTTTCTAAGTATTATTAAGGGTAACTGAAAACTGAACAACATTATGTAGAGAAAAAGAGACCATGAAAAAATGGTACTTAACTAATTTGAATCAATTAATATAGTTAGTAGTGATAGCCCAGTTGGTAATGAGCCAGACTTGTGATCGGAAGCGAGCCTGTACCACTAAATTCGTCTTTTCGGATTTATGTATGGATTTATAATTATCACTTGCTTAACGGTGAAGGAAAACATCGGGATGAAACCCGCTTGTTCAAGAAAATTCATTTTCGAAAGACGAGCGGTCCACCAACCCGCATTGGGCCAGCGTGGTGGACTATGCCCTAAATCCCCTTCGTGTTTCCAAGGGGGCCTCGTGCCCCTCGGTAGGGATGTATATGGCTAGTAAAAAAAAATTGTTTTCAATAAAATAATATTCTCAGTGCTAATACATAAAATTTATTTTTTTCTATGCTAACACCGGATGACATCTTGATTTTTGCAGATTTAATTTTCTATATTTATCAAACACCCCTCTGAGACATCTTGACTTTTGCAGTTTTAATTTCCTTTATTTATTAAACACCCCTGCCTTACGGATTTTCGATCAGGTTTAAAAATTTAAAATAAAAGAGTTAATTTTTTTTTACCCATACTTCAAAGTGCACAACGCCGCTAAAGAAGATTTTCACTTCAAAAACGTTGCATACTCTATATGCTGTTGTGTGAAATAAGAAAAGTCAATATAATTAAATTACTTTAATGATAATTTTTAAAACGAATTGGCTTAATTTTTTAACAATCTGTGAGATGTAAAAGAGCTTACACAATACAATATACTTTATTTGCACACAAGGAAACACAACACAAGACATATACCTAACATAGTGTACAACATGGCAGCCTTTTAAAACAATTATATTGTATTGTTTGGGTTTTAATATTTACAAATACAAAAATATCTTTAAACTATTACCTAGTAATGAACCTAATTGAAGATAAAAAATAAAATACAGCAATTTAGAGTGCAAGTGTACTCCCGAGCTTCAAGGTGCCAGAGAACCTGTCTGTGTGACAGTGTACTTAATAAGAAAACCATTTTATTTTATTACCTAATCTCCGTTATTCTTCTGTTTGTGTGTCGATGTTAATACCCACTTATGATATTCGTATGAGTATTTTAACCCCTAGATATTGAGTCGGTTGAAGAGATGTTTTGACATCGAAGTCCTCTCACGTCAAAATGAATTAAATTATCATTTTGTTAAAATAATTACTGTACAACATTACGAATAAAATAATAGAAAAAATGTAAGGATGAGAATTCAATTACAAGTGTGTGTAACTTTTAAGGAAAATCAATAAGTGATGGCCACAGAACCCGAGCCATTAAACCTTTTTGTATGATTCGGCTTTAATACTTATTACTGTGACAGGTATGTGCGCTTATCGGTTGCTTGGCTGATGGATCGATGTTAAAAAGGCACTCTTGTTGCTCTAATCACCTGCCTTTAATGGCAGCCGCAACCCCTTTTAAAGTTCGTGTCCATGTTTGAAATTTGTTAGAAATCTTGATTCTTGATTTGAATGCCGCATTTAGTCATTTCTCTTCACATGCGCTTAGAGTGCTTTAGGTGACCGAAGCAGCCCAAGAAACTTATATTTTATATGTTAAAACTACTTTAACTGCTACATAAAACTTGTCGTATAACTACAGAAGTGTAGAACCAAAAATGTAGTATATCGCTTACTAATTAATATATATGAAACTAGCTGTCCGCCCGCGACTTCGTTCCCGGTGGATTTTCTTTTTTTATTATGAAAAATAGATAGTAGCCGATTCTCAAACCTACTGAATATGCATATAAAATTTTATAAAAATCGGTCAAGCCGTTTCGGAGGAGTATGGTACTAACATTGTGACACGATAATTTTATATTATTATACACATCAACACGGTCTAGGGATATTGCACGATTTTTCATACAAAAGAGGCCTGTTTGAGAAGCTATAAAAACATACTCGAGATACATGGAGGGCTATAATTTTCAGACGAGCAAGTGCTAAACTTGAATTTTCAATTCTAGTCAACAAATTTTGTTTTACTTGAAATTTGTGAAAACGTGACGGAAACGAAAACGAAAATGCACTTTTTGCCTGCATTTTGTATGAAAATGGTCCAATTTACGCAATCTTTTTGTTTCATTTACGTCACGTTTTCACAAATTTCAAGCAAAACAAAATTTATTGACTACAATTGAAAGTTCAGGTTTAGCACTTGCTCGTCTGAAAATTATAGCCCTCCATGTATCTCGAGTATGCTATTATAGCTTCTGAAACAGACCTCTTTTGTATGAAAAATCGTGCCATATCCCTAGAACGTGTTGATATGTGTATATAAGATAAATACCTATATAATATATTTAGTGACTTCTATATTATTATCGAAAATTAAGGATGTAAATCGGCCCACTAAACACAACAACTTTCCCCAAGGCATCAAGGACGCTTCTTAATATAACTTCAGCTGAACTATGAGAATTCTCTTTTGTACGTGAATTCTAAAATTTTATTTCAGAATTTCATAAATGTTCCTTAGGAAAAGTTGTTCAGTTTCATGGGAAGGATTACCTTTTAAAGTTTCACTAACTAATTAACATTTATTTATGTGACGTGTATGTGACATGCAGAAATATAAAACAGGTAAGTATTAAGTAAATTAAAATAGTTTAAGATAACGTGATAATGAAAACGTCTTCAAAAGTTTATTTAAGTCTTATTTAAAAAAAATTAAATGCAAGGTCAATTGATTAACATTTCTTTTACGGAACGATAATCCAAAGGCTGGGAGAGAAAATATTTCTCTAATCTAAATGAAATAAATTCATTCCAATAAATTTGCAAACAGATGAAAGTCTTAAATAAATTAATAGTAAACAATATAATTTAACCGATTATTCATAGGCATAGTAGTTTAAAGAGGACCCCGATAAATTCTGACTTTCAGTGATGAATGACTTAACAAACTTCCTATAATGTACACAACTTTGAAAGCCCTATGACATTTAATATTTGTCGGTGTACTGACACACACTCACTGGAAACTGGACACTGGGGGTGATCACTGGATGACTGTCATTGAAAATCAAAACGACATAATATAAGTAAATATTTTACAATGCGATCTTATTTCGCTGAAAACCGGCTTTGTTAATTAATTATTTTAATGAATAAAACTTAATAATTATAGAGATATATTGAATGCTCTTCAGTGTCAAATTAGTTAGTAAGAGCTATAAATAAATGCGGCCTCAGCAGAAACATAAACAATATGCCGTGATGTATGTCGTTGATAGACATATACATTGATTAAAATTTAAATAAGAAAGTATAAGACTGAGTGAGGTATCGGATCACAATAGAATCTGTCAGACTTCCTACTGCAAGACGAATGGTTCGGCGACAAAATAGATAACTTACCTCAATCTTTAAAACTCGAACCTCAATGAAGCCGTTTCTCCGCTCGGTAAAATTTCTTTACCTTATTTTCAAAGATTAGTCCTTGATTAATCACTCTTAAAAGTAAATTACTGCTTTAAATTTCATTCAAAACATTGTTATGTATTGATAAAATAAGTAAACATTAAATACGCAGTAGTAAAAGTAGTATTTTTTTATTTCAATCAAAATTCAAAAAAGTCAACTGTATAAACGACCTTCACAGGCTTTATCGGGATTATTTGTTCTCATAAAAATAATAGACGCTAGGTACACGCTCAATGGCCCAGACTAAGGTTTTCCCTTGTGTCTAAGTATTTATTGAGTATTCAATAAACTTATATTAATAATTTACATAAATGAGTTGAACGAATATTATATTTACAGAAGTTTATGACATTTACTATTAAACTAAATGCTTATGCCCGTATAGATCTGAATTGCTAAACAGTAGTGAACTATCAGCTTCAGATTGCTAAACATGCAGCTTTCAATATAATTCTCTAATAAAAGTATGCGTTTTAATAAACACAATTTTTAATTAAGCCATGTTCAGAAATTGAAATGGCGGATCGTGAATTCATCAGTGCCATAGCTAATTATGGCGGGATTGCGTTTATTTAGGCTTGAATTGTGCAATGGTCGGCCGAAGCAGGGCTGCATATTAAAGCTACGAGTGTCGGATATCCGACGGCTATGAGTACAGTCCACAGAAAAGCCAATCTCACTGATTGATTACTTACTTCATTACCTTTTGTTCGCGGCTCGACAATACCATTACCATAAACGTCGCGTATAAAGCCTAATATTATTACTATTCACGTTAAACCCGTTGCAATGTGTGCAGTGAAGTGGATTATATGATCAAATTAAAGTAATAAGTAATTAAGTAGTACATTATTGAGGAAAAATAAAGCTGTCAGCATTTACTATGATAAAAATGTTATAGTGGTGAACGAAAGTGGTGAGGTTGCCGACTGTACCCGTGCAATTCTGAACAATGCGAGCTAATAATAAGGGACGTCGTATTTACGAGCATACGTGCCCTCCGCGCTGAGACGAGCCAGCACTATTGTGCGCAGGCACAGACCTCCTATGATTATTTCACTCGCTTGCACTTTTCCAGAAATCCCCTTTTTAACTTTAGGTTTTATAGCCCCTAGACGAAATGAATCGGGTATTCGCGTAAATCTAATTTACGATTTACCGAAACACTCGTTGCATTGCATTCTGCGCTGTTCGCTCGTAAGTCATTTTTAAAGCTCGGCTTTTGTTCGATTGTTTCGCATGTTCGGTTTGGATAACTACCATAATTAGTTTTCTATTATGAGACCCATTTATATGAGCTCGTTACCCCGCTGTGGGACTACTCTGAGAGAACAGCGCACATAAAGTCATAAATACCAATAAAACATCGAGATATAGGCATTGAGTCATTGAAGAAGTGAAATTTATCGTACTCATCTTATTATATTGCGGAAATAGACGCCCCTACAGCTGCAATTGATAACTTATAATTTGAGAAATACCCAAAGGCTAACTAGTAAGCTTTTAGAAATGATAAATACCGAAATTCAATTTGCATTATAAACGTGTTTTATGGTTGGGGAACGCTGAGGTATCAATTTTCTAAGCATGGGTCTGTATAGTAGTTAGGAGGCGAGTTATAAAAGCTGTTGCTAGATCCGACCCACGCGGTGACCCAAATACTACGCGCCTGCGCACCCGGCGCCCGCCAATCACACGCCGCCATTCAAATCACGAGCCGGCGCCGATCCCTACGTCTATAAATCTATACTGAGATACAACGCGAATTATAAGCAAGTAAGCTATTAAATAATATTAGCAAACGCCCTTTGAGTTATAGCTACTGACTCCTATTACCCTAACTATTTGTGAGCAGTGGGCACAACGTAACCTTGCGATGGCGCCATACTGCGCTTGATAGTTGAATACTTGCATAAAACCTTTATTACATCATTCAGAAATATAGACAGTAAGTGGTTAGTGCTAACTGTTTTCCATATGAAGTAGTTAATTCCATATAGTGGCATTTTGTTTAATAAGATAAAGCTGGTGCAGTCCATCAGGTAAGGCGTGCAGATTTAGGCGGAAAAATTTTTGTAAGCCAAAGTTGTCTCACTAAAGATCACTTTATTATATAAACCTAATTGTATGTAGTTATCTTTTTTACTGCGGATGGCAGCTGTTTATAGTCCATACTACAAATCGAGCTATAACCATTCCCCTAACTTTATAGCGTAAAAAAGGTGTGAGCGCAAACGAAATACTATAAAAGTTACTGAGAATCGTAAGAAGTTACCAACACAATTTATACCTACGAGACACAAGTACTTTGTGTAAAATTTATAAAAGGTGCATGTCAAAAAATGTGGTAGCTGTGAGTCAAAGTGCGAGTTCTCACATTCTCATCGATTCAAAGCTCTTTAATTGCAAAAACAAAAGTGATACTTTTTGCTTTAAAGTTCAAAATGATCCTGAATTTCTATTTATATTGAGTACGAGTACTCATGAGCACAATATTAAAAAAAAAACTTTAAAGTACGCGTAAAGATTCAAAAGAGACTGGAAGAGATCTCTTCATGGATACGACGGCCTTTTAAATTAATTATATTTTACTGTGTTTTTAAGCAATAGAGAATTCACATGCATACATAGTTGTGATTGCACTACGGTGATTAAAAAATAGTCATTTGAACCGGTCCAATGATTATGCAAAACATATAATGAGGGGATCATGAGCCTTGAAATTAAATCTCGCGGCAGTAAAACTTAATGTGTTTAGGAACAACATAATTAATTATAAATAATCACAACCATACAACATAGGTAATGCTGCTTGCAACAGAAACTAAATAAGAAATCTTTAATTTATTCATTAGAGCATTACGATGAATATCATAGTGAGAATTCTCACTTTTACGATGTACTTAAATTTTTATTTGGATATTTCTGAGAATAAAGCGGATCTTAAGAATAACAAAGAAAATATCTGTAAGTTAGAGGTTTGATCATGTGATAATGGTTACACTGGAAAATTAATTCGTCGGTTCATCTGTTCATTAACAGTAAGTACTGTGTAAAATCATATCAAATACTCATAAGAAAGTTAGTGGTATCTGACAATAATATAGAATATCTCAAATTCATGTAGATTTTCAACTACAATCTCAAATGAAGTAATTCCATCATTAATCCACAAACTATGTCTGCTAAGTTTTAGTGTACACTGTTTTTGTAGCTTTAGCTAGGTACCAATAAATCTGAAGAGTGAAAACGCTGGATGTTCTGCTGTGAAACAGTACAACAGAACAGTTTCTGTCGAACAACCGACAAAGGCAGTGCGAATTGCAAGACGAGCAAGCAGCCTCAGCCATCGTAAAAACGAAGTCAAGTTACTTACACTCTGTGGAGGTATTTAGTAAGGGTATACGTTTAGATAGTATCGGCCTTCCTAATAATAATTTTACATTGCGTAGTACAACCTTATAACGACCATAAAATATTTTTAACAAAAAATTGACCCGCCTTCAAAAAGGGTGAATTATTTATTTAAAGCTATGTTCACGAGTAAGTAGTGGTTAGGGGTAAAACAGCAAATAGGTGAATTCATAGCGGAATATGGTAAATAGAGAGGAATGTTTTTTTGACTAATTATATACTGCCAAAAAATCTTGTGCGAATACTTATTTCATTAAACTAGGTACTGTTCAAAAAGGCGCCGACGACGTCAAAAAAACCTTCCTCTCTATTTACCATATTCCTCTATGAATTCACCTATTTGCTGTTTTACCCGTAACCACTACTTACTCGTGAACATAGCTTTAAAAAATTATTTCACCCTTTTTGAAGGCGGGTCAATTTTTTGTTAAAAATATCATATTTTATTATTTTTAAAGGTTATCATTTATATATATTAATATTATAAAGAGGAAAGATTTGTATTTTTGTATGTAACGAATAGGCTCCGAAACTACTGGACCGATTTGAAAAATTATTTCACCATTAGGATGCTACATTATTCCTGCGTAACATAGGCTACATAATTTTCACAAATTCCCACGGGAACGAAGTCCCGAGCGGGATGCTAGTTATTCATATAACTCCCTCGTAGATTTATTATAAATCACTCGAGATTAAAGAGCGATATAGTGATCAATTACTTTCACTCCACGGAAAGATATGAGGTGGTAATATTTATAACCACTCGCAAGATGGCAAGAAAGATACGGGATAGTACAATTCTCGAACCGATCTGGCGATGGTATGAAAGATATGGGGTGATATTATCAACCGATCACCAGACGGCAGGAAAGATCTGTGGTGGTAATATAATCTACCGGTCACTAAAAAAAACAACTTAAAACCAAAAAAACAACTTAAAAGTCTCAGGGAACAACTTCGCTTTTGCTTCGTTTACATTGATGACCTATTATCATCCACATATATGACCGTAAATTTCAGTTTTTTTTTATTTTTGACCTAAACTACTGAAGCGATTTTGATAAAAAATTTATGGGACCAATCTGGAAGTAGATGCTTCCGAACTAATAAAAAAATGTTGAAATCTTGTTTTGAGGTAACAAACATAAAAAAAACACCCGAATTGAGAACCTCCTCCTAGCCTACGTTTATCGGGGATAATGTAGGATTCTAATGGTGAAAGAATTTTTCAAATTGGTCCAGAAGTTTCGGAGCCTATTCAATGCAAACAAACAAACAATCAAATCTTTCCTCTTTAAAATATTAGTATAAGTTATTAGTATATAAGACCGTAAGTATACAATAAATAAATAAAGGCAACTCACTCAAAGGCCCATGAAGGTTCGCCCTTGTGTTTATGGGTCCCTTGGAACATACACAAAGAGAGACACGAACACCTGTAACCCGAGAACTAACACCTGATTTTTACACAAATATTTCCTCCGACTAGGAGTCGAACCCAGGACCCGACGATCAAGAGGCACCGTCACTAACTCTCTTCTAAATCAGCTGTCAATAAATATGGGGTAACTTTAAATTATTATAAGGCGCATTACCCATTTTCAGACGGAAAACTAGTGCTGAAGCTAATTTCAATGAGAACACATTTTGTGGTTTTATAAATCATCACGAATACTAATCAAAAGACTGCAAAATGTTTCATAATGATAGCTATAGCGTTCTTCATTGAATTTCTTCGCAAGGTGGTACCTTTAATGACAGATATTAGAAACTCGTCGCACTGGTTGGATGATTTGCATGGGGTTAGACTTAAACCGGTAAAGGGAAGGACGTGAATATTTTTTTAAGTTGAAAGCAGGGAGAAAGTCTAACTAAAACCGTTTCATATTGTTAAGATTATCGCGGTCTATATTCATTAGTTTTAAACATACGAGGGTAGACCGTTTTGTCTGCTTTTAACACTCCCCGCAGTTCTCTAGTTCATCCGTGATCATGGTGCTTGCAACAACGCCGAAACATCGGATACTCATTTTAAACAAAAATCGTAGTTGGAACCCGTTATAAACTACATAGTAAAACCGTTTTGAAAGAAAACTCATATTCAAATAGTTGAAATCTATCTTATTTATTTATTTAACAGTTTATAGTACACAGGACAGACAGACAGACAAATCATTTATTCACTGTTACATGCAGTTCACAATAGCTTATTCTAAACAAAGACTGAAAGGTGTGAAGACTAGTTTTTATTGATGCAATCCGTATTCTATTGCATAATTTAATTAGCTTTAACTTTTATTAGATAATTTAAGCCAGCGTGTAGGATAAAATGGATTTCATTTTTTACCAATAGTGGTGGCAAAAAAGAAAAAAAAATACTCAAAAAAATGGTAGGATTGAAAATTTCAAAAATTTCAGCAGGAATTCAGTTCTACTTATTATTGCTGGTTTTGTCGGTCTACAGTTCTTCAATTCTTAGTAAACTGCGTAGTTTCATCTACTACAATTAATTAAAGCTAGAGTTTATTGGTATACTGTACAGTACATTACATTATCTGGAACTGTTATTAAATTAGTAATAAATAGTTTTATTACAATATCTGACACGTTGCATACTGTTTAATTAGTCAATTTATATTAAATATTTAACTAATGCGGTTAACGTCGCATATTTGCAGTCACCGCTAGAGCTCGTAGCACTGATGGCGTAGTTTATATGCGTACGCAAACCCGGCCAAAGTGTTCTATCCACTGTCGGAACAATGCATAGCCTACACGACATGCGACTCAATGCCTTTCAAGTCAGATTAAGTTAGGAAAGGCTCGTTATTAATAACAGCCAATAACTTAGCCGACGCTTGAAATATCGAACTTACTTTTGCTTAAGCGACAGTCATAAATTATCCGAACTAAGAATGCGTTTCCGGATCAGAGGGTTTTGTTACATTCCCATGGCTCGTACCCGTCTCTAAGCCACAAATACTTTGTTTTTATTCTGAAGAGTACACGTTAAAGACATAAACGTTGTCTTTACGCGTCTCCAATGAACAATCTGGCGTAGACGCTGGTTACTTAGCTATTGTACGGGCGCATACTCCCATAAAAATTAGCAATTCCCTCTCGTTGTAAGTAGAGTTGCATGAAAGGCTAAAAATGCCTCCAGGCTTTAAAATCTGCATAAGAATGTTGGTTGTGAAACCAATTGTAAATAATAATATGCGATTATTTGAATGACATTTGTTATAAGTAAAAAAATAAATACAAAATGTATTTTTAAAAGTGTGGGTGTGCACCACATTACACGGTCTGTGGTTTACATATTTTGTGAAACAACTCTAAACATGCATTCAAATTATGTTATAATGTAGCCTGAGAGCACACATTAAAGGACATTAAAGTAAATTAAAACGAAACAAGGCTCTTCTTATTTGCTAACATTTGTTTTTGGGAATCATGATTATATTTTTCGTCATTTTTTCTTCTTTATAAAGTCGTATTGGATCGAGTCTACAACAGATACAAACACAATGTCAAGCTTGAATAAAACTGTCTCCATTTCATGTACCCCCATGTCCGTGTTTTGTAAGTACATCGTGGGGTCTTTGTTTTCTTACGATTAGTGTTCTCTCACCCTTCTCGGTATCAATCTAGCCAGTACAGCTCTAGTCAAACGACTCGTTTTATCAGGGCAACAAAAGCAAGTAGATAAAAGTATTTATGGCGCTGGCAACATATCGCCAGTGTTACCTGCTTTATCTACTCACCTTAATGCCCCGACCACTACGAGAAAGCTTTTAAAAGGTTCGCTCATCCCTCTAGCGACGAAAACACAACTTGAGCTTTTGAATACAAGTTTATTTTTATGTGATTTCAATTTAGTGCTCGCTTGCTTCCTTATTTCTTGAGTTTCTCTCACGATTTGTATTTTTGTTCACTATAATTGTAGATAGTTAGTATGCACAGCTGTGTCTGACTATAAAAGAGATCAAATTTTCGAAGTAAATTTCAGTTTATAATTCCAGATTCTTAGCTACTTGATTCCGAAGTGTCAGTCATAGCATGCATTAAAATTATATGTAACTTATAAGTTATTTACGTCTTCTGGTAGTGTCTTCTATTGTTTACATGTTTTATTCTGCTTCTTTAACTTATATATAGAAATAAGTTCTTAAAATCTTTGTTATAATTTTAACTCAACAAATTTTCAGGAAATATAATTCGCCAAGAATATATTATTTATGTATTTTGAAACGTATTTATAACTCGCGCAGGTGTTTCGCTCTGAGCTTGACACATAGTGTACGATGTGAATATTAAAGTATAATCTCCATCAGCAAGTCAGATTATAAATCGCATAATCCCAGTTTCATAATTTAACTTGTCTCTGTTTAGGATTATCGCTTTTACAAAACACAAGATTAAAGCAAGCAGTCTTTATTATTCACTTGGAATCCACTTGGGATAAGAACATTATAATGTCTATAATTGTATATTTTGCAAGAATGTTATTAAAAATTAGTATATGGGTAAGAAAAGGGACAAAAGTTGGGTACAACCAGGAATTTAATAAGTACTCGATAGTAAATGTACAGGTAAAATTTGATTCATATTTTTCAAGTATTGCAACGTGTTTCTTATGAAAATGATGCATAGATACTTTGTAAAAAACTGGAAATATGAAAATGGTTTCCATTTATAAAGAAACAAACATTGTTTGGAAATAAACGCATGTATCTATGTACCTTCATGTACCTTCAGATTTTATATTAGAGTAAACATAACTTTAGGTAGTTCTATGAATATGGAACCCATATCGGAAATATGAGTTATGTTTTAGATTTAGAACATTATGTAAACTGGCCAACCACATCCGAGCCCTTTGGGCTTATTTGAATTGAATATGGAAACGCTCACGCGTGTGGGCGGGGCTCTACAATACATGTTCCAAATTTAAATGTTTGTTTCTTTATGACTGTGGTGTCTTTAAATACTGCATTAATGCTTTGAATTTATAATTATTCTAATTCTAATGACTCTACATATAGTAGACGTGACAACAAAACACCAAATTTGTTTGTACCAAAGTTCTTCATAAATATTAGTACAGTCATGAGCAATAAAACATAGAAACACCCTTAGAATTCAAATTGACGTTTTTCATTAGATCACATAAATAAGTATACTAAGCTGTGTCTTAAGTATAATTATGTAAGATAATTTAGGTAATTTATAATAAATTGTTAATAACATATTTTTTGAATGCTAAGGGTTAAGATCTTTTAGAAAATATGGCAATGTTTATATTTATACTAGTGACTGTACATCCGGTAACTCTGTAAGAAAAAAAATGTCGTATCCCATCAAAATACAAATCAAAAGTAAATATTAACAGTTTCCAAATGATTTGAAGTACTAAAAAATATCGTCAAATTTTAATATAGCCGCTCGAATTGAGAATCTCGAATAAGAAATTATTATTTTTAATACCGGCCTACGTGGATGAAATTGAATAAAGAAAACATTTGTATTATATAGAGGGGGTACTTGAGTGAATCGTAACTCGTTAGGTGCGCAGACACATAGTTAACTCTAAAGAATCGAAGTATCTCTTGAGAGTTAGCGCTGTGTCATTGCTCTAGCTAAGCGGAACAGAAAACCACTGAGTAGGCATGTTTATGGTTAAATTATAATAATAAATAAATAAAATATATTGCAAAAGTACGAAGATTTAACCAAATTATAGAAAAAAGCTGACACTGTAGATTATTTTTCTTTTGTCTATTTTTTTGAGTATTTTCCAACTTTGACAAGTAAATAATAGTAATATTTATTTGTCAAAGTGTACAGGAATCTTAATTATAATTTAAAATTAATGAGAATAGATTAAAAACTCAGACCGGGTGTTGCAAAAATGACGACGCTAATTAACTATTAAGGCATCAAATATGAATGTATTAATATAATGTAAGCAATATAACCGTGAATATTTCTAAATATGTGAAATAGAAAAATAAAGACTCTGATATTTAGTTTAACGTAGGATACTATAGCGATTCCTAAGAACAGACATCAACGCGTTCAAATTACGTATATTTGGTGATTTTAAATGAATTAGTGATTAAAGAAGTGAATCAGCCCACGAAACTGAACACGCCATACAATTTGAGCGATCAGATTATTTTTATGTTTTAGTGTAAGAAGTCGAAATTTTTGTATTTCATATGGATTCCTTAGTAAAAGTTCTTTAGTTTCAAGAGGAGAATCACACCCTAAAAATTCACTAGCTTATTTAAAGTCCCACATTTCGTAGTATCTCGTGAGAAATCAGGCGCTACATATTGTTTTCCTTTATGAGGTCAAGTTTTCCTTACTTGGACAAAAAAGCCCTTCTTTTTTGAACAGCGAATTAAATAAAGTGTTTGTAAACGGCTTTCATTTTTGACCAATGCATATAACTTTAGGTGCGCAATTTCAAATGTTTAAGTGCTAAAGCTCTGAACATAAAAGTTTTTAAGAACAAAAAGACGAGCTCTACGGGTTTTTGTGCGTGGCTAGAGGAATACGAACCATTGAGTGGCCATAGGCTGGCGTGTGGGCCGTGGAGGACTATTGAGACTTTTTTTTGGTGCGTGCGAGTCGGCGCGCCGCATTGTCCACCAACCACTAAAATAGCCCGCAGTTTAGTACCACACGAATAAAATGACTTATGAGTTATGGACTTATGGTACCCAAAGAGAGACAGCCCTATATGATTTATTGAAAATGTGTTTTCATTGTAGTCATACGTGATCGACTCCGCCGTAGCCATTTAATTATAATATTAACTAGCCGTATTATATCACTTTACTGATAGTAACGGAATGTAAATAGATAATAATTAAATTTAATAACCTTCCCCATATGACATGTTTTATGTTTAATACATACTCTCGTTAAATTTATTGTAACTAACGCAAGCAATCACACATAAAACAACGAACCTATAACAATTTCCTAAATTACAGTACATGTTTAACTTCCTTATTTATACTCTCCATAAAGAGGCGGAGTAATACGACGCGCGTGCCTTAAAACCACATGAGTGCATAAGTTTAGATAGCGAGTATCAAGACGATTATTCAAAGTGACACTGGACGAATAAAGCGCACCCTTATCAGCTGAATGACTCGCAAATGTAAGGCACACTTAAAACTATAAATACAAAGAATAAAATAATATTGCATACTTTGACTCGGAACTAGACTATTCTCAGATTAATTCAAAATTCATGAATAAAAAATTCCAAACGAATTAATGAAATTTCCAAATAATACAACTGTTTTGTAATAAAACACTGAATAGGAAAGAAACTAACAAGATAGGTAACATAAAACTAAATACACATACAGTTACCCAAATTAAATTTTAATTAATATCTTGTAAGTAATTACGGCATAAGAGCTTTAGTATGAGAGCGGAGGGGGAATTCGAACTATGCATGCTGTTGTGCTCGATAAAATCAATTTGGTACTTTACTGTCGGATGTCATAATAAATACTACTATATAGCTTTCATTTCTAACTATATTTCGAATTAACTACCGTATCAACGTTTGTCCAAAAACAAGACTTAAGCTACTTTAATTTGGATTCAAAATTGAGTTAGCAAAAGTTTTATTATGACGATGTTACCTTTCTCATATTTCGTGGACAGTATTTATTTTTGTGTGAGTCGAAATTCTTGTTAGAATCAAGTGGTAAGAAGAAACTGGTTTGGAATTGTATCTCGTATAAATATGTAGATAGCTACGCCCCCGAGGTGATCACTGGTGTTATGAAGCGTTTTGAATATTACCTCTCTGAATATGATATTTTGTATCTCTATCAACTTTGCTCGTTTTAATTCTACTTTTGAGTTATTGCTTCTCATGTTTATGAAACGATTACAGATTACAAACACCTACTACCAAATAAAACCTATCGCGCTCTAGCGGTCACAAGCTTCTCGGAAAATTTTATTACCTTTGCTTTTTAACAGTAATAAATATAGTAACGATGAATTTAGAAACAGCCATCTTATAAAGTTACTTAGTATGTTAATCCATAAAACACCTCTATTAAAATACTAAGTACCATAAACACAATTTACAACGAAACTATTTTCTCTTTTATAGCGTGTTTTAAAAAGGTATTATAGTGAACAAAGAAAACGCTGAAACTATTTGTTTTTATTTTGGTGTGATTAGTATTCTGGAGTGAATCTGCAGTGAGAACGAATTAAAGGCAACATGTTGTGATGCGATGGAGAACAATAGAGAGTTAGGGCACAAAAACCCGCACATTATAACGTCGCGACAAACATACCTGCGCACGGGCAGACCAACGGTTAATTAACAACTAGGGGGTCGTCCCTTGATCACGTGAGAGACCTGGGGGGAGGTTGGAAAATATTATTTTTGATCATGTTTGGAAAAGACAGTAAGACTTTCACGGAATTGAATGTACGAGTGTAATATGAAGTTATTTTTCTAAAGGAGGGTTCGTGATGTAATTTTTAAAAATACAGCCTTATTCCTTATCATAAATATTTCACAGCTTTTTATACATCTAGGGGTTTGAGTTAAACGTTGATAGGTCAGTAATTGAGTTAACAATTTTCATTTACATTGTTGAACATTAACAATAAAAATGTGATCAATGACAAAGTGATAGCCCTTTTGTTACTTCCTTTTCTTGTTATTAGTAAACAACGGTTTTTTAAATGTAATATCACTAAAAAAAGGCAACTGTGATGAGAATGTGAAAATAGGTTTGTGTTGCTTAAATATTTCAATATGGCAGCGTGCAATTTATCAGGTCATTGCCTTGAAAGCGTTAATCAAGGTTCCTGTAATTAAAGAAAAATTGTCACTGGGTCTGAGGCGCCAGAAAAGGATGTCCGAAAATACAAGCGCATTGGCCGTTGAGGAACTCAAAAAACCGTTTAAAAATCACTCGCTCCGCCCATTGGCCGCCCCGCGCACACAAGCACTTATGATTTATCGCACCACGACAACCCGCCCCTTGCTAACTACCCAGCTACCGTTTTGGCTAATTATTTATACTCTTATACCTCTATACTACACATACTCAAGAATACTAAAAGCTCTCGATTGTCATCAGCAGCTCCGATCGCCACCGCACTACCATTCGATACGCCATTTCGTTTTAACAATTTAATTGATTCTATATCCGGTTTCATCAAGTCGAACGTTCACTTCTGATATGTTTTGGTAAACTATAAAGGGATAACATTCTGTGTAGATGAGTATCTGACCGATTTAAAACGGTAGTTGTATACTATCAAAAAATGTTGTCATGAGTTGATATTGACGGAGAATCAAAAAAGATAAATGAAATCCAGTTTCGAAACTGCTTCGATGATCGATGGCCCAAAACGTGATAGCATCGAAGTCATATCTTGAGTATTGTCAAGACACTTCCTTGTAAACGTCGCTTGCAGGTGATTTGCAAAAGGACATGTTTATGATACTTCGATTACGTGCAATGTCAATTGAATCGAGAGTTGCCACGATTTAAGGCCTAGTCACGCCTCAAGGACGGGCTTCAGAACGTATGCAGCATAATTTGGGACTTTACATGGCTTGTTCTCACGCTATTGGCATTTTCAACACAGACACATACTGCAGACATACACACGTCGGATGTTAAACGTGCATATAATTTACCTGCTACTGGAAAATTATCCAGTTTTAAACACTTTTTAACAACTTTCAAACAGAAGGTAACAAACGCACAACAACCTTATAGCTGCAGGTTTTGAGTAAACTTACTAAATTAAAAATGTGTACAAATAAAAATTACTTAAATGTGTCTAATAAACAAAACATAACAGCATTCATTTAATACAGTTCCAAGCAAAAACTTTATTAAAGATACATTAGCCGATTAGGTAGCACAACCTAAAGCATATTATTATAACGTAGCGTGTGACCGTTCTTAGAAGTTAGAAACATGAGCACAGGTTAGTAGAACTAATAGAGAATTTATCCATGACAAATTGGTCGCTTAGGCGCGCGCGCTGCTCTGAATAAATTAACCAGTCTCTTTGGGAAAAAACTAGTCCTCCACAGTTTATGAGCCTTATGATATGTCGGAAATGACTCTCATATTCTGTCATTTTTACAATTCACTTATACTTATGCTAAGCAAATTATTTAAATATTTTACATTATTATCAATCTACATGTAGCCTGTTATTGTAACCTTTATTCAAAGCGTTGCGAGGACGCATTCTCAGCAGTTGAAGTTGCTGAGGCGATAGGCTGTTACATAGAACTAAGTCAAAAGGCGAGCAAACGTAAGAAGTAAAGCATTTACGTTACAAAATTTAGTAATTCAAACACCGTGTGTAAGATAAACATCTGTTGGAACTATCGATACGAAGACATGAATGTTAATGGTTGTAGTCGCTATCTACATAAAGGACGTGCGAGTCTAACTATTTAATCTCTCAACCGTATCTTCAAGGTTAGAGCTTTTTTAATTTTGCAAGATTCAATGAAGAATTCAGTTTAGGTGCCGATATAGACTGACTTTTTCTTAAATACTTGATAAACAAAGTGACTAACACGATATTTTGTAACTATTAACTTTAATTAAATTGCAGAACGCTAGTACGTTTAATATTTCAACCAACACTTTCGTATCTTTACTCTTCTTGTTATTGTTTTTTTACGATGTTATTATATTAATGAATATTAATTTAACATACATACTTATTCATGGTTACATATGTTCTGCAAACCGACCGAAAAATTAAATGATTGCATTCAATTTTAACTTCCCATTCATAGGCAAATAAGCTGATCGCACTTGTTGTATACTCGTAGGAAGGCAAAATATTTGTTTTCATGTTTTGACTAACGTTTTTTGGGGAAAGTTGTTCAGTTTCATGGGCTGAATCACATCCTCCATTTTCGCTTACTAATTTAAAGTCACCCAATATTAGTGATCCCACTGACGTTGTATGCAATTTATTTTTCTCCAACTAAACTCATTAATTATGGTCGTCAGATCCACGCGACATGCGCAAAGATAATATAAATAATACATTCATTCTTTACGACATCATTACGTTTTAGTACTACCATATAAAGCGGTCAAGTCTTATCTATAGGTATGTAGGAAATAGCATGAGAATCAATATAAATAAATTGCCCAATAGAATTGCCTCAGGTACACTGATCAGACTCTATAACTCAACACGCAACATATCAATTAAAGGGTGTATTAAACGTCCCCATCCTATACAGGGTGTCATGATTTAAACTCGCATAAAACATGTTCATTTGCGCGTGGCAGATAGAGTGGCAAAACAATTCTGCACTTTGACGCCGCTGCTTTTCAAATTATATTCGCGCGGACTATTTCTAGGCAAAATCCCGCGCATTGTTTCCTTCTAATGGGTTTTTGGAAAAGTTACTTTAAATTAACCTTTTCCTAGTCTAATAATAGGGAAATACAATTCTTCTTTTCTCGAGCCGATCTCATAAATCATACTTTTTGGCCTAGTACTCAACCATGTCAACTAAAAATAACAGGTCTCTGCCTTCACGAGTCGGAAAATCTTTCCTTTAATACTAAAAAAGAAGTTGTGAAATTGTGATTTCAGGTAGTTGCGGGGAAATGGCTTTATATTTGGAGGGCTGGGAAATTTGACATCTAATTCTTTCCACGCAAACCAAGTAATGGATCGAAAAATAGTAATTTTGTAAGCATTCCATCTAAGAGGAATAGTGAAATATTTTCATAGACAGTCATCCTTTATGGTGGCCATTACAGCAAGCTGTACAGGCGGAGGTCGTAAATTAAGAATGCATTTATAATGCGCTCGTGTGCAATATACAAATAATGTAGGTTTTAGTTTCATCTGTGGTGGACAGTGACCTAACCGTTAACCAAGACCACACAAGACAAATAAAGTTATTAGTAATTTGTTTTACCTATCGCTAGGAATGATATAATAATTAGTGACCAAAAAATATTACTTTTATGCAAGAAAAATACATCCAAATAATTGCTGCCAAATTATTCTGATTTCAATTTAACATTTTAATTAGACAAAAAAAGTTTCACGTGCTCAAAGTATCTGAAAATTTGAGCTTCACTATAGGGTTTTGTTATCTGTTAACAAAACCTTCCAAAAAATAAATAAATAAAGAATAAAAAACCTACATAATATATAGAATTACGAACTAAACAGACTATAACCTAAGCATTTTACCTAATAGAAGTAACCTTTAAAACGATTTTCTAGAAAGCCAAGGGAAACCTTGTTTTTTGCGCTGTGCTTGCATGTTTCTCATTGGCTGCATAGTAGTGTGGAGGCAGCATTATTATGCGATTATTTACTTGAATGCTGACATTTCCATCAGCCAGGAGCAAAGGCTATCGGCGCTATGCAGCTTATAGTCTCACTAGTGGGTGTAGCGCAGTACTAAATGCATACAGTGTCGATGCTGGAATAATGCAATCACTTATTGCAACACAAACACAATACATCGGGGAATGCAAACTGTGCAATTTATACGATGCAAATTAAGATGTAGTATCTGCTGTACAAGTTTTCAGTAAGTGCACTAACTGTGCATATAATTGTTCCGGGGTACTTTTTTTAGAAACGTTTGTCTCGTGTCGAGTGATGTCTTTTATTGACTCGCACGGACTATAAAATAAAAACTTACAAACGTCGTTTTTGTTGGTCTTAATATTATATTGAAATTTCACAGAGACCTGTTGAAAATAGTTAACGCCACTTGTTTGGAAAAAAAATCTGAAACAATTCTCTTAGAAACAAAAGTTTTGAAAAATCTCCCTAAATATATTCAGTTTATTTTGTAACTGTACAGACTCTATATTGTAAACATAGGCAGTGGTCTAACGCCGCGAGATATCTCTCTTTTGTCATACATCGCGACTTTATTTACGATCAATACTTAATCTCAGAAGATTTACACAGGCAATGCTATTAAACATCTTCAATATTGCATGTACGTACTCTTTGTAATTCGTTACTTTATCATCAACAGATTCAAAAACGTGTTGAAACAATAAACATAGTACTCGTAGATACGATGATGAGTCTGATGCCTATAAATCAATTCAAGCAGAAAAATGGTTATTTCCTTAGGCTATATTGGTAATTTGCTATTCGCCAACTTTCACTTCACTAGCACCATTAAAGTTAACTATCGAAAAGCACTTGGCTTGTAGAACTCCAAAAGGTCACGATGACATATAAATGGGCAACTTGATGGATATGAAGGACTTAATTTATAGCTCCCAGTTTTAATAACAGTCTAGGTTCCGATCAAGTCTTGAAAAATTAAAAATGATGGCTTATGCTCCTTTAAGATATATTAGACAAGCTTTTCTTTATTGAAAGGCAAAATTGGTTGTCCGGCATGCTAGCTATAGTTAAAAGCAAAATTTATATCTTATCTGAGATAAGTTTTGATTTGCGAGTCACGGTTATTATTCTGCGAGAATTTATCTGGAAAATAACTCGAACACCTACCTAAAACGGCGAGTTATATAATTATTCACGTTAATGTTCCGAGTGCGGCCCACTCAACAGAGATATTCGTTGAGCTTACATTTTCATTACAACTGGTCGCCGGGTCGGGGGTTATCCTCGTGGTTACGCCTAAAGATTCTTGTCACTGTCCTCATAAGCACACTAAGTCTAAACAGGCCCTTAACACCAGCTCACTAAACCCGTCTTCGCTAAACACAGCTTAATTTGACCAAACGCAACTTAATTCTCAAGATTTCACTGTAAACAGTCGGCGAGATGAAAGATTGACCAAACAGAACTCTATCTTGATCGTAATTCTCAAAGATAGACTTATTGGTGATAACTTCTTAGCTTCGCACAGTTTACAACGATTAAATCCTAATTACAGTTCAAACAGAAGCCCGTATGTGGCTCTATCGATACTATCCTTGTTTGAAAGGTTACTACTACTGTTTTGGAGTTTAGGTTTCTTTTTTTTTCAAATAAATCCAAAACAAATAAAATTGAAAGGCAGGTTTTTAAAAGATTTGTATTTCTTAAGACTTCTGTGCTTAACTTTAAATAATTGGGTAATTTTAAATTAGTGAGTGAAAATTGAGGATGTGAACCACCCCACTAAACTGAACAACATCTTCAAGGAACATATAGGTCGAAAAATTCTTGAGAGGGGCTGTAATGTTAGTTGTCCATGTGACCCGAATCTACCGTTAATGAGCGAAAGTAAGTATGTATGGTTACTTATAAAATAAATATATTCCTTTTATTATTACAATGGTTAATAAATCTAACTATTTTATTATTACTTTATAAGCGCTAGCACTCAAAACACAGACATATTTTGTTACCAACGTACTTTTAGCCGTCGGATTTTCTAAATTATTCATTTTTTATTGAACATTAAACATAATTTATAGCCGCGTGGAGCCATTAAACAACTTAGAAGGACCGTGGAACCTATCTACAGTTTCACTCTTGTCATTTTTATAGATTGAGACTCGTGTTCGATACAATTATATCGACAAAATGGAAAAGGCAACAGAAAACATGTAAAATAGAATACTTATAGTTTGTATGAATTAGTCGGACGACCTACAGATATTGAAATGTACTCACCAGCGTGATGTTTAAGCTTATTCCTTTATGATTCTTACCTGAAAATAAAATGAAATAATGGTATATTATGTTGTTCGCAACAGTATTTAAAAACACAAGTCTATAATGTACATTTTCACGCTTTCTCATACAAAGACGTTTTATTTGCATATAGAAAGCTCAGGTCATTGTGAAGGTCATTAACTACTTTTATATTAAACGCGAATAAAACAAGTTGTTTAGAGAAATTGAATATAAGCAATGAGTTTATAAAATACTATTTAAACCGACAGTACTATTACGTACCATCTATAAGTTAGTTGGGTGTTTTAATAGTGCCGTTACTGTAATTATTTGTTATAGATTGTTTTGCTTCACGTAAAGACAATAACGTCGATTACAATTTTGACAAATGGTGTGTAGTGAGAGGCCGAGGGAGCACATAGCCGGCTCTAATCGACCGAACGAGCCGTGTTTAATCCAAAACTGGTTATTGTAAACATTGTTCTGAGACAATAACAATTCTACTACCATTCTAGAGGTATTTCTATCTCAAAGAAATTGTGAAATCGGTGGTTTGCCGGCCGATATAATCCGATCAGTGCAGGAAAATTCACCATGACGGGTTCCGTGAAAATTGGAACCTATTACAAAATTGCTGTATCAAAAGCATTTCTGTGAATTGTACTATTCCTATACTTTGTTTAACCCGTGTTCTAAATAATTTGTATATAATTAATGTTACTTAAAAAAAACCTTTACGTAACCACTTTAATGTAAGAGTTGAATAAATATGACGTTGTGTGATTTATCCTATAGTACATTGTTACTGTAGGGGTGAAAGCAACTTTAAGTCCCGAGACGGGATTTGGCGACCGAGCGAATCGAGGGAGCTAATAGTAAGAGGGACTAAATAAGTCTTTCATCCGAAGTAAATACTGTGCTTTTTTTATTACGAATACGAAGAAAGTAAAAATCAAAACATGAATAAGCTGAACTCATTGCAGATACAAAACTCTACAACTCGAAAAAACAAATGAAGATCGGAATGCCACTTTCCCGCCTATTATGTTTTTTTTTCTGTGGCTGGCCAGCTATTCAGCCATTATTTTTCATTTTCATCATTGTAAAAAATGGAAAATATTTTGCCAAAATCTGTTATTTTAAAGAAATAGCTAAAAGTAGATTATTATAAAGTCATTAAAAAAGTATTCTTTATTAAATACTTAACTTTTGTTATTTCAATTTTACATCGCGCTGTAATAGAGTGGCTGTATAGGAAGTTGGAACATGTTTTTTTAATACTTAATTTGACAGCTGTCAATTGAAAGCGATTCTCCCTAGGTTTGAAAAGTATTACTTTCAAGCCGCTCCGTACGCAAGTTCAGGCCTACTTTCCGAGTATGAGTAATGAAAAAATATTTATTTATGATTCGGATGAAAAACTATTACCTTCTGCAATGTTTCACAAGGTCAAACAATTCCCGCTCCGTGAATATAAAAAATCTAATGGTAACACGATATTTGTTACAAAAACAGTAAACACATATAGAAACATGTTTACAAGCTTATCGTGACTGGCCCCATATCGCGTGGTCATTTAGATCATAAAACAATAGAACAGTTGCAAGGGAATGCGGAGTGCAGTTATGCAAATAGTAGGGGTCGCGACCATTGCATGAATATTGATACAAAACTTGTCGAGATTGGAGATTTTGCCCGGCGATAGCTCGCCCCTACTTTCTACGAGCACGATTCGGAAACGAATTAACCTGAACTGATTATCTGACTACAATCAAATCGAACCATATCGTACACAAAGTAATATATTGATGGGAATTTGCAAAGATTATTTCAAATAACCTGTGAGACGATTCTTTGTCAAAGGCTTTTTGTTTATTGCATTTATGTAACTTATTCATTTGTAACTTTCATTTTGCTGTATGGTTGTAAAACTTGAACATAAAGACATAACTTTTAGGGTTTTTTTATTTTGTGTGTTTGTATGTATTGACATGGAGTGATTTGTTTTTATAGTAACATTCTTTATATTACTACCAGGTGAAAGTGAAAAATTATATGTTTTTTGTCCTTGTATATTACTTATATGTTTATTTGACCTATTAAGGAGACGCCAAAGAATGAAGAAATTGTTTAGTGTGATATTAATTTATTGTAAGAAGGGAATGTCTAATTACGCACAATATAAAGAGGATTGTGAAGTATGCCTGTATCACTATTCTGTCATAAGTACTTGAACCATTTATGAATAGCCAGCGCACCTTATGGAATGCTTGATCTTGATACTAGTTGAGGGCACTAAAAAGAAATTCCTTCGTTCAAAAACTCCATTGCAATGCGAAATAATGCCTTGGAGTATAATAAGAATAGCTCAGAGACGCAGCAGAGTGGTCACGCAGCCACAATAGTCGGGCCGGCTAAGAAATGGCTTCAAAAACGTATAAAACTTCGTCAAATGGTCATAAAATGAGACCCGTTTTATGTGCGCGCTTAGCCGCGGGCTGCGTAAGGATGGACGCCGGATGCCACGGACCCGGACCAGTCAAGCCTTCACTTCAACTTGCAAACTTCACTTGCGCAACAAACCACATATTCAAATTGCTTTTTTAACTGTTGTAGTCTAACCACGAATAAAACACAGCGTGTAATTAATGCTCATTTTCTTACTAAAAATGTTTCATTGGGAAAATCTTTTTGTATAATGTGTACACTTTATATAAAGTATTCTTAAGATGGAACTGACCCACACCGACTATAAACTACACTACTTTACATCACGCGACACTCAGATGTAGAATGAATATTTATTGTTTATTCGGATAAGCAACAACACAAAACAAAAAACGACATCAAAACAGATACTAACTCAAAACAAGGCCAGCTAATTCTAAATTAAATAAAAGGTGTGGTGAAACTAAGTTATGACCATTTAAAAAAACCGGCCAAGAGCGTGTCGGGCCACGCGCATTGTAGGGTTCCATAGCAGCATGGTTCAAATATGCAGCTGGCTTCTTAATTCTACAAGCATATTGTCATAGTTGATGTTAAAATCCCCAAACATTATACTTAGTATCATAAAAAAATGTACCTATTAAAAAGTTTGGGCTAAATATAACAGAATGGAAGTGTTTAAAGCGCGAGCGAAGCGAGCGCGAATTTTTTTTTTTTATTTTTTTTTTTTTTGCGACAGTTTTATTGTAAGGAATAATATAATAATATCAAGCTAAGCAGGTGTATATTTTTAATGTCGTTTTCGTAATTAGCACCCACAAAAACCTATTAAACGACACCTGAAATGTCAACATGTTACAGCTTGGCTTTCGGCTCGCCTCACTTTTAGCGTGGAACCTTGTATGTCAACCATTTTGGATTAGGGTATACTTCGTGGTAAATGCTACCCTCGTGAATTATTCCAAATTTTTTTTTGTTATAGAAATAAATTTTTCCTAAACGGATTGCTGAATCGAAAAACGTTAATAGTAAACCCCTTCTATCTTTTAAAAAGCTATCCTATGATAACGCACTCGATGATATCGGCTAGAAAAAAAACCATCGCCCATTCACGTTAATGGGAAACACACGACAAAATTTTTTTTTCCACTATTTTATTTTTTAGATTTGTCACCACAATCAATAGGTATGTATGACCATGCCAAATTTTAGCTCTGTACTATTAAGGATCTAATATTAGTAAATATATTCTTATTAATCCCAACTAAGTTTGGCACTTGGTCGACTATTACTCGCAAACTTGAAGGGCCATCTTACGCGTGATAGTTTTTCTTTTAATTTCGTTGTATATACTACCACCGTGAGTTGTTTTACATTTTTAGAAACAACCGTTTAGCTGGTAGAGAGGTAGACACTTGTGTTTGACAAAAATTTTTACTTTAAAAATTTAAGTTTCGCAAACGGAGTGCTGAATCGAAAAACGTTGTTAGAAAACTCCTTCTGTCTTTTAAAAAGCTGTCCTATGACACCCCATTCTATGATATAGGCGAGAAAAAAAAATTCATCACCCTTTCAAATCTATGGGAGACACCCGAAAAAAACAAATCTACAGTTCTGTCGGCGTAATTTATATGTATGAGCTTGCCAAATTTCAGCTCAGTGCTACCGAGGGTTTCTTAGGAAACCTGCGGACAGACGGACATGGTGAAACTATAAGGGTTCGTAGATTACTACGGAACCCTAAAAACAAATGTATTATTAAAGAGTTTATAATTTCGGAAATAATTTTTGTTTTGGTCTCAATACAACTAAATGTAAGTATAAAATTCGCGAGCGAAGCGAGCGCGAATTTTTGTTTTTTTGTTTTTTTTACGGCAATATTTCTGTTAGAAATAATATCAACCTGCTGTTAAAATAATTTTGATGTCATTTTCGAAATAACACCCCCAAAAAACTATTTAACGACACCTAAAATGTCAATATGTTACCGTTTGGCTTACGACCTCCCCTCACTTTTAGCGTGGAACCTTGTAAACATATTCTTATTAATCCCAAAAACGTTTACTCGCAAACTTGAAGGGCCAACTTATGTGTGATAGTTTTTCTTTTAATTTCGTTGTATATTCTATAACCGTGAATTTTTTCACATTTTTAGAAACAACCGTTTAGCTGTTAGTGTCCCCCCCCCGGAAACTTGTTTTTAACAAAAAAATTCACTTTAAAAATATTTTTTTCTCAAATGGAGTGCTGAATCGAAAAACGTTCTTAGTAAACCCCTTCTATATTTTAAAATCTATCCTATGACATTCAATTCGATGATATCGGCGAGAAAAAAAAATCCATCGCCCTTTGACGTGTATGGGAAACACCCGAAAAATAGTTTTTTCCAAAATTTTATATTTTAGATCTGTCGGCGCAATCAATATCTATGACCATGCCAAAGTTCAGCTCTGTAGTACCAAGGATCTTATATTAGTAAATATATTCCTATTAATCCCAACAGTGTTTGGCACTTGGTCGACTATTACTCGCAAACTTGATGGACCAAGTTATGTGTGATAGTTTTCCTTTTAATTTCGTTATATATTCTACCAACGTGAATTTTTCCACATTTTTAGAAACAACCGTTTAGCAGGTAGAGGGGGGGGGGACACTGTTTGACAAAAATGTTCACTTTAGAAATTTATATTTCGCAAACGGAGTGATGAATCGAAAAACGTTCTTAGTAAACCCCTTCTATCTTTTAATATGCTTTCCTATGACACCCCACTCAAAAATATAGGCAAGAAAAAAAAAAATCATCGCCCTTTCACGTCTATGGGAGGCACCCGATTAAAAATTTTTTTTCTAAGATTTTACTGTACAGTTCTGTCGGCGTGATTCATATGTATAATCATGCCAAGTTTCAGCTCTGTAGTACCAAGGGTTTCTTAGGAAACCCGCGGACAGACGGACAGACGGACAGACGGACATGGCGAAACTATAAGGGTTCGTAGATTACTACGGAACCCTAAAAAAGGTGACTGCGTTAAAAGACTAATATTTTACAGTTGTCCAGAAGGCTTCAAGGTAAAATTTGAATATATTCTTTTAGGTAGGAACACACTCACAATGACTTTGAGAAAATAATTTAAAAAAAAAAACTGCACTACGGGAGTGCCGTCAGAAGTGAAAACTTGAACATTAACGTTGCGCATTAATATTTAATTTATTTTTTTCTATGCTGACACTGGATGACATCTTGACTTTTGCAGTTTTAATTTCCTATATTTATCAAACACCCCTCCGTGACATCTTGACTTTTGCAGTTTTAATTTCCCATATTGATTATACACCTCTCCGCCTTACGGATTTTTGATCAGGGTCACGTGACAGACACGTGACCCTGAAGCGAGTTGTTTTTACCCATACTTCAAAGTGCACAACGACGCTAAAGAAGTTTTCACTTAAAAAATCTTCATGAAAATATTTAAGAATGATCTGAATTATATAAGATTATGATATACAATAAAAAAAAATATTTCCATACGAAGTATTAAAAATAATTAAGTGTCATGTAGTTTAGTAAAGGATAATGCGAACAGACGCCAAGACCGAGTTTTTAAAAGATACTCGCCTCACTTCGTCCAATCTCTCTTGTTAGGTCTGCTGTAAGAAATTTCTTCCTAGAAATAAGCAGTGCCTGTTGTGTCGTCTCTCTCTTTGTATGTTTTTTTTAAATATGTTTACTAGCTTTTTCCCGCGGCTTCGCTCGCGCAACTTTCCGCAACAACCCATTTCATTCTTGACCTTCCTAAGGAGGATGATTTCAAAAAAATCGCGAAGCACGTGTTCGTTTATTTGCTTCAAGGTATATCTTGACAAAGTTTCGAGTCAAAATGTCCAAAAAAGTTGTTTTCTCCATACAAATTTTTAAATCCCATTTCACCCCTTTAGGGGTTGAATTTCGAAAAATCCCTTATAGTGCTTGCCTACGTCATAAAAGACACCTCTTTGCCAAATTTCAGCTTTCTAGGTCTAAGGGTTTGGGCTGGGCGTTGATGAGTCAGTGAATCAGGACCTCCAATTTTATATATAAGAAGAAGAAGATTGTGTACAATAATAAGTAAATAAATAAATTAATACTACTTACAACCCGCATTGAAAATACCATGTATTTAAGGGTAAAATACACTCTCCAATTTTTTAATTGAGTAGTAGGTCCATGCCGTCATGAGAGAACGCAGGTAAGTGTATTATGTCACGACACCGTTAGGTAGGGGACACAAGCGTCATACAAATTCCCATTAAGTCTCCAAGTCCCGTTTCTTTACACGTAAGTGATAAATCACTTTGATGCCCCGACTATTATTTTCACTTGTTCAGGAATAATCACTTCTCGAGCCAATGCTATTTCCATGTTAACGGGATTTAACATGTAAAAAGATCTATACTAGTTTAAAAAATAAATTACACATCATGCTATCCAAAACTGACAAATTTCTTCAATCGATTTTCAGTTTTATGTCCAAGCATTAGAATTGACTATCCATTGGGGAAATTTGACAGATTGTGGTAACCTGATGTGCTATTGACTGTATGTACATTTGATTCTCATCATCATCATCATCCGAGATAGGTAAAAGACTGCGGAATATTTAAGTATTTAACACACATAAGATGTTTAATGAGCTTCTATAATGTCATTTAAGATTTAAAAAGTCTCTTTGGATCATACCAAACGGCAATAGTGTGGTCCTGCCGCAGTTTGTGTATGAAAAAAAAAATATATGCACTGTTTTATAAGGTGTTATAGCTTTTTTCTTTTCGTTGTAAGACCAATAGAGTAACTAAGATCTTTAGTAATGAAAATCATCCGGTCGCTGACTCCAAAACCTTAAAGCAATGAGTAATAAAAGCTAAGAGTTTGGAGTTTGCTTCTCTCATTAAGTGTTTAATGTGTAGCTCTACCATGGACTTAGTATTTTCTCTATGAGCTCTACTTACCAATAAGGGAGTAGATAAGTAAAATTTTGACATATAATTTCGGCTCTATTTATAATGAAACTATAAATAGTCAGATATTTCAGTTCTTTATGGTCTTCTAAAAAAATTTAAATTTGAATGTGAGAATAAGAATTTCAAATAAAAATTGAATAAGAATTTGATAGGAATATTCCCGAATAAACTAAATTTTATTTACCCCCTTATTCATAAGCGTTATTAAAAGTTAAGTAACAGATAAAAGCTTTGCGAGAGCGTTTAGACACATGAAACATGTAGAAACATGTAATGGAAAATTACACAGAAATAAGACATATTTTAATTTCCCCCGCAATACTCATAAGTTAAAGGTCTTAACTTTAACTTAACTTTAAATAACATTTATGAGTAAGGGGTTACTACATATAGTGGTTAATTGGAGCCTGTTTTGAATAAAAAACTGATGGGTTTTTCAGTTACAAAGTTCGCTAGCAAATCATTAGTTACTTAAAAATAGCAAAACATACTGAACAATTATACAGAACATTTCTTAACATTTAAAGAAATAAGTGAGAACAATTTCCCACGTATAGTTTAGCGAGTTTTAGTATTATCTCAGCGCAAAGTCATTGCCTGCGGGCTACACAAAGACTGTAAGTTAAACTTTACCTAGTGCACTTCACAAGATTCTTTTGTTAGGCTGGATAAAGTCTAAAGTCGCTGTGTAAAGCTGCATGTATGAAGAAACAAAAGACATTCGACTGTGACGTTGATGGACTGTCATAGGACGTGCCTACAGCTATCGACATAATAATAACTACTAGAAAGACAACTGAACTGCTGTAAAATGTGTGTGAATGTCTGTTACGAGTTTCTCAGTACAATATACATTATGCTCGTGCCTATAGGCAGAGTAGACATAAACTATTTACCGTTTACCAATTTCTGGAGTAATAATTTGCAGATTGTGTCAAAAATTAGCCATTGTAATTTTCTTGCCCTATTCTTGGATGAACAAGAAAATTCAGCAACCTTTCAGATATTCATGAGGCTAGTACATTTCTTATATTAGCTAAATCAATCTACATATTTACGTGACAGAACATTTGTCTATCTTAAAATCAAAAGAATATAACATATCAGTCCGAATTAACCAAACGGAAAAAACTCCATTCCTCAGAATATACGATAAGATCGAGAAGGTTTCTTACCTGCATCAGGTACTAATGCTATTCTAACAAAGAAATGTTTCGGGAAAAAACGGGCGATTGCGTTTGAGAAGCGAGCCAAGATAGATGCTTAAAAAACTAAGTAAATTTTTTTACCATACCTTTATTAGTTCACGTTGATAGCCATGCTTAACAGATTACGGACACGTCTTAATAAGAACTCGAAGGTTTTAATACCCTCTTTACAACTTGTCTCCTACTCTATAGGACCTTTTCAAAGAGCCTTTGAAGGTACCCCTCTCTAAATGAATTAACTTCATTGAATAGGCTTATTACTAAAAGTGGTTGCTCGTATTCTTTGAAAGTTGGGTTGAAAATAATAATAATAAATGTTCCCACATGTCTTTGCCATTGTGAAAAAGAAAAACTAAAATTAAATAATGATTGTGTGAATCAACTAAGAAATCTAAAGCATAAACTGAAGTTACACTAATCTTTCATATATTTACCACATACGATATCATGTTCCTTGTTTAGGTTATAAAATGCTTGATTATCGCGTAGTTTTAATCATGTCTAATAATTATCAAAGGTAAGATTTAATAAGTAATTGCATGTAAATTTAGGGCATGATAGAAATAAAAAGATTTAAATTTAAATTTTTTAATGTATGTGGCAAACTTAACTAACCTTGGTGTCAGAGTTTGTAAACCACCGAATAGCTTCTGACGAATGTAATCAATCGACAAAAGCCGGGACCTTCGAAGCACTGAACCGCTCGTGATAAAATGCCACTTTGGTCACCCAAGTAACCTGTCTCTGTGAACGTTGCTTCACCTCACTGATCCTTTCATAACGGCAAGCGCCACTGGGCTATGAGCGCTTCAACAAATAAATTATGTAGTACATCGAATATTGTAAAGAATACATGCTATCTTATATTGTATATGTAGAAACGGTCCTGATTATACGGCAGCATGAAATTTATCGCCTAAATTGCCACCTTGCAGGGTTATATTTAGATACAAACCGATCCATTCAATTAGTAGCCCTAAATCAAAAGGAATCATCCCTATTGATGCGTTTTGTTTTTTGGAACGTTTAGTAGCTCATTCAATAAAGCCTTAAAACGCATTTTACAAATTTACTTTTATTACGTTATGCTTATGACTGCTTTGTGCACTAGAATTAACCAACTAGCTTTATAGAAGGTGATACTAAATCGCAGATTTTGCGGCTCTCTGATTGTTTTCTGTTTGTAAAAAAAACATATGCTTTTGGGTAGTTAGGTGATTTAATACAAGTAAATAGCTTTCTCATTTTTTTTTATCACAAATACATATTAATGCTTTCAATTGCATTAGTAGCATGTTAACCATGAAGAAAAATGCCAACGTGGGAAAGATCGAATTATATACAGGATGTCTAAAGTGTCGGGATAATATAATGGTGCAATAAAGCAGCTCGCATCAGCGCGTGATGATTTGCAGTTCCCGACGTTTTAACGGTAGCATCATACGTTGTTTTTATTAAATCAATATTATGACTTTATAACGTGACTATAAATTGTTTCGAAGAAGACCCTGTATGGAAGTTAACTGTGGTAAGACGAGTATAATATCTAATGGCAATAATTTTCGCTAAGCTTTCTAAACACCATGACTGCGGCAAAAAACTGGCACCGCCGCCGGTGGTCCAGCGAGTCACTGTTACTAGTGTTCGGACAACTCACTTGTACCTACAATAATTTACATAAGTTAAATAGATAGACAATAAATATGAATAACCAACAAGCACTGGTAACCAGGTTGGGGCAATCGGACAGATTTACGAACAGCCTGTGGATTGGACAGTTCAAACATGTAATTACGGGTTACGCGCAACCAAATTAAATATTTTGAACGGACCGTTTCCTCAGGCTCGGTAGTGATGTATCAATGGAGAATTACGACAAATGTATACAATACATAATATCAGCTATCGAATTCTTGTTTTGTCAATACGTACTTCATTCATAATTATTTGTAGAAGTAAAACATAAATCAATTGACTAATTTAATAAACACGTAAACCCAGTTGCTGAAACGTCCGTTAAAGTTGATGCTACTTTAAATATCGTATTGTCACTTTCCAGTGACGGCATTACATTAAAAGAAGCTTTAACTTTAATAACCGTTTCTGAAACTGGGCGTTAAAGACAAAATTTTTAAACAAAGAAACAAAACATTAAAAAAAGGTAAAGTTAAAAAGTTATAAGTAAATTATATTATAGTATTTTTTTTATTTTTTAAAGTAAATTTTAACTACAATTATGTCGTAGGTACCAATATTAAACAATATAAACATGTTATCGGCTCACTAGTTTCATGCTTTACGTAATTAACATTGAAACAGTTGGCATAGTGTCTGTGCCGACACTACATTTCAGTTTTAACTAATTTAATACAAATCACAATTTTAGAATAGATACCGTCAAAATGTACAAGCATAAGTTACTCTATGATCCAAACAGCCTAATGGATGTACGTACATCATGTAAAACACCAAACGTTTACCAACATTATGAACGTCTTCTAAGTCATACACGGCCATTATCGATATCGAGAATAGACGGTCTTGTTGACTTTGCACGTCCCTAGAACAAAACGGCGTTTAGCTGCCGATCCCGCTGCCGCCATCGCCCCATGCAATTATACCTTTAAGAAATATATGCTGCTATTGTTCAAAGAACTAAACTTCTAGTCTTGTCTACTCTTGATATTTTAAAAGAATATGGGGTGACATTAAATTAGTTAGCGAAACTTTAGTATGATTCTCCCTACGACACTGAACTGCTCCCCACGAAAAGTTTAAATTTAAACATCGTTACAAAAAGAGAAAAAGTACAGGTATTTTTAAAAGAAGAAATTGTAAATAAAAAATAACACTAGAGCGAGCATGTCTTTAACTGTGAGGAGCATCGCGGTGGTCTAACGGCTAGCAGTTCGGACTCGTAAGCGAGTGGTACCGAGTTCAAACCCCAGTGCCGCCATGTGCCAATGACTAGTTTTCTAAGCTATTTACATAAGTTGCACACTAACCGATGTTCATACGTGAGGGAAAACATCGTGAGAAGACCTGCACACTCAGGAGACTGAATGTGGAACAAAGATCCAATCCGGTCAGCTTCCCCTGTTAACAGGGTCACGGAGGTCAGAGGGTAGTCTCTTCACTGTAATGTCTTGACTGGACAAATCCTAGACTATGGTTAGGCTTACCCCGAATGAGAAACAGGAAGAAGTAGTGTATGGCTTTAATGAAGAAACAAGTCTCAATCAATAGCTAGGTTAACGCTAGGGTTAGTAAAAACAATTACAGAATTCTCTGAAACGATGATATTGTGTAAAAATCGTTTTTTGAAGTATAAGTCTTAAAAATACATCATTTGTAAAGCACTTTTATTTATCGGATGCAAGCAAAATTAAAGTTTATTATACATAGTAAAACTTATTTTATATCTGAGACTGCGGGGCCAGCATTTGCATAATATTTGCAATTTGCAAGCTCTAACGCAGATGAAACAAGAGCCCGGGCTGTGTTGATACAACTGTTAACCGACCAACTGAATGCAACGAACAAACCTTCACGTTTTATATATTTACACATTTGAATGCACATTTTAAGCAAAAATTAAGATCACGTCCATAACCTGTTCTTTAAACAAAACTCAATTGTACTGTCAAAAACATTTATTGTTTTCGAGAGTTGAACAATCAATATTTTTGAAAGGTTCAGTTATGAAATTTAATATGTTGTTTATGTCCCGAAAGCTGAATATTTTGTTACACTCTGCATAATGAAAATATAGCTGAATAAAGTAACGGAGCTTAAACTGGGCGTGGGTGTGAGATTCTTAACATTTCACTAGCGCCATTTGCATTTTACAACTTTTATCGTTGTAGGTAACTAAACGAGATTCTGCCGCGAGCGCGCGTCTCACTCACTTCTCCGATATTGGCTACATTTTATAGAGCAAGGTGTTAAAAACACACTAAGTGACTCTAAGGATGATGTCCTTGCTTGAAACACAGTAAAAATATTTCCACAGTGAGAATACCAACCCACAATCACATTTTTACTTATTATTTAAAATTGCAAAGATGTTTAATAAAAGTTATTGTTAAGTTGTAACTACTAAGAAAACTTGATGTTGAATTGCAAGGATCCACTGAGTAACTTCTACAGGGTCAGACTCGACAAAAACACTAACCATACTAAATAACCGGCAGATAGACTCACAAGTAAAGGCTAAGTGCAATGAGCAGTAAGCACAATTGAGGGTATAATTATTAGTTCACTACAGCCTTACAATCGACCCTCGAGGTTAAAATTATGTTTCCTATGTAACTTTGTATAGAATTTACGGGATGGGTGTTGGAAACATTGTAGCGAGGAATGGTAGGTAGCCGCCATAGTGCGATGAGACTATTTCAAGGTATGAAGTCTTTCGTTATAGACACGCCTACTTGTTCATAGTGTTTAAATGTAAGCTCCGTGGAATGCGGCTCGCTAAACGCTGTAACTAACTACATTGTGACTGCCTCACTTCTTAACATGAGTTAAGGCCCTACATCACAGCAAATAAAAATAAAATGTATTGAATATGGCACGATACGTCAAATCCTGAACCCCTTAATTGTAATTTAGTAGGTAATATTTGCGAGAGCGATCAAGATCAGGCCGCCACGCTCATTTCGCCGTTGCCGAAATTTATTTGACCGGTGCGATGCGATGCAAGGGAGAATCCTGCGCAGCCTGTACTGTACGTACTCTTACAATACGCACTAAATCATATCAAACCGTGATGCGACGGAGGTGTGGCAGACGCGGAATTAAAATGCAATAATATCTCCGCCGTGCAGTAATTCTGGCCTGTCTCAGATCTCGGAAGATTATCGTAAAGTATTTATTTATCCAGCGTTCCCTCAGGAGGTTAGATAGCATCAGGAAATCAATTTTGCAGCCAAACGTCGTGGAGGCGTAAGGTTTGCGGCCTTAAAGTTACAGGTGCCAGTGTTATGTCGATTTATAAACTATTACGATTCGAAATGCTCCTTTGATGTTCAAGATCGTTCGATTTGATTTGTTATCTCAAATCAGAATAAGTAGATATCGCTGTAATAAATCAACGTCTTTTGTCTAGAGAGAATCGCGCACTCGTAGGTAATTAAGCTTAGCTTTCAAAATATGATCGCAACTTTCTAAACGTACCTCTTATAAGTATCTTTACAATAGGAATCTTTACGTTAATGAGCTCTTTCAAACTTATGTGGTTACACTTAAGAACCTCAAGTCGGCAAAAGGGTGTAAAGGTGTACGATGAAATGGTTTTAACATGCACTTTAACTACTCTACAAATCGTCATAAACTTCATTCGAGTTAAAAATATGAACTATTCCAACATAAACATCAATGTATGACGTAGAAAGCAAACCTCTATAACCGGTTTCAGTTCACGTGAATGCACACATACAAAGTGTCCAATTATGTGAGATCTGTCACAGAGTGAGTGTATTTCCCACTCAGCCCTCACTGGAGGTACATTGCAGGGGGCAGGGCGGGTCACGCCTCAATGGGCACACTCTAGCCGATAAGAAAGCGGGCACTCTCGAGGGTCTGTCAAGAAACAATCTATTCTATGTGATTACGAACTTAAAAATTGTCTAGATGCTAAGTAAATTCAACGTTTAGATATACTTATGTCTATTATACATATACTACCTACATTTAATTATGTAGAGTTTAATTTGGTGACGTTGCATTGCTGTGCAAATACATGTAGAAAATGATTAGAAATAAATTCTGTATAAGATTCGCGTCTCTTATCTCTAGTTATAATTTTAAATTCCACAACGCAAATTAAAATATTCAATCTCCATAAAAACGGCGATAGGTGAAATCGAAGAATCAATAAATAAGTTGAAACCGCACATTTTGGCTTAGGAACATGGCATCTCTGATTTGAAACTCATTTGGTATTCTCTCCAAAACAAGCGTTCCGTCCATAAAAATTGACAAATTAATCACCATCCGCCAAGCCGAGAATACGATATTTTTTCCCGCATACTATGCAATTAGTCAATGTTAAAAGCTTTGATAATAAAGCGAGTATAGTATTAAAGTAGGTAATAGAAATCGGAAATTTAGTATTTTAGCCTTATCGCAACAGTTTTTGGGAGAATTAATCTTTTTCTACGCTATTAAAAAAAGATACAAATAGTCGAACATAGAATCTTCATTTTTGGAGTCGGTAAGTAAAAGTAATAATTTTGAACTTAAATATGTTTTTTGATCAAATGGGTTGTTTAATATATGTAGCTTTCAAGATTTACTGAGGAACCTATTTATTCAAAATATTTAAAAAAAGTGCTTTAAGATTCAACTAAGATATTTTACATACGCGAATATTCACGGAAATCAATTGACCTGGTGTGAATGTCGAGGGAAAGGTACACAAATTGAAAACATCAAGAAATGTGAAGTATTCAAATCACGAAACGGGACCATTTGGTCGCTAATAGAGTTGTTCCACACGTTCTAAATACACAGTGAACCTGTAGATCATTAGCTCGGACCTCGATCTCGACTCTCTCTGTGACGTATGATCTGATCTCTTTACCGATCTCACGAGTAGTTGTGATTAAACTAGTTACTCTGTACCCAGTTATTCTATTTGAACCAGTTAATATACCAAGTACTAGGCAGAGCTACCTCGCCGCCTTTTCTTACTTATTATACATCTCAGACGTTGATAAAGTCAAACTTGTCAATTAAAGTGTAAGAGTATTTAATTGCGTTTCATGTCTAAATAGAAATTAATTATATGATTTATTTTTGTAACAAAACTCTGTATTTAGTTGGCTTTAAACTTCAATCATTTTGAAAAGCAGAAATATTATATTTAGGTAAAGGCACTATCAGAAAGCTTATCAGATTTTATATACTTAATCAAATAATATCAGATTATATCATGATGAACAAATGTTAAATGTTTTATTTTACTTTAACATGAATACTACTAAAATGTTAGAAGATGCCTTAATAATTACTTTTTCTCTCAAAAACGGGAGAAAAACCAGAAGCGTGATTTCCACATCGAATATCATAAAGATACAAAACAAAATGGCTTACTGCCTACATAATTTCGCACGCAAAATATAATTCCAATTAACATAAAATGGAGGCAAATGACGTCGAGGTGTGAGTGTTGGAGGCACCGTTACAATACCTACGGCTATTCCTGTCACAGCGCCGATATTTCTTGTATTTTATTATTTTACGAACCAGCCAACCGGCATTTTAATTGGTGTTATCTGCAAAAATAATGCCATTCAACTGATAAGTACGAAAAAATGCGAGTTAAAACACGCGTGACAATTTTATTGTTATTCTGTTAATTTAAAAGGAAAAACGTAATAGCGAAAGCTTTATCTACATTTTTATTTTGATGTACTACTTAAAGCCATTATCATGGAAACGGAGATGCTTTACCTTACCTACTTTATAGTTTATGAATAAAAATATGATACAAATTAAAAAACAGTTTAATTTCATTTAAAAAATTCAAACATTTATAATATTTTATATAAAAGTCTTGTATAAGTACACAGTACTCAATGAAGGCAAACCAAAATATTATAAGAGTTTAAGTTTGTCTATATACCAATACTCGGATTTAACCCGGTACCTGCCGTTCAGAACCCAACAAATCTAATATCGATTATTTAACCTATATAGGGTTATTTCTGTGAGAAGTGGATCAACATTAGTTAAAGTGCTAACAGTTACATGGGTAAGTTAAAATAAATAAAAGGTTAAAAAAAATCGTAAGAAGTTAGAGATGACCATGATCAACTCTTTAATGCCCAAGATGAAGAAAAACACTAAACTAATCAACTTTTTTGAAGTCGATATGTATTTTAGTCATTCCCGAAGTTATCACAACGTATCTGCTTATTAAATATATTTAAAGAAGTAGTTACGAAGGAAACAGTACCAAAGGTTATATCCGCCTTCGACGGAACGCTCATATATTGTCTTCCCTTTTTAACGTTCTTTTTAACCCCCGTGTCCCTAGCTATCTTCGGGAACGTTTCAACTTTTCTCGTCTTCAGGACTTACCCTGTCGCTCCCACATTAAATCCCTTCTCTCTATACCTTCACATCACACTGATTTTTTTCTCTTATTCCTTTTGTGTACATGCCACAAGACTGTGGAATTCTCAGCCACACATACTGTCTGAGACAGTCCTTGTATTTAAGCATAGAGTTACAGAGCCCTACCTTTCCCTGCAATGGGCTATTTATTTATTTATGTATATATATATATATATATATTAATATTTATGTATGTTTGTTATATTGATGTATGTATTTATTATTTTTGTAGTATAAGTTTAATTATAGTATAATTTATGTAGGTACGAGTATATTACGTATTTTGCACGCTCTATCTGCCTTTCAGATCAACTTTCCGGGGCTCGGGATTGCTGGAAGAAATTTATTTTTAGAGATAAGCAAACCTTTTGTGTCGTATTTCTTTTTGTAATTTTAAATATATTTGTGCAAAGAGCTGTAAATAAATAAATAAATAAAGGTTTGTCAACCGCAGTTGGAGTAAATTGAAATACGAATGTGTGGCTAATTGAAAAGTGCGATCACACGAATTGACGTATTTACGCAACACCTAATGGTTTTCACGTTTCTCAACTAGGACGAGAGCAACCTAAGCTAGTCACGACCACTACGGCTTGTCAATCTGTTTTAGTCAACACTGGAATACTAAAGAATAGGTAATTGTTTATGTTGTTCCTCTGAAACCGTACCAGGTGCAGGTCACGAATAACGCCACCCCACTTTTGGCAGTGTCATAAAAAAATCTAGTTTGATTCCTATTGTGATTTTATACTTTCAGCGTAGACAAAACATTAAATTTGGAAATTAAATAACTTCTGTATATTAAATTTTACTATGTTCTGGCAAATAAAATAAGTATATTTAATTTATGACAGAGATAAGTGGTTAGCATAAAAAAATTGTGATAGCCCAAAGCTTTCGCGGTGATAGCATAGTTGGTAATGAGCAGACTTGTAATCCGAAGGTCGCGGGTTCAAATCCTGGTGCGAGCCTGTACCGGACTTATGATTTATGTACGGATTTCTAATTATCACTTGCTCAACGGTGAAGGAAAACATCGTGATGAAACCCGCCCGTCCAAGAAAATTCATTTTCGAAAGACACCAACCCCAACCCGCATTGGGCCAGCGTGGTGGACTATGACCTAAAACCCCTTCGTGTTTCGAAGGGAGGCCCGTGCCCCTCGGTGGGGATAAAAAATTAATCAATTATTGACTTTCAACTTTTCAAGCCGTTTAATCTGATCATAGACATAAACCCAACATAACACAAGAAACCGACTAATAACAGCTTCGACCGAATGGTTTGTCAAGCGTGAACTTTAATTGGTAGAAATTAAGCCTGATATTTATCAATTAAAAGTCAAGACAAAGAGTGATAGATTGACGTATGCTCCGATTATTCCTTTATTTGTAACAAATGATACACATCTATTATTCAGAAATATTTACGTTGGTATGTAAATTAAGACAGGGGAACGGAAATTACTTAATGCGTTTTGGAGATACAAGTACATTTCATGTTATCCGACTTGAAGGAGGCCAGGTTAAGTGATTTTTTTCCCGCGATAACGCTTTTTAGGGGACACGCCACCCAAATGTGTTATCAGCTCGCTCAGAACGCATTTAGGCGTGTTGGTTAAATGAAGATTCATGCAACATTGAAGATGGCCATTCGGCACGTAGCTGTAGGATCTGGCCACCAATAAATCTGATGATAAAAAGCGCCACGCCAATAAGTTAAAAACGGCCGCCAGTTACTGTCATTTCTCACTGGGACGATGGAAGTTATCCGTTTTTGAAGGCTACTTAGCTGTGATACATTGTACCAGGCTTCAATCAAGAAGCTATTTTTACTGAAAACGAAAACCATAAAAATGGTTGAACTAGTCATAGTCCAAGATAAATAAAAATGGCGTGAGGCCACACACTTTCTTCTACTTTAGTCACTGCGCTGACAATAATGAAGGAATAAATAGTATGGATTTCTAATATACTAATATATTGGTAGACAAAAAGAAATATAACAAATTATAGCAATAACATTTAGGTAACAAATATAAAAATATATATCTATTTTTAAAATAAATCTAGTTTTTGTGGACAAAATTAATTCTTTATTTATTTCATCAACATAAAAGATTCATAATTCTATGAAGAAAATACTATGAAAGTAAATTTAAAAACTTATAACAAGATAAATTAGGATAAAACACCTAATGACTACAGTTTCTAATAACGCATTCTTCGTAACCAATTGAAATTCCATGAATATGAGGTTTAGTGCTTTCATTAGGACGTACAACATCTGTTCGATTAAAAGCTCTTCAGATTGGCAATATAAAATAGGGAAATGTCGTAATCAGACGTTGACTTCAGGGCTCTTAAAGGTAAATTAAGATACAATGCTCTTAACAAGGTCGATAGATGAAAGGAATGTTTTATCAATATTTGAGGCAAATCATTTGAGAATATTTTTCAGTGAGCAGTGCGATAAAAATACAATAAAAATATTGTATATTGGGCATATAATAATGAGTATTGGGAAAAATAGATCGAAATATAAAATATGTTTTCGCCTCTTCATACAACTTGTGCCATTAGCTGATTTGCCTTTATATAGGAAACCGATTTATTTTTTGGAGAATTTCATTTGCGAATCACCCTAAAGTTTCTAAGGTTTCGACTACTAATTTAAAGTCACCCGATATACAAATATACTGGTAGCCCTGAATCAATTGTCTAAGAAAATTTATTTATTTATTCAAGATATGTATGTGGATGACGTTATCACACATATATCGAGTACATATGCAAGAGTATTAGTACCAGCGTGAAATAATGAAAGCTATTTCACAGTAACGTAACTTGTACGTTCATTAAGCCGAGTGTCGATGGCCGCGGGTGCACATTGCATAAATCAGACAGGGGAATGCAGCCCGGCGCCCTAATGCGCTTTCGGTGTCGTGTCTGTTGATAGCCACCTCACCACCCCCCTCCTCGTGTCCCGATCGCCTCACAATCATCAATGATTTTTTCCTGATAAATTCCCCGACACTACAAAACGAACTAACTAAAGTAATTGAAGGAAGGAAGTCTCCCGAAGTTTTTAGGTCAAATTTGGGCGGCACCTGCCAAGAGTAAATGTGTATAATCGTAAAGAAGTAACAGGTTACAGTGTTGCACTGTGTCGTACACTCAAGTGTTCCAATCATAACTGCAAGTCCATTCTTATTTGAACCTTATCTCTATACCTAACAAGAAACTTGGATGTAATATAATTACCTAATTGAGAAAATTTTAATATAGTAAATACAATTTTTATAAGCAAGTACAATACATTAACTGTGTTTCACAATCTGATTAGTAATAAAATAACATTCCAAAAGATATTTGTATCAAAATGAATAACAAAAGAAACATTCTAACCATCGGTCGATAACCAAAAAATACCCAAAGCTAAGAGACTTTGTCAAGTGGAGGAAACAACTTGAAAGAGTCAGAGGAATACGAATGGCATGTTAACTGATTCACCAATTAGAAATAAACATTTCTTGGAACCACCGAATAGTTCGAAGTACAAAGAGCGAACCCTCTTTCCATCGAAGATTTATTTCTATGCGCACGGGTAGTTTGAAAGAGCAGGAAGGGGAATTAAGCCACACGCCGGCCCCTAGCTACCTGCCTACAGGTTGCTGTGTTATTGTATTGAATAGGAATTTTAATTTTTACACGTAGGTAGCTAATTTTTTCATCCGGCTGTTCACGACATTCACACACCTACGCACGAAATCGGGTTTTGGAATAACTATTTCTCTAAGTTTTGACAGACACATCCACTTATGGCCAATTAAAATAGACATAGGTGCTATAATCTTTGAGATATTAGGTATGTCTATTCAACGAAAATTCAAATAAGACATAAAATATAAAAGAACCAATACGGTATCAAATATTGGAGTGAAACGAAACAAAATATATGAAGTCGTGTAATTTTAAAAATCAATACTAAAATTTGCAGAATTTTTGCTCAGTTTCATTCATAACTTATTATAAACCATATAAGCATTTCATTTTCTATTGACTATTAGATAGATAGATAGATAAAATATTTATTTGTAACACTTAAACACACACATTATTTACAAAATCAAAACACATACTAGAATAAAAAATAAGCAAAACAATAAAGGTACAAAAAAGATTAATAATAATAATTACTTATTCTATATGTGTGCCACAGTGCCACAAAATGGTTGTAGCTCAGCATTTGTTTTACGCATCGCGAGTAGACATTTGTCATTACAACCAATCCGCTCAATATGATTTTAAGTTCAATAACAGCAAACAAGCACAATTTAATTTATCATATGTGTGTCCTAAAGAAGTCATTGAACTTTAAGAGCTTTCCAAAGCAAATTCCATTTTTTTATAAAAATTCAAGGTGCTGTTTAATCAGGAAATACGCAAAGTAAAGTGACACTTCTCACATAAGCACCAATCTCCTCCAGTGATGATGATATTTCGATTAGTATCTCCAAATAAGCAAGTTTTTTTATACACACTTCTGTAATTTCTTGGGCTGTAAAAGAATTTGCCACTAAAATGTATATAAAGGTATAACGGTTGCGATCGAAATTTCAACTTAAAAGATAATTTATATGCCAGAGGAGTGCAGCTTACTTTGTAGTTAAATTCGGATGTTTTTGAATACCTTTCTCATAATATTGTTTCTTTATACAGTTTCTGAAGCTTTCACTTTATCGATTTATTTTTATGTGTCCTCTCCTTAACCTATATATTTATATTGTATTGCATCCAAATAAATATAGATAGGTATAATGTTTAATATTATTTGTTGAAAATAGATCTTCAAAGTTAAATTGGTTCAAGAAAAATTAATTGTCCCTCACTTCCTACTAATGAAGTAAGACTACATGAAATACGTCTACCGAATTAAAAACATAAGGTTCTTGGACCCGTATGCTGCAGCTACATTAACTCATGCACCCGAGGTGACAGGCAGTATCGTAATCCTGATGCGACCGCAACTTTTACGACTAAATGACCAGTTTTACTTTTATGCCTTTTTTATTGGCAAATAAGAAAATTCGTTTGTAACAAGTTAGGTACATCATACTACTCGGTTCGAAGGTTAATATGTTTTGAAACATTTTTTCAAAAATCAACGGATTCATTTCATGTCACAAACTTAATAGGCATTTCGCCTTGCAAGATTATAAATAACCGAAATGAAATAAAATTAAGAATAATGAGGTGCAACAAATTACAAATAAAACTCATGTTTCACTTGTTATCTCTGGAAGGTTTCAGAATAAATGTTGAGATATCGTTGCGAGAAGGACTTATCGTTAATTTAGAGCCTCCGATTAGAGTGCGCTGGCCGACATTCGCTAACGAGCGTTCGCTATATTTATTTTTGTTTCAACAACGGTACGGTGCGGATGTTCACTTTTCAGTCCTGCCGACGATTGTGTGAACTTAATTGGATTGTCTTTGGACTGATTCAGCGACCCCGTGAGCACATTGCACGTATTGACGTGATCGCAATCTGTCGGGAGTCGGGAGCACATCGCGCTAATCACCGTGGGTGAAAGCGTGAGTGAGAATAAATAAATGCATCGACACAACACATTAATTTTTACTTAGCATATTAAAACAATTTTACAATTAAATTATGACTCACCTTAGTTGTTGTAGTTTGTAGAGGCGCTCCTGACGATACTGCGCAGACTTCTACTTCATATCGGTCCACACCTGCTTCACGGTCCAGAGAAACAGCCGTAGACAGAATTCCCAAAGACGAGTCTATGTCAAACAACCTATCAACCTGTCTTCCGTCACCAGTAACGTTCACTATGTAATATTCAAGTCCCGACTTGTAGTTGTTAGTCAAATTCAAGAGAGCTGTGCCCGCAGGCTCGTTCTCAGACACGGAAACACTCCCGACATTTGTCCACGTGACATCCTTCAACTCAGTTCCACCCATAATGACTGTGAGATAGGTCTCTGTGCTCCGTTGTTCACTTAACACCGCCTCATCTGTGGCTTTAACGACCAGATTCCACTTCGCCTCGGGCGTAGCAGGAGGGTACCGCAACGTCAGAGCACCGTTGCTCCTATGTAAATCAAATAGATCGTTCTCGGCTTGAATCAGCTTGTACGTTACCAGACCATTCGTTCCTGAATCCATATCACGAGCAAGAACGTTCATTATAAATATTCCTCGCCCTGTACTTCTTCCTATTCTCTCTATATTCATTACAGCAGCATTCATCGAGACAAATACCGGAGAGTTGTCGTTTATATCCTCGACAATCACTGTAACTAGCTTTTCCGCAGACAGTCTAGCTGATACGGGCTCGGCTCTATCGTAGGCTACCACAGTAATTCTAAAGGTGTCTATACTCTCTCTATCAATGGGTAGTAAAGTATGTATGACCCCAGTGATATTATTTATAGCAAAGTGCCTTCTGCCATCATTCGGATCTTGGTGAGTGATGGAGTAATAAACCTTACCATTCAAACCCGAATCTGGATCTTCTGCAGTTACTGTTACTATAGGGGTATGTTTTGGAATGCCTTCTCTAATTTGGCGAACAATAGCCGTGTTCGTGAATACCGGCGCATTGTCGTTAGCATCAATAACGTTTACTGTAAATGAGATACTAGAAGACAGACTCGGACTTCCGTTATCTGTTGCCGTGATATTCAAAACGTAAGAAGTAAGGTCTTCATAGTCTAATTGTTTATGTAAGAACAGCTCACCCGAATAAGTGTCTATGAAAAATGTTTCCTTTCTGTTTCCAGACGTGATAAAAAACTGCAATTCTCTATTAATCCCTAAATCCGCATCTGTTGCGTGAAACTGTACTATCTTTGTATTTACTGGTTCTGTCTCTAAAACCGATATATTCAATGGTGACTGTGTAAATATTGGAGGGTTGTCATTTTCATCCAAAACATCAACTGTTACAGTGGCCGTAGCAGTTAGCTGTGCTGACTGACCTGAGTCATATGCTAGAACCGTAAGTTGATAGCGGTCTGTTGTTTCTCGATCTAAAGGTTTTGAGATAACGAGCTGACCAGTAGCTTCATCTAAAGTAAATTTATCCATTTCATCGCCACCGATTAGCTTATAGTAGACGTCTCCATTAAGTCCTTCATCAGCATCTGTTGAGTGTACTCTCATGATTGAAGCACCAACAGCTGTTCCTTCAGAGACTTCTACTTTATAAGGAGTTCTGACGAAAATAGGTGCGTTATCATTGACATCAGTTATGTAAATTGTGACTCGTACAGAATCTGTTAACTTTACTTTGCCATTATCACTTACCGTTACCGTCAAGGTAATATAATTTTGTCCAGTAGTGTGAGACAAACTTTCTCTGTCAAACGACTTCAATGTTTTTATGAACCCGTTTCTAGAATCTATTCTGAAATCATTTTGTGCTATCGGTAAGCTAAATGTTAGTTCAGCGTTTCGTCCTATATCTCTATCGACTGCTGTTAGTTTTCCTACAAACGTGTCAGGTGGCTCGTTTTCTTTTATTTTGAATAAAAATGTTGTGTTCGTAAATTGAGGGCTATTATCGTTTTCGTCCAAAACATGGATAACAACCGGTACTTGAGAAGATCTAGGTGGCTTACCGTGATCTGTTGCTACTATGGTTAGTGAATAATAATCTCTTTCTTCTCTGTCAAGTGGGCTTTTAACATATATAAATCCATCCGGAAATACACCAAACTTCCCATCAGTGTTCCCTTCGGCTATCGTATATGAAATAGTACCACTTAATCCCAAATCAGCGTCCGATGAAGAAATAGCAAAAAATCTTGTATTGACTAAAGTGGACTCCAACAATGATGTTTCATAAGATGTATGGTCAAATACCGGAGTGTGATCATTGACATCATCTATAATAATAGAAATAGTATGTTTAGTTGCAAGAGCCGGACTTCCATTGTCTGTCGCAGTCACTTCAATAGTCAAAATGCTTCCAGGTTCATTAGAAATAGGTTTATTTAAATAAATTACTCCTGTTGTTTCTGATATTCTAAATGCATTATCAGGGTTACTAGTCAACGCATAAAACACTGTTCTGTTTGATCCAGAATCCTTATCTGTAGCTCTTGCAAAATACACTTCTTGACCTACTGCAGTATTCTCTGGTATATGTACTTCATCTTTGTCTTCAATAAAAGCTGGATAATTATCATTTACATCTAAGACAGAAATATTTACTGTAGTAAAACCAAAAGCCATGCCACTTTTTGCCATTACTTTTAAGCGATAAGTCATTTTCTCTTCACGATCAATATTAGAATTAGTCGTAATTGTTCCTGTCTTTTCGTCAATTTTAAATGCACTTTGATTATCGCCTTCCAGTATGTAGTACGAAAGTGTGTCACTTGATATTCTCGCGCTAACTTTTCCCACAAACCGATCTATTTGAGCTTTAGATGATCCTGTATCTTCAAGTATTTTAAAATTATAACCATTGTATCCATCAAAATCAAGGCTTTTGCGTTGAGACATTTTTACTATTTCTACTATTGCATCTGTTTGCGATTTTTTATTACCTTTGTCTTTACAAGATATCTTTAACACATATAATGTTTTTGAAGCTTTGCGGAAATCTTTTTGCAAAATTATAGTCCCCGTAGATGGCTCAATGTCAAAATATCCATCTCCGCCGCTTTCAAGTTTATATGTAACTCTTGCATTATCACCTTCGTCTTCATCAAATGCCTTCACACGCAACACATTAGTGCCAACTGGATGCTCTTCGCTAATACTTTCTATGTATCTTTGAGGATAAAATATGGGGTAGTTATCATTCACATCTAAGACCTTCAAAAATATTGTAGCAGTAGACGATTGTGGAGGAAAACCTTGATCCTTCGCAAGGACTTGGATTTCGTATAGTGGTATTTTCTCTCTGTCCAATTCAATGGCGGTGCTTAGTTGACCAGTAAGAGGGTCCAATGTGAATGTGTTTGGATATTTTCTTTCAATACTTTTCGGCAGATAATATGAAACAGATCCATTTGTACCTTGATCATAGTCTGATGCAGTTAATATCAAGATCTCCTTCGAAGGTTTTATATTTTCATGGAGAGATACATTTACGACAGATTGGGGAAAACTTGGGGCTTCATCATTTTCATCTAAAATAGTAATTTTTAGTCTTGTATACGCCCACTTCGGATTAGGACCACCGTCTCTTGCTGAAACGTTTAATTCAACAGTACCTTGAATTTCTCTGTCCAGTATTGACCTTGTGGTTACTAAACCAGTTAAATGGTCAATGTGAAACCATTGCTGATGATTTCCATCATAAAAATCATAAAATATTTCTGCATTTACTCCAGTATCTTCGTCAGTAGCAGTTATACTAGCAACATAGGTTCCGGATGGCGCTAGTTCGCTTAGTATAGCAGAATATTCGGATTTCTCAAAGACTGGCTCATGATCATTAACATCATTTACATGAATGACTAAAAATGACGTAGCAGTGCGGGCTGGCGTACCCTTATCTGTGGCAACTACTGTCAAGTTGTACTTACTGATTTCTTCTCTATCTAAAACACCATTCACATACACAATGTAAACACTAGAAGAATTTTCCAACCGAAAGTGGTTCAGTTCATTTCCAGATACAATGTTAACACTTGTGATACCATTCATGCCAGCATCTAAATCAGTTACAGTGATTGCAGCTACTAGTGATCCATTTTTGGCATTTTCATCTACTGTAGCAAAATTAGCTGTTGGAGGAACGTATGTGAACGTTATGACTGGATCATGATCATTTGCATCAATAAGATTAACGGTTACATAGGTTCGTGCATCCTGACGTGGTACCCCATGATCTTTTGCAATAACAGTCAACACACAAGTCATATTACAAGTCATATTACTGCAATACTTTGGACAGTTTAGTTTCTTTATTGTTGTTATCACTCCAGATTCAGGGTCTACTGCGAATTGTTTTTCAGAGTCTGTCACTTCATAAGTAATTTTACTGTTGTCACCTAAATCACTGTCTGTTGCTGTCACTTTTAAAACTGTTGTTCCCGGCGGTACACTTTCATTCAAGGACACTGAAAAGTCACTTTGGTCGAATATTGGCGGATTATCATTGACATCCAAAATGCTAACATTCACTTGGAGATACCCGTATTTTGGTGGATTACCACCGTCACGCGCTGAAATATTGAGGACGTAAAAGTCGGTGGTTTCTCTGTCTAATTTTCCAGTTGTTTCTAAATGCAAATAAGATGTTTGTCCACTTGGATTAACAGTAACGTTTAACCGAAATTTTCCTTCATTATCACCATCAATTATTCTGTAATCATTAGTGATACCATTCTCTCCCAAATCCTTATCAGTAGCGGCATCAAGCAGTAGCTTAGTCCCGGCAGCAGCACTTTCAGAGAAGTCGACGGTGATGCTTGGCTCCGGGAATTCAGGATAGTTATCATTCACATCAGTCACTCGCAATCGCACTTCTATAGGGTATGTTGGCTGACTGGATAAGACTACAAATGCATAGCGGTCAACACTTTCTCGATCAAGAATTATGTTTGTTTTAATCTCTCCAGTGACAGGGTCGAGAACAAATTCTTTAGGAGGTTCATTGAATCGGTAAGTGAAGCCAGGTTTGGTGGGTATGCGTCCAACGATGGTGCCAGCGGGCTGGTTCTCGGGGACTCGCAAGTCGACACCGGTGTCGACGGCACGGGACTGCATCTGCTCAGCGGCGGCGGCGCGTGCGCTGCTCAATGCCGCCAGCGCAATCAGCGCCACGTGCCATCTCCCCATCCTCGTCATGACTTGGACAGCACCATTGCAGGGTCTCTTCCTCTTCAGGAAAGTGGACGTGCGCTCGGGGCGCTCGCTGTGTCCCGTTCGCGCAGAGTCGCGCACTCGCTCTCCTCAGGTATGCAACATGGCCGCGACGACCTGCGCGCGCACGAATATCTCACGGAGAGTGCGACCCGCCGCTGCGCCTACGCTACCGTCACATTTATTCGTAAACACACGTGACAAACACACAATCCACAAGTTCTATGAACGTCACGTCCCAACACGTACTATACAATTTGTTAAACTATAACTTTATGTCACAAATATGCGATAAAACAGATCACAACCAAGAGCACTTTTCAGTGATGTTTATGTGACTTTGACGGATGTGGTGTACGCGGATGCGGCATGCGGGCTGCGCGGCGGTTAGCACGGCACTGGCAGGCGGAGGCTTTCACGCCGCCCCGCACCCCGCCCGCACCCACCCGTGCCTCACCCCCGCAGCTTTGAAAGCTCCGACTGTATGCTGCGTGATGATGATTCCAAGATAATGGCCGCCGAAGGATTCTACTATTTATTGTTCGATACGAGTCACTCACAATTCTAAGAAAAACTCCAGAGTAGGTAGAATTATAATATAAGTTATAATTATAATATCTTATTTCAAATTGAGTGTTAAATTTATTGAAGGTGACATTTAATGTGTATTATTATACGATACGATGTGTGGTTTGTTGACATTTTTTATTGGCTTATTATTTAAACCCTGATTGGTATTTTCTTTGAACTAAATTACTAGATTAACTAAAGTTTTTCGACTACATTTAAAGTTTGTACTGACATTTTAACGTAGGTGAATTATATTTGATGAAAGTGTGCAATTTTGTAAAAGCTGCGCAAGAGTTCAAGTAAAGAACGCGTTGATGTCTTTTGTACGAAACGGAAGTTACTTAGAAAAGGTTTTGTTTCTTTTGAATTATTTTTCTAATTTAGTACATTTCATTTATTGTATGGTTAATGAGTTTAATATCTATGAAAAAGTATTATTTATTCACATTTTTTTGCCATTCCTGTACATAGTTTATCTATGCCCGAGAGATGGCCCACGGGATTGTGGATTATGGAAAGCTTGATTAACTGTTTTAACAGATCGATCGGCGTGATTTTTAAGCACAGAGTTATGGGACCTGGGTTTGATTCCTAGTCGGATCAAATATTTATGTAATAAAAAGCAGATGTTAGTTCTTGGGGCATGGGTGTTTATTATGCCGGTCTTTATGTGTATACCGACGGACTTACGACGCAAGGAAAAACCTTGTGCGGGCCTTTGAGTATGTAGCGTTTATAGGCATCGCTTGAGCAAAGTTGCAGGTGGAAAGCTACTTTAATTAAAATAGGTATGTAAACAGAAATCTTAAGTAAGGCTGTCATCACATACAATATGTACCCTATTGACGTGGCAATTTAATAATTAAAATATTATATATGCAGGAGAAAGAAATATCTAGAGAAATCCTCAACTTTTTTTTTACCCTGAAAAATATTTTAAATGTAAAAAAGACTTTGTTTGTCCTTCTTTTGCGTCGTCGATTCAACGGAAAAACAGATCGAAATGATTTAAATTAATATAGTATTTTTGTATTTCAGCCGTTTGGTTCCTGGGTGTGGTAAGCGTATTTTCAAAAATCTTTGAATTCAGTTTTACCTCTTTAAAGAAATTAAGGAATGGTTCTATTGTGTAATTTCTATTGTGTGTTTTCCCTCCAGGTGACATTACAAATTTCTTCCCTGTATAACGCTTACCTACTATTTTCTAAATTGTTATTTTGGGAATAATATAAACGTAGATGTTAATTTATTATTAACTAGCTTTTCGCCCGGGACTTCGTTCCCGTGGGAATTTCCCCGTCAATTTTCCAATGTTTTTAATAGTTATTCTGCTATTCGGGACGGAGAAAAATACAACAAATCAAAAACCATGGAAATCGGTCCAGCCGTTCTCGAGTTATAAGTGTTGTAACAAACACGACTTTCTTTTATATATATAATAGATATAGAATAGATAACCCGTGATCCCTAAGATACAAGTTTAGCACTTATTTAATTTAGGTGACAAAGCATATTGGCCTGTATAACTGTGTTTATATTGTAACATTATCAGTATTTTTATATTAGGTAAAAATATATATTTTTTCTAGCCTGTCAGATCCCACTGCTGGGCAAAGGCCATATATTGTTAGCGTCATTTGATAAATTCCTGTAAAATTCTTCTAAAACTGAAACTAACTCGGTAATATTACAATGGCAACATTTAACTGCTTTGTTTGGTTGATTCATATTTATGTGGTAGTTTGTTTTTAGGATTGGTTGAACGTAAACTAATCAAGTAATTAATTTTGGAGAGAAAACTAGTCAAAGAGTAATCTTAAAATACACTCCTCAGTCAGTTGTCCGCAGAGAACTTTTTTTGCAGTCGTCGATAGCGAGTCCTACAGAACAGTTCTCTTCTTAAACAATGTGTTAAGTCGACGTCAGTACTATTTACTTAAGGTAAGATATATTACTATGCTGTCAATTAACCCTTGTGCTTTACTTTGAAACAAATGATTTGAAAATACATGATTTGGAGTTATTTCTTTCAATATGTACCGCGATTTTGTGCTAACCTTAAATTAGTTAGTGAAAATCAAGAATGTGAATCATCCTACAAAACTGCACAACTTTCTCCAAGAAACATAGGTCGAAATATGAAAAAAAAATTCACCTCTCCATACAACTTACGCGATCAGCTGATTTGCCTAGGAAGCCAATATTTTTTTGTTGAGAATATTGGTTTTATATAAGTTCATTGGGGATGGTTGTTCAGTTTGATCAAAGGTCAGAAAGTCAAAAATTGCCTTATTTTCATAAAACATACAAAGTGCTTCTTGAAAACGTCATAATAAATACATTAGCAAAAAAGTGAATTACATTAGCATTTTTGACTTTGCGCCTATTCGCAAAGGTGCAGTCTTCCTCAGGAGAAGGGTCGCTCTTTTTGAGTCAGGGACAATCAACCCCTAAAGTTTCGTTAAGTAATTTAAAGTCACCCCATATGACTTTTTATAGTTAATACTTATATTGATTATGTAATATTTTTCTACATCTAGGCTTAAGTTTTATATAAATAAATATCATGTCTTATGATTCTTGCAGCAGGAGATTGGGGAGCGGAAGAGTAGCGCTAGGCTGTTGTTTTAGAGTGCACAAATTTCTACTATAACACTTTAAACTTTCGCGACTTGAACACAATCTCTACTGAACGGATTTTAACACGGTTTTCACCAATGGACGGAGTGATTTAAGAGGAAGGTATACTTAAATGGTGGAATCTACCCATAACTATCATCGGCTATAAGTAATTAATTTTTCTCATTATTTACTTACTTTGGCGCTACGCCAACGTATCGCGAAACCGCGCCCCACACGCGATCTTGTTTTACGTTGTTATGATTGTTTTGAACATGAAAAAAATTGAAATTTTCCGGAGAAAAATTCCACTGCAAAATCATTCAGAATGATTGGCTGAGTCCAGGGTTTCAGTTTTTGCTAAGCTGTTCCCCAAATTTCCTCGGGAAGGAAGTTCTAGGCAGGAAGCTAGTAAATTATTATAACAAAGTCTCCCACCGCGTCTGTCTATCTGTCTGAACGCGATAAACCCAAAACTGCTGCACGAATTTTTATACGGTTTTATCCGATGAACAGAGTGATTTAAGAGGAATATTTATCTGTATAATTCATCGGGATTCCCACAAGATCGAAGTCCCGGCCGGGACTTCGTATAATTTTACTATATAATATTAATTTAAATTACTATATAGTTTTCCACGTTAAAAACGTATGAGTGACCGACTTTAATCCCAATAATAGTTCGCACAAAGTGTCAAATTCATAAAGTTCCAGTTGTTTCAGGATTGTGTAGGGGTAAGTCCTCTGAAGAAGTCTTCTAACTACAGTCTATCTGTCTACTAAATTCAAGCTGAAATTTTAAAAAAGGACCCCACGCACTTAAAATCGAGAATACTTAATTAAGTGACATTCAGGGGAACTACCCTTACATAATCCTGCAACTTTTGAAACTACATTATTTATTTCCTGTTTTCCTACTTCTCGTGGACTAAAATGCATTAACAGAAAACTACAAACAAAAATGTCATTCGTTTATATAGATGGTGTTCTGGTTTGTATGTATTTTTTTGTTTTCGTAGATTTTTTTTAAAAGCGCTGAATCATGAAATTTGGGACCACTTCGGGAGTATACTCTTTCGAACAAAAAAAGAATTTTGAAAATCAGCCAAGAGTTATCGCGTAGCAAAAAAACAAAAAAAAACATACAGTCGAATTGAGAAGTCGAATTGCTACTTTTTTGAAGTAGGTTGAAAAGCAAAAGTGTGTATGTTTATGCTTAAAGTTGCAACAGATTGACGCACTTTTTCACTCGAAAGAAGTCACTGGCAGATAGCTAGTCTACGTTTAGTTAAATACGTGAAAAGATATCTTTTATCTATGGAGGATGTAGAGCAAAAGTTCCGAAACTAAATCATTTAAATATTTTTTGTAATTTGTTTCCATTTAGTGCTTTATCCAAGAAAAGCCCGTGCCTCTTGGTGTGGAAGTATATGGAATGATCACGATGAATCTGTTTTTCACCAGTACTTACCATAGCCGTTCCTCCGGGTTCCTAATAAATACCAAAAGTCAAAGTCAAAAATAGCTTTATTTCATAGATCATTCAAATGTTACTTAAAATAAGTCAAAGTAGTGAATTACATTAGCATTTTTAACTTTGCACCTATTCGCAAAGGTGCAGTCTTCCTCAAGAGAAGAATAGACAAAAAACTCAGAGGGTCGCTTCTTTTAACTCTATCACTTACATTTTCTTATTTATAATTATAATTGACTTAATATCTGAATAACTCTGGAGCTGAGCAATTTCTTCCCATCATTGCTTGTCTAACAGATAATCAGAAATTCTATAATATAGCCCTTTTTACAAAGTTTTTTTTAACATGAATTCCAAAATTCTGAAGCTTTTTTCAGAACCCGCGGCTATCTTTTTTCCAGGCCATCTAGTTCCCACTAACGGAACTGGAACAACTTGTAGGTAGCAAGACTACTCCTTACAAACTTTCCTATCTCCCGTACCAACAACACGTAGCCATCGTGAACATTTGTAGTAGTTCTGTTAATGCCCACTGATGGCGCCACAATACAGAGTCGACGCCGCGCCCCGCCTTCTCGCCGCCTCGAGCCCATCTCTACATGAATCAATACCTACGTTAATACTGCCCACTACTATCTGCGATACACTCGCCGATTTTAAACATATTTGTCTTATCTCTAAAATTAATGGCTAACCAGTAAGACATTAATTAATTAATTGTAAATCTCTTATGAGCATTTTTCGTCCAAATGCTCGGCTAATTTATATTTTTTCAAAACAAGTCATAGCTTCTTGCTTAGACATCAAATAACCATTTCATGTAGGCAGACAGAATTTAATTCAAGTGCTTTTATCATTTAGCGGTTCGGAGAAAATTGGCACTCGTGGGCGGAAAGTTAAAGAGCTTACACAAAAATAACTTTTATACTGAAATGTAAATCCCTTTTGAGTAAATTTTCTCCATGGAATGATTAAGCCTGAGTCTATTTTCGTTTACGTTAGGTGGATATAGCTGAGTTGCGCGAGCCCCTGGTTATAAATAGCTTTTGTTATCGTACCTAGGTATTACATTTCTATCGGAGCACTTGTTGCATGAAGGTTTGACGTCACTGCCCCTTCCCTTTAACTGTGCGCTGGTATAGCGAGGGGGGACCGTGCCTCCACGGCGGGCGCTACTGACGTAAGACCTTACATTCATGAATGAAATGAATCCCAAAACTGCCATCATTTACTATTCCACATCATATCACCACTGGCCAACTAGTGCGTCATCACTATAAAAAGTTCTTCAATAGTGGAGCTATTTTTTTTTTGCTGCGCCAGTTTTGTCGTACACATTTAGTAAGAGTACATTTCTCTTTAAAAATAAGTTAGAAATCTTTATTTTATTTATTTAGAAATTTATGTGAAGAAAAACAAAACACAAAATGATGCAATCATAAAGAAATCATGCAATTCAATGTTATTAAAATGTTGCAAACAAACAAATAATTGGTTTTAAACCCACGCTTTATAGGATCTTTTGTTTGCGTCAATTTATAAAACTTGGCGCTTTTGTTATGATCTCAAAATACAGAACGGAACGTTGTGACCTACTCTCGGTTGCGTCTAAATTTAGATTCAGCTCTTATTGATTTTGTCCCTATAGTAGGAACAAGCACGCTATAATTATTGCTTCAAAATAGGAAATATTTGCATGATGTTGATGTTGTTCTAGAAACTTCACGAAATTAAATACGTCCTTCACGTGTGAGAGCTTTAGGTGTATTGTATTTTATATACTCTCTTTATATTTACTTTAACTATGTATTTTATATCTAGTCTGTAATTTTTGTTTTGTACAAGAAAATCTGCATTAATTGCACTGGGTACTTATTAACTTTAAATAAAACTTATATATATATTATTTGATTTCTCGTTTTTTCCAATTTCATTACTAGTCAATAAAGTAGAAAACTCATCAGGATATCTTGGAAAATAAATTGTTACTCTTGGCTGACCAAGTCTATTTTTAATTATTTTCGGTCGTCTGCCCTGTTAGTCAAAACAAAGAAACCTATTCAAGTGCGCCACCATTATTGGATTCCTATAATACAGCACGTAGGTGGCGACAGAGTACCCGCCGATCTAAAAATAGAATCAGCTACCCCCACGCAGGGAAAGGGATGAACAAACCAGACCAAGGGTGGGAGCAAGAAGGACATTATCCTGGCAGATTTCTTTATGTTCAACACCTAGAGCCGCCCCGCCGCCGCCGCCGCCCCAAACTCATTAATTCATTCCTGTGTTATTCCATTCATATTTAAGCTTCTATTTTTTAATCAAAAATAGAATAGAATGGTTTATTTGAAAATAGATGCAATCTTCATTCTGTCTAACTGCACTTCGCTTGTTCTTTTATTTTATTTTATAAAAGAAAAGGCGTTTTGTTTAATATACACTCGCTTTTCCACTGAATAATAAAATGAGGTTTCAAAATGTAATAAATATCAACGGAAACTTGTTTCAGAAAGTAAATGAGTTTCAAAGGCTTTACAAATTAGTTTAGCTTAATTTTCGAGTCAAAGTTCATAGGATTCCAGTTTCATTTAAATCTTGTACTTTAAGAACATTTCTTTTCCAGGCTATTTATAGAACGGAATGCTTTGAATTTTAACTGATCCGAACTTTTGATATCCAAAATTCTATTTTAATTTGAAAATGTAATTAAAGAAGTACTAATGCTTGAGAAGGCCTTATTGAGTAGAGTGCCAAAGTAAATTGGTTTTGAATATTAAAAGAAAAGATAAATGGATGTATGTTCTACTTATGTTACGCGTGGCAATTTTTTAACTACTTTGTACTCTATAACTGATAGCTTAGGATAGAAATTTCCCTGTATTAAATAATTTTCGAACGTTACTAACTAATACATTTAGACACGTTTTTATAACAATAAAGCGCAAAAAATATTTTCTGGAAAAAAAAACATTTGTAAGTCTTCAGTTTGAAACTGGAACCAAGTGTTGTATGGAGTTTCAGAGAAAAACAAATTGTGTAAAGTTTTTGCATAAAAAAATTCAAAGTCTTTTTTACAGACCCCGCTGGCTATGTGACTATTTTAAATCGTGTTGTTTCAAAAGAGCAACATTTTCTGGAAATATTCAACATTAGTATTCCGCTCGGGACTTCGTTCCCGTGGGAATTCGGGAAAATTATGTATAATGTAGCTTTCTAATGGTGAAATAATTTTTCAAATCGGTCCAGTAGTTTCGGAGCCTATTCATTGCAAACAAACAATCAAATCTTTTTTCTTTATAATATGTACATAGATATAGAGATTCAGCATAAACATCACGATTTTCAAACTTTCAACGCTTACGAGTACATAAACTCACGTTGAATGCTGTTTTAACATACATACATACGCTCACGCCTGTAATCCGTAACGGGGTAGGCAGAGCATCAGTGGTTCTAGAAAACCATGCCACGCCACACCACGAATGCCACGTTTGACACAAATGGTGTTTTTTTTAATTATTTGATTCCTTTCTCACAACATTTTAATGATTTTCATATTGGGTGACTTTAAATCTATATAAATTTACATAAAATTAACCCCTACTTCCCTGGTCACGCTATAACTTGAGAATGGCTTGTCTGATTTGGATGATTCTCTTTTTGTTGTGTGCAATATTGTTTATATTTAACTATAGGTTTATATTTAAAAAAAAACTGAAAATCTATCGGGACAATCCCCATGGGAACGAAATCGCGGGCGGACGGCTAGATAAGGATAATAATCAGCCCGTTAAACCCCACCTTTCGCAAAAAACATAATCTGACGAAAAAAAGTCACCTAAATACCACTTCTGTGATAACTATTAGTAATATCATAGTGCTACAAAATCGTCACCCTCACCTGCTAGTGGTGTACCCTGCTGATCAACGCACGAGGTTCTGAAGTACTACAATCCGTAAAGGGTTTCTTTACTTCGTATTGGCTACTTCGCCATTTTAAAATTTAATTTTGATTAAAATACTCAGACATTGGCAAAATTACGATTGTGGATGCCATTTTTCAAATAATTGAATTTATTCTTTGGTGAAATTATTCATAAGGAGAATTGCTTTCCTGAAGTTTCGCAAACTAATTTAATGCAACTCGATTTTTCTTTGGATAAAGAAAGAAGCAATTCTCCTGGAGATAAATCTGTGGCTTTTCATACCCCGAACTTGTAATAAAATTGCGTGATCCTCCTTTCAATAAATTGCTTTATTCGTGTAGCAACCCCACTACACGACAAATCTGCATATATCAACCGACTTCAAAAAAGGAGGAGGTTCTCAATTCGACTGTATTTTTTTTTTGTATATTTGTTACGCGATTACTCCGGCAACTGTTGTCCGATTTTCAAAGTTCTTTATTTGTTCGAAAGAGTATACTCCTGAAGAGGTCCCATATAAATTTTATCAAAAATGATTCAGCACTTTTAAAAAAAATCAACAAAAACAAAATATACTACAAACTAGAACATCATCTAAATAAATTAATGACATTTCTGTTTGTAGTTATTTGCTAATAGGTATTGTAGTCCGCAAAAAACTAGATATCTACTTTGTGCGAACTGTTGTTGGGATTGAAGTCGGTGACTAATACGTTTTTAACGTGGAAAATTATTTAACACAAATTCAATTTACACCTTGGTGACAAATCGTATAGAGGATGCACAGTATTATATTTAAGCAAGAATGATGTGTTTAGTTAAGTTATTTATGTTTATAAGGTAAGTAATTGTGAAAACGACAGGGGTGGCATTGTCATATCATGATAAAACTCTTTTGTAAAAGTAATATTTAAAGAAAATAAATGAATAGTATTCTCTGCCTATCCTAACAAGGATCTAAGGCGTGTAGGTGTGTATTTTTTTATAATATGCACTGCACAGTCAAAGGCGTGGGTTTTTCCAATAAGGTTTTTCCCGTGGGTCATGGGTCCCTTGGAACATACAAAAGAAGAACAATCATCTACTTTTACAAAAATATTTGCCCCGACCCGCAATCGAACCTAGGACTCGTTGATCAAAAGGCAGCACCACTCGACCATACCAGCCAAGTATGTATTTTTATAATTTTTATATTTGTAAGTAAAATAAAGTGAAAATAAATAAATAAATATATTTTTTAAATTTATTCGACTTTTTTATTTTTACGACATCCACAGGAAGATATAAAGTCTTATTTGTCACTCGGACCTGACACAAAGCCTAGTAATTTTAATGAAAGTGGCGACGGCGTTCGTCAAATCCTAGTTTCGTCAAATCTTATTTTCGTCAATTCGCCCGTCACGAAAACCAATTAAACTCAGTTAACTTAGTTTGACGTCGTCCATTTAATTAGCTGTTATTTTTGTAATTTCTACTTTTCTTGTTTCCAATTACCAATTTTATTTGCAATTTTCTATTTATTTGGATCTATAAAAAGCTTGAAAAAGGAGAGGTGTACTCATGATCTTGCGAAGGTCGCAGAAAACTTTTGTCTGGACATTTTTATCACGGTGCTTCTCCAAAATTAAATTCAACGTGGAATTAAAAACAATATTCTATAAATATTTAAAATACTTCGTACTAAAAATAATGCACGTGATTTTGGGTGGGAGGGGGCATAAGTCAAAACCTCAATAATCCCTATCTCAATAAACAAATGAATAATTGCTATTTATGTATAAAAAATATAAATATTTTATATGTCTAATCTATGTTCCTATTAATAACTTGTCACGATATGACCTCGTTTCTAATAGACCTTGAAAGGTAATCAGATAAGAGTCTAAGTGTTCATATGACGTCATATCTAAACGAAAACGACTAGTAATTTGGTCCAGTGATAAAAGTTGGACTTCGTTTGAAGAGTCGATTAAGTTGTTTCTTTATTATTATTATATCTATTTTCTACTAGCCCGGGACTTCGTTCACGTAAGAATTCGGGAAAATTATGTAGCCTGTGTTACTCAGGTCAAAGTCAAGTCAAAGTCAAAAAATATTTATTTTATAAAACATACAAAGTGCTGCTTGAAAATGTCATTAAAATACATTAACAAAATCAATATAAATCATTGAGCAAAATAGTGAATTACATTAGCATTTTTGACTTTGCGCCTATTCGCAAAGGTGCAGTCTTCCTCAGGAGAAGAATAGGCAAGAAACTCCGAGGGTCGCTCTTTTTAAGTCAATCATACACATTTTCTTACTCCTAATTTTAATTTTATAGCTGAGCAATTTAAAGGGATAATATAACATTCTAATGGTGAAAGATTTTTTGAAAATTAGTAAGCGAAGCTTTATGGAGTGATACTACCCATAAGACTAAAAACATTCCTCTAGGAACCCTTATAAATTTTCCAAAAAATATTAACTTCTCTGATTTGTTTCTTTATTTTTATTAAGATTGCTATTTTCACTAGTTTTAAAGATATTATAACTTTCCACGATTTTTGTTTTATATGATTTATTGTTCTTAATAAAATTCGTGGTAACCCTTTATGATATGTTTAAAACTAGTAATCAGCAATGATGTGAAAAGACGAAATTTTCTATATATGTATATTTCGACTTATGTTCCTTATATAAATCTGTTCAATTTCATGAGCCGATTCACGTCCTTAATTTTCGGTAACTAATCTAAAGTTACCCAATAAGCATACAGTGTGAGTCTTTATAATGTGCACATATTAAAATGAGGGAAACTATGCTTCATTTTATCGATGGGAAAAATATATATTTTTTTTTAAATTGAATTTTTTATGGCATTTTTAAAATTCTTGTTTGCTACTGTGCCCCCATATAAACAAAACGGTATAACTTTTAAACGAAATGATCTATCACGTTGAAACAAACTCAATAACGATTGAAAATAACAAGGTGTTCTCATAAAAATAAAAATTCCACGTTTGTAACTCAATCACATAGGTGATGTTGGGATTGAGTTACAAACGTGGATTTTTTACTGTTAGATGGCTAATACGATGTAAAATAACGTAAAGTAATAAAAAAACTAGGTTAGTAAGGCGTTTTACAGAGAAACTTTACATTTTTTGAAAAAATAGACGAAAAACAAACCTGATTTCTGTTAGAAATCTTTTTTATTTTCAGTTGAGGCGGTTGTTTTCCCTCGTTTTTATTTTTATGAGAACACCCTGTTGTTTCCAATCAATGTGATAGATCATTATGTTTAAAAGTTATACCGTTTTGTTTATACGGGGGGCACAGTAACAAACAAAAAAAAAACATTTTTTTAAAAGATTTTTTTAGTATTTTTCCCGTTGATAAAATGAAGCATAGTTTCCCTCATTTTAATATGTGCACATTATAAAGACTCACACTGTATACTGTGTTGTTTTAGGATGTTTCTGGTTTCTGTAAATAGAGGCTCAGCGATTTGGGAATACTTTAGGATCAAGGATAAAGGGTAAAGAAGAGCTCACGTGTCTGCGGTGTATGACATTGGATAAGTTTACAAGGCTGTTATTTGAAACATCAAGGCTGTTATTTGAAACATCAAAGGCCCCAGATTCTGTTTATTCTATGCACGAAAGGGGATACTTAAAACAGCCCCGAACTTCGCTTTTTACTTTGTTACTTTTACTGGACGAGGTACAATTGTGTAGAAAATGACATGATAATAAACAACGCTAAAAAGTTCAAACTAACCGACGTTTGAGTATTGACTTCCATCTCGACAAATATTTTATTGCCACCCATGAAATAAAATTTTAGTTTAAAAGTTCCAGTGGCACCCAAGTATTTCTTCGAAATCGCATTCTTCGCCTGATTCCCGTGGTCGTTTTTATTTCTCAAGATATGGTGTAATATGATAATATTATTAAAATTACAGTACAAATCAAAGGTATTTATTGAATAGGCACTCATTTAAAATGAAGAGATTTCGAGATATCGAGATATGTTTATTTGTTATGTGTTTGTTCTTGACTTTAGTCTGGGCCCGATCTGAGAGCCAGATAAGGCTAAGGCAGAGAAACAACTATAGAGCGAGTTCATTTCTGAAGTAAAATTCAGCTAAAACTGATTCCCGTGGCAAAAAGTTCACGGGAATCAGTGTCATGAGAATCAGAAAAAATCGAAAAATTGAGATTGTCGCGAGTTTATTGCAACGGGTGCTTTAATATTAACATATAAAACAGTAAACCTAAAGAGCATTAAATTAAGTAAAATGTAATAACGTTGTGATTAAAACTTTAATTTTAAATCAACACATGGGAATCAGTTTGCAGCTACAACAAATGCACGGGAATCATTTTCTTACCTTTGATTTTTGGTAATGCGGCACGAGCAGCACCTCAATTTCCCTCGGCGCGCGGAGCACTACTTAGGAATAGCGCGGGAGGAGAGACCAGGCATAGAGAGCGCCTTGATAGGGATATACGGGCATTTTAGTGACGTTCCACGGGGATCAGTACTAGTTACAGGATATTTTTAAAATGACTCACAAAACAAAATGTTAGATTAAATTTTTTCCTATGTTATTGTTTATCTGTTTTGTTTTTAAGAACAAGTTTGTAAAGATAAATCATACAGTTTAAAAAATTATGCAGTATTGTATCGAAATTTGGGGCAGGGACACGTCACGGGAATCAGTTTTCAGCTGTTTAAATTTTTTTTTACCCTCTTGTTTTTATATTATACGAAGTTTTTAGTATGTCCCAGTTAGAATACCCATTTTACTATCTAAATAAAAATATACCATATCAATGCTAATGAAAAACAAGGGTGTTTTGGTCCCGGACAACGAAAATTACAGCTCCGAAGAAATACCCACCCGTGGTTCTCTTCATCAGTTTGTATTCCAAAGTTTGGAATCATTTAATGATACATTCTCATTGCAAATGCTAGACTTATTGCTAGTGTTCAGTTTGCGTAATATTAGGGGAGACATAATGATTGACCTAGTTTCTAAGTTAATTTATAAAACTGCGTTTTTTTATATTTCAAACTGCACAAAAGTATCTACTTTTTAAACATTCGTTATTAATTTTATGCATATAATACACATAAACAAACTTGCAATTCACATATCCATGAAAGCACGCTTGAAGCACATCAAGTTACACTAAAGTGCATTTTCTGTAGTTGAGATCGAGTTGATTTAAACATATTTCATTCGATATCTATCGACTTACTACTATACTGAACTCTATTAGACTCAGTAATATTACTTACGTCTAAAAAGCAATGTAAACTTCCATCATGTTCGTGTGTTTTTCATGTTCCACTTTTAGAACATGAATTACTTTTACATTTTATACGGAACGACACGACAAAGTCGAGAACACAACTAAGACGAACATACTATTTAGTTAAGATGTTTGAGACGAGTCTATCAGTTTTTGCTCATGCACAGGTTTACTAGAGAAACTATTAAGATAGATAGATACTCTTTATTGCACACAGTTACAAAAAAAGGTTTAACTTAAGTACAAAAGTGCGCAAAGGCGGCCTTATTGCTAAGCGCTAATCGCTTCCAGGCAACCCTGGTTTTAGGGACATCTTTACAAAATCAAATAAAAATAAGCGTTTGCTATTTTCTTTGAAGAAAACGTCTCATAGAAGAAATATAAATATTAATTTCTCACTTTACTCGATAATTGTGTGAACATTTGAACCACTTATTTACTAGATTACTACCCGTGTTTACCCGCTATTGTAGATTAATGTATGAGTAGTTCAATTAAATATTCAAGTTATGCTAAACTGGATACATGTTTAATGTACTATTACATACAATGTAACTAAGTAAGTTAATCTGGGTTAACTTACTTATTTACATTGTTTGTCTTAACCGACAAAGGAAAACTCAGTATTGAAATTAATGTCTTATGGCCGTCGTACAAATAATGAAATCAATAATATGACAATAATTTGATATAGGCACAAGCAATAGAGTTATTTTTTATTTATTTTTATTTTAGAACAAACAGTTCTTTGGAACCCGCTGTACACTGGGTAACTTTAAATTAATAAGCGAAAGTCAAACATTTTTTAAACAACGTTAAACAACATTTCCCCAAAGTACAGAGAGTAGCACTTCAGGTTACCCATTCACATTATATAGTCAATATGTATAGCTTGTTGTGCTGCTGTGTGTACATAGATCAAAATATAAAAATCTGTTTTTTCCTCTATCCAGTCTGTCCATAAAAAAAATTTTTTTAAACAAATGAATTTCTCCAGGGCCCCGATTCTGTAACTTAAGTTGTGTGTCGATGAAATGGTCGCCATTTGACCGTTCTGGTGGCGAAATTGAGAATTAGCCAAATTTCATACTTCGTTTTTATAGCATTAGAAATTATGTAAACAAAGAAGCGTGGTAGTAAACATTTTTAGCAAACACAAAAACTATGACAAATACAAGAGTTGAAATAAAATTATTGAAAGGCCCAAACTGTGCCACCAATAATATCTTTTTCTTTTACTCCACAACATGGCTCATAATAATTGCTCTAAATATTGAACGGCGAGCAAGTTGAAGTTATAGAATAGAATAGAAAAATCTTTATTTTATAGGACATTTATTTTATAGGAAGTCAAGATTATATGAAATACATACAAACATACCTTAAAGGATTTAAATATACACAATTATACATACGCATTTATTCTATTGACCCTACTGACTCTACGCCTATTTGCAAAGGTGCAGTCTTCCCCAGAGAAGAACAGGCACGAAATTCTGAGGGTACTCTTTTTAATCTCATTACAAATTTTCTTATTTTCTAATTTTAACTAATTCTGAAATAACTCTAGAGCTGAGCAGTTAATTCCCATGGCTGCTTGTCTGATAGATAGTCAGAAATTTTATAATAGCCCTTTTTGCAAAGTTTTTGTTTAATTACTGTCTTAAATTTGTCCAAAGGTAAATTTTGAATACACATGGGAATCTTATTGTAAAAGCCTATACATTGACCCATAAAAGAGTTCGTGACCTTGTGGAGACGACTGTCTTGTACATCCAGTTTATGCTTGGTCCTAGTATTTACATTGTGCATATCGGTATTTTTCTTAAACAAATGTTAATTTTTCTTCACATATAAAAAAACATTATTTCAGATTATTATAGATCTTAGAAACAAAACGAAATAGATTTAATTTAAATATTTAAAAACCCTGTACGCCATTTCTGAGTGAGTCGGTAAAACGGAGTTTGATAAAATGTCAGATTTTATCTAATTGGGGTTGTATTTTTTTTTTTACAAGTGGTCTTTTGGCGTCATTTCCAAAACCATTTTAAATATGTTTAAGACCACTTGTTTTTCAATGGTGCTAAGGGAATTTTTCTTTGGTCTCTTTTTCTTAGGTGACGGAAGCATATTTGGCGGGCTTTGAGCCTTTAGCCTCAGTCCACTCGGACCGGCTTCAGACTCGTCCATTATTGAACGTAATTATGAAATGAAATGAAAATTTATTTATTTCTAAGAGTATATATCAAAAACAACAACTATACCGAATTTTCCCACACCCTTTATCGCCTTCCCCCGCGCCCCCTTACCGCGCGGGTTTTGTACAGTTTACTTTTACAATAAAGATATTTGATTTAAAAATTAACAACAACGAAATTCAACAAGAACAAACAAAATATAACAACAAATGGAAATCCTCAAAGTGCAAAAATTTCTCGCACTCGAACTCTTGTGAGAGATGAGTGACGTTTAACTTGTGCTGTGACATTTTATGTTTTCAACTTCTGCTTCTTTATGTGTTTTATAGGTCAAATTTTTCGAAATAAACTGTTTATTTGTATTAATTTCAGATTCATTGTATAAATTGAAAATACAATGTAATATTATTAAACATATGAATAAACTATCACATTATTGGTCATTTAGAACCTAAAAACATAAATTAAAAATACAATATGCAATTATTCATATTTTTTCGTTCGCCACACATTAACTTGACATATGAAAGACTCAAATTTTACAAGATTCTAATGCTAAAAAAAATGAAGTTTAATGACGGTTGCTTTGACTGAATTTTCAGTTGCTGTTAGTTTGCAAATTTACGTTCGGTTGGCGGTGGCGCTGCTGGTTGGGGTGGTTATCAGCAAGTATATGAACATTAAAAAGTTCTTAATTTCGCCACCTGCAGTTCTAGCACGATAAAACGACAAACTCGCGCTCGGCTCACGCCGAAACTTCACTTTGATCGCGCGAAGGTCCCGTGCAAAGGCTTGCTCGCCCTATGGCGTTGTCAATGTTGTCATTTTGACATAGGACTGCGGTGTTGTCGCGGCGCTGTCACTATCGTACTCGGCCTGCTGAACAGATAAAATGGCCTCCATTCCATCGACACACAACTTAAGTTACAGAATCGGGGACTAAGAGAGTTGTTCAGATTTATACTTGTCCTTAATGATAAATAAAAAACTCAATATTAAAATTAACGTCTAATGACATATCTTACAAATAAGAGCTTCAAGGCTTCATGTCTTAAAGTGTCGCTCAGTTATTTAAATTCACTCCATATATTGAGTATCGACTAATATAAAAGAGACTTATTCCCCATGGTTTGAACTCCTGTAAAATCCATGGGGTAGGTCGGGAGTGGGTGTAGGGGGTCGGGGGTCGGAGATGCAGCGGTGCAGTCGATCGTCAGGTTCGGGAGCGGAAGTCGTCACAAACACGGGGTGAAAGACCCCACGGCGCCGCCACGTCGCACTTACTCCTACATGCCAAAAATTGCAGCTACCCTATGTCTATAGTTTAACATCGTAGTTCATAAATGAAATTAGGTTTCTCAGCTCAATCAATTATTTCAACCTTAATCAGTCCCTAGAAAATCTAGCACAATTTCGAGGACTCCCTTAATAAAAAAACAGGAATTTTTGAATAATTTATTTTAGTACTGCAAAAAATAGCTTTTTCATAAAAAATTAAAATACTGTATTCATGTGAAGGTTGGTGCTGCCTTTTTGTAAATAAATTAGAAATCGTTTTTTTTTATATATACCTATACAAGAGCAGTGAATGCCTTAGAGTCTTAGTCTTATAATAATAGCCTTTTTAGCTTTTTAGTAATAATACCTTGGCTTGGCCAACTCATAACAATGGAAAATCAAATGACAAGGGAAATTGACAGACGGAGTGTTGATATTCTCTTTAGACCGATAGCTAATGCATGGAACCGATATTGGTCATTGAAAGAAAGAATGAAAAACAGAGAATATAAAATCACCCTAAAAGGAAAACTCTTCAATACCTGTATTTTGCCTTAGAGTCTAAGCTATTATAAATATTTGGTGACATAAAATTAGCGAAAGTAAAGAATGGGAATCAGCCCACTGGGCTAAATAAAATCCAACAAACCCATATGACAGCAAAAAAATTGTTCGCCTCTCCCAACGTCTTGTATTGAGAAGTTCGTTTTTTTGTGGGAATTTCGTATAGGTTTCTTGAAGTTACTCAGAGTCGTGGAAATTATCAACCCCTAAAGTTTCAATAACTAATTTCAACCCATATTATCTCACTTGCAGAAAGTACATTTCTATAAATTTTGGTTTAGTTATGTACAGAGTGCCGTACATGAGGTAACCACATGCGTACACTCTGTGCTATTACGATAAGAACAGTCTTCTATGTAATAACTTGAAAGGTTTTTTTGAACAAAAGTTTATTTTCAAAAAAAGTGTTTTCATAGAATTACGAGTATCCATATACAGTAGACTACGTCTGTGTCTCATGGGAGTAGGCAGAAATCGTAAAGGGCCGCATATGTTAAGAATACCCGAATCCGGTGAGCATGACGAAGTGAAAGAAGCCTTCGAAATCTATGTTCTCTACCTATCCCAATGAAACACAGAGCAATAACTCGTTCCTCTTTGTTGTCTCTAAGTAGGTCACTATGATTTTTTGTACACACGGCAGCACATCAGACTATTCATGTTGACCTTTATCTCGCCTTTATGTTGTTTGTTATAGCGCCGGCTGTCGAAGCGCAAAAAAACTTTATACGTGCTGCTGTCTGTATGTGTTTGACAAAAACAAATGCTAAATGTAGCATTCGTTTGCGTTAGGAGAAATCACTTGTGAACAAAAAATCAAGTAATTTTCACTTTTTGATTACAGTCAAAGAATACAAATATATTGAATGTTCAATCCTAATATCAGGTAATATGAAACACAACAAGTTACATGTTAATATTAATAGTTATATTTTAGCATATAATTACAATACATCTTTGGTTTAATAAAAAATCTTAAGTTTCGCACCAACAATTGACATTAGCGAAGCTTCCACAATGTCCTCCTTTGTACCCACGTCGTTTACATTCAGCATTGCAGTTGGAGGTATAGTTGACAGCACCCCACACGCAGCTACCGATGAGTTTGTCCGCTAGGGCACCATTTTGCGGGGACGAAACGATCACCAAAAACGTGACGCACACGAACAACAGCATCGATTGGCAGTTTTTCACCATGTTGATGATTATGTGAAGTTTACACGTTAAACAGTTATTTCGACTGAAGCTTCTCTCGAGAGACGCAAAACTCAACTGATTAATAGTGGCGTTGTTCCTCGCATTTATATACAAGTTTTATGACTGGAATGATAACCTACTAAGAAATCAGGAAAATCCCGCGCGGTTAAAATTCATCAAATTGAGAGTGAACTAGATTTATTTTCCTCATTTTGCGTTTGCTTGGGAAATCCATAAATCGCTTTGTTTTCCTGTCTTGTTTACCTTTTAGCCCGGTCAGGTTAGTTCTATAGAGATAAGATTACTTAAAATCATTCCTATAGAGCCACAAATTGGTACAAATGCTGGTAACAACATTATGACTGTGTTATTAAATAAAGTTATAAGATATCGATCTTATATTTCGCATTACTTTTTCGTATTTTTTAGGTTTCAACTCATATTAACTGTCTGTCGGTTAATAGTATAGTGCTTCGGAGGGCACCATAAGCAGTCGGTCCAGGCTGTTGTCGATTGACTACAGTCATTAAAACCAAGTCAGAGGTCATTGTGCGGTTTGAAATCTCTGACACCAGGGTTAGCCAAGTTCGCCACATACTTGACTATACCTACACGATAAGAAGAAGAAGGAATAGTATAGTGAGTCTGAATGCTTTGAGCTTGTATTAGAAAGCTGTTGACTCCATGTTTCGAATAAAAATCGAAACAGAGAGGCAAGAACTTTCTAATACAAGCTCAAGCGTGGTCACAAGCATAGTTCGCTGGCCAGCCCTTACTGCCCACATGGCTGCGACACGTCAAGTCACCCTTGTTACACAGACATATTGTAACACTAAAAGTGTAAGCTGAAGATTATTTTAATACGTCCATTTAATCTTTAACATTGAATAGGACGCACCGTTTTCAAGCTACAAGCAAAAACTGAAAAAGTGCAAAAATTTCGGGGTTTTTTGCCTCTCAAAAATTATGTTTATCTGCTAGGACGATGGAAACTCAGATTATACGTATTAAGGGCCAAATGAAGGTATAATAATGATTTTCAACTTATGGGAATCAATTCCTCAAAATGCTTTTATAGGATCTAATTTGACTTGCCTATATATAAATATAAATAAATAAAATTTTGTACCAATTTTCAGCTTAGTGCGAATTATTGTTACCTTGAAATAAACTCTTGACATAATACGGATCGTATTTATTGAGCGACCAGTAATGTGATATTTGAGAACTTAGGAAAATGAAATTGGCTATCTAAATAATAGGTTCGCTAAAAAATTTTAAAAAAGTCAAAAAATTAAATACTTGTAGATCCCACTTTATTTAAAAAAGGCAGCGAGATTTATAATTTGAAGACATTTTTTTTTAAACGACAAAATTGATAGCAGCTAAAAATTTGTTCATTGGCATTTAAAACTTGTGAAAATGGGATATTTTGAATAAGTTGAACCAAAAAAAAAGTACTGATCATTAATATTTAGACACTATATTTTGAATTCGAGATGGCGGCGGACATCATTTAAAAAAAATTGCAATGGCAAGTTTTGTACCTACTTCTTTTCCTTGCTTTATGCAGTTTTTGTTATTTTTTGTATTAGCTGACTGTAATAACCCACTAAATAATAGTGTTCTCAAAATTCGTACTAATTTTCAGCTCTGTATGCGAATTAAAGTAACCTTGAAAATCTATTTGTCGCATGCTTAGGTATAATGTTTATTTACATTAGCGACGTTCTACGCAACATGTAAGGGAAGGTATGAGAAGTACATACTAAATCTATCTACTTATGTTATTAAAAGACTTTGTTCCATTTAGGTAATGTTTCTAGCACACAAATTACCTCAATGCTTTGTCCTTACTGACTGAATGATGGACCATTGCACAATGCATAGCCTAAACCGCTGGTCGTAAAAAAATTAGTTTTGGAGATCGTATTCCTTATATGATGTAGGCATCCGATCAGAAAAGATTTTCATAAATCCCACAGAACGCAACTGAAATCGACGAAAAAAGTGTTCGTCCAATTTGACCAACTGTCAAATACAACATGAAGCAAAGCGCAGCGGGCTATTATGCGCTCTGTAGTCTGAGGCACTTGCCTAATAAAATAGGGCTTAACAGCTTCGAATCCCAGCCAGGGAGTTATTTCAGTTTTTTGTTTTTATTTTCTGTGTCGCGTAAACGAAGTCGCGGGTTTAAAGCCCTATCCCTTATACCTGAAAGTAGAAAATTTTGCACAAAGGTTCCTATAACCGTGTAAACTATGAATAAGGAATTATATTCTGGGAACGAAGTCGCTGGCATTCTCTAGTTAACTATAATCATGTATCACTACGTTTTAACTATACTAGAATCATGTAGGTATGTACTTAAAACAATGTAAACAACACGAAAAAGGTTTTTACACATTCACATCCTTTGATTCTCATAGGTTGTATTTTACATTTATTAAAAAAAATACTTTTTCATGTATCGCTTTTAACAGACATAAAAATATATTATTAGTCTCCAATAAACTACAAATTTCACTTTTTTAGTCAATTAATTTAGTAAAAGTTTTTGAATAAGATAATTCATTAGAAACCTGTCACCGAAAAAACACCCAATTCTAGGTTCGACAGATAAATAAATTACGGCCAATTTTAAGAGTACCCGTCTTGCTTTAGATCGTATTTAACGATTGGTGATTTTTAATTCTGCCGGATAATATGAAGCCTGCAAAACTGTCTGATTTGACAGCTTAAGTTTGTTTACTACTTGATTCTAGTATAGATATGCTCTATCTCCTAGATATCCGGGCATCCGTATTCAATGAATAAGGGTGGATTGCACCACAGAAGCAGTCATAGTAAAAGTTTTTGTCAAATTTAACACTAACATTAACTCTGACTTTAACAGTTACAGCAAAATGCGTTGCACCAGCGAATTCGTTAGCTTTGTTAAAGTTAAGGGGGTTGCAAGTCAAATGAAGCCTGATTTACCCCAAATTCGATGCGGGTGACATTTTTAAATGGCAATACTAAACATATTCGTAAAAACCATAGACATAGTGTCACTCATAGACATAGAAATAAATTGTTAAATACCTCATGTCACTTCATTTAATTGATGTCAGCTTTGGTGAACATTTTTTTTCTATTGTAAAAAGTTTTGGATTATTATTTTATTATAACTTAAGTTTGCGTGATGGGCGCTAAAAGTAAGCGCAAAAAAAAGATGATATTGTATATCCAGAGAGCGGCGATTCGGACTCCGATCGCGATGATTCCGATTAAGTATCAGATTACTGCCGTCAGTACCCCTAATATGGTGGGAACTTTGAATATGAGAGTGCAGTAAAACCAACTTAGGAAATCGTTCTTACTTCTTTTTACCTGGGCCTGCGCTAGTCTATTTAAGTTTTCTAGCTAGTTAGGTAGGGATCTCAAGTTTCTTTAGTTTGAAAATTAAATTACAACGTCCTTCTATTTTTCGTATTTAGTATGTTGTAAGTATTTAAGAAGATTGTGATGGGATCGTTTGGAGACGTTGTAACAAAATCTGATAGACGAGTTTTGCACTGTCAGCACTTGTTTTTCAGCTTTTGGTTTAGGCACGGATCATACACTGTACCTATCACAATAATCCAACTGAGACAAAACCAGACATTTCATCAACCTCCGTCTTACCGCCTTACTCAGAAAGGGGGTTTTTAAATATTTAAATTAAATCTATTTCGTTTTGCAAGATCTATATCTAAAATAGTTTCAACTTGCTCTCGGTATTTCTTCCAGTCAACCTAGTAAGAGTACTTAACAGAACAAAGAACTACTCGGCGTTATGACAAATTCATTGTTGTAGAGTAAAACAAAAATATATTATTGGTGGTATAGTTTAGGCCTTCCAATTGTTTTATTTCAACTCTTTATTTTATCATAGTTATTCTGTTTGTAAGAAAATGTTTAATACCACTGCTGCTTTGTTTACATAATTTCTAATACGAAAAAAACGAAGGATAGATAAGTATACCTTTATTTTTCTATTTACACTGACAAGATCATCAGTTTCGTCTTCAGAACTGGTTTCCGCGAGTATTTCTTGGAGCAGGGATATGATGTTCAGAGGTTATATTCAACGCGTTTGTCAATTTGACGGATAACTTAACACTAACTATAACAGTAACCAGCGAAAAATGAGCAGTTACGGTTATGGTTAAAGTTATGACGTTATTTAACAATTTGTCAACTGGTGCAACTCATTTTTGGCCTAACCAATACTTTAACTGAAATTTTGGCGTTTGTTATTGTTAAAGTAAGATGGTACAACCCACCCTAAAACTCATAGACATAGAAAAAATAAGATATAAAACTGCATAAACAATAAAATATAGGTTGCTATTTCTTTTTGGAAGGCGTTTAGTAATGAGCTGGTAAAAGTGAAGTTTTCCTGGATGTCCATTACTTTATGAGTATTTCAATCTAATCACTCAAACTTGGAGCTATGATTCATGTTATTATTGTCTATAGTTACATAAGTTTAGTGTGATCAGCTGATCTTGTCTTTATTTTTTAATATGTACTTGGTAATTACGTTGTACGTTAATTTGGGAATCTTCTTCTTCTTCCTAGCGCTTAGTCCCGTTTCTCATTCGGGAAACGCTTGACAATGATTTAGGGTTTGGCAGGTCAAGTCATCACAGTGGAGCGACTGCCATCTGAGCTCCGTGACCCTACTAACAGGGAAACGTGACCGGATTGGATCATGGTTACACATTCAGTTTCCTGAATGTGCAGGTTGCCTCACGATGTTTTCCCTCACCGTAAGAACATCGGTTAGTGTGCAACTAATGTACATACATAACTCAGAAAATGAGTCATTGGTATGTACATGGCGGCACTGGGAATCGAACTCGGTACCTCTCGCTTACGAGTCCGGCCGCCGTTAGACCACCGACGCTCTTAATTTTTACGTACGTAATTTTTTAAATTGTTTTTCTTATTTTCTTCTACTTGCGATCAGTCTTTAGCAGGGGTGGCCAACTTGATTATACCCAAGATCTCCTGTTTACTAACGAAACCTTGTGCGATCTACCAATTACATACTTCTTGAAATCTTAAATGAAACAGCATAGTTCAGTACACAATCATGTAGTATTTTTTTTATTATATTAAGAGAAAAAACTTAAATGTGAAATGTTTTTTTTATTTTTTTGCCTTGCCACGATCGACTGGACTAACAGTCGCGATCGACCGGTCGATCGCGATCGACCGGTTGGCCACCCCTGCTTTAGACCATAAGCAGGTTTCATCTGGGAGTTTAAGCATGTGTAGTCTGCAGTCCATTGACTGCTGCTCCTTGATTTAATCTAGACCCCTTCTGTCCAATTCCAGGATCTTGTATCGTTTCGGTCTGGTGATGTCGTTTTTGTTCTGTGTGAGCTGTACTGCTAGTGGATTCGAATGGTGCATCAGACGAGTACGGTACTTAGCCAGGCGATTCCCGACCACTTCGATCACAGTAGGTACTTCAAGATAACTATGGATTTCAGAAGTTTTAATAAAAAGAGGAGCTTTACACATTTTTCGTAATATGGCATTTTGTCTTCTTTGCAGGATTTCAATGTTTGTTGAACTTGCTGTACCCCACAGTTCCATACCATAGGTCCAAATGGGATTTAATATGCTATTGCAAATTAATAATTTGTTATCAATACTCAATAACTCAGCCTAGATATTGGGCTCAATAGCCAATCAAGCTCTCGTGTTTTGAAGTTCAGTGCATCTCGCTTTTGCGTTCATTTGGGAATATTTCTTGTAAAACTACTTACTTAAAAACAGATTTCTCGCTTTACCTACAATGAACTTACAGGGGGTGTTGAAAATTTCCTGAATGGTTTCGAGAAAGGGTTGGTAGGTACGGCAGTGCCATTATTTTATTTCTTTTTGCTCAACTCTGAGTAACTTAAATCCCACCAATGTCTTTTCGCGGGTATGTTTTAGCATAAAAAGTGATTATTTTAATTAGAAAGTTATTAGATCTCAGCAACTCTAGCACGATAACGAAAAACTAGCGCTCAGCTCACGCTGAAACTTCACTTTGATTGCGCGAGGGTCTCGCGCAAAGGCTTGCTCTCCCTATGGCGTTGTCAATGTATACATTTTGACACAGGACCGTGGTGTTGTCGCGGCGCTGTCACTGTCGTACTCGGCCTGCTGCTCTGTTATCGATCATTCCGGAGTCATGAAGGGTATAAAATTAAGTAGGTACATAATAACTCTAAAATTAAAAATCTTGTAGCATTATCGACATTCGATTGTTTTTTAGGTACTTTAAAACGGTTGATCCAATTTTGATCAAGTATAACTAAGAACCGTTTCGATTACGTCAGCGTCAAACAAAAAAAAAGCATCGAAATGAATACATTCGTTCAAGAGCTACGATGCCATAGACAGATACACAGACATACAGATGCGTCAAACTTGTTACATTCCTCTTTTTTGTCAGGGGGTAACAAACGCTTTGAGAAAAAGTTTGTACTGGTCGCCGCATTTGTTTTTTTCACCTTGGCGAAGGTACTCCCATTCCGCAAGATTTTCGGAGAAACAAGGAAAATACAAGCTTCTTAAAATTAGAGGAGTTTTGTCCTCAGTTTAAGTTGGCTTTGGAATTCCATAAATAAATTAATAGTTACTTTAAATACTAACACTACTACACTTATTAACTTTTTCTCATACAAAGGGTTTAAGTTGCCTTGGGATTCCATAAATAAATTAATAGTTGCTTTAAATACTAACACTACTACTCTAATTAACTTTTTCTCATACAAAGGGGCTTTATTTCGCCACCAGCGACGTTACCTACACGCTACGTGATAGAGATTACCATGTACATTTGCTGCTTGTACATAATTCCTATTGCTTATTAGATATTGGGCTCATAATGGTTAGAAATTTAGGTAGCACTATACCATTTTAAGTATATTATCTATCACTGTATCATACACAGTATGAAGCCCGCGTGACAGAAATATTCCGAGTGGCCACAAAAACTGGATACCATTACCTTATAATTGGTAAAGTTTCTAAATTGATAAACAAAACGACTATAGTGATCAGCAAGACTCAAAATCAACTAATATAATTATTTTTAAAAAGATGATTTAAGTAAGAAAAAAAATTATGTTGAGATAACGGCCAACAGAGAGAGATGAAAGAAATTTACATTACAATGCCCCAAGTAAATTGGGAGCAAGGCAGGCCAATGATGATTTAATTAGGTTACTACGAAATAACAGGATATATGTTTATGCTAAAGATATATTTCGGGGATAATACATGTGGTTATTTAAAAATCTTAAGTTTCGCACCAACAATTGACGTTAGCAAAGCTTCCACAATGTCCTCCTCTGAACCCACGTCGTTTACATTCACCATTGCAGTTGGAAGTATAGTCAACACCGCCCCACACGCAGCTACCGATGAGTTTGTCCGCTAGGGCAGTATTCTTCGGAGATGAAACGATTACCAAAAATGTAACGCAAACCAACAGTAACATTGAACGGTAGCTTTTCACCATTTTCACGACTAAAAAGTCTTTTATTCAAATACTTCAGAAAAGAGACAAACGTGAACTGATTCTCGTGTCTTCTCTACCCGCATTTATATCACAGCGCAAATCTAGTTTTCAATCAAACTTGAATAAACTGGTTCTTGTAAATTTAAAAATAATGACATACTTAAGGAAAACCGAAAATCGAGATAGGTACCTTAATTGATAAATAATTGTAGCTCATCATTTACAGAGAACTAGCTTTCCGTCCGCGTGGACTACAGGTTATGTCGTGCCCCATTGTGGGATAAAATGTAGCCTATGTCCTTTTCTAAGGTTAGACCTATCTCTGTACCAAATTTCATCAAATCGGTTTAGTAGTTTAGGCGTAAAAGACGGACAGACAGACAGACAGAGTTACTTTCGCATTTATAATATTAGTAAAGATATAGTAAGGATAATTCGTTTTTTACCTCATTTTGAGTTATTTTGCTAATTCCATTTATTTTAACTTTTCCCATACATTGGTGACTATACTAAAATGTGGGTTGGTGGCTTGTTGGTGGGCTAAACCTACTTCACTGCTTCGATGGGAGGGCCGTGCCCCTTGGTGGGGACGTATATAGGCTGATGAAGATAACAATGACGGACTTAGCGTTTCTTTGTAACTGGTTATGGTACATCCTATCTGTAGGACCATGAAAGAACTATTTTAATTTAAAATGGTCTCGAACCTGGCTCGATATAGAGAAATAGAAGTGTTACTATTTGACAAATGGTCAATGCTATTACAAATGCTTTTTCCTGTATTTTCATTATTAAATGAATATTTAATGAATCAAACTTTAAGTCTTTAAATATGCATTAGAGTGAAGAAAAAACTAATTGCCACTGTGACAAGTGTTATAGGAATATCGCATACAATAAATTAATGACATTCGGATACTAATGTTTTTATATGTACCTATTTTATAGAGAGGCCTCAAAACCGCATCAACCGTGTGGTGATCGGTTGAGAATAACACCACCCCATCTCTTTCCGTGGATGTCGTAAGAGGTGACTAAGGAAACACAAATGAGACCTGCCTCCTAGTTATGGTAATCCATCCCAGGCAACGACACTTTATTTTTTTCTGAATCTGAGGTGTCGTCCTATATGGTCTCATGCGGTGTTGTAGGCTCTGTAAAGGGCCATCTGATTCGCAACCACACTCCTACCGAAGTCCGACGCCAAACAGCTTGCTGTGTTGCGTCGGTGCTGGGAGTACCAGTGCCTTTATAGGCATTTTCTGGGTTAACTCGCTCCATCGTTCACCTCATCTTTGACCTTATGGTGGTATATCAATTTCCATAATCCACGTCCATATTTTCTTAACAGTACTCTAATGAATTTAATCTAGTTGTAGCAATATTTTGTTTCGTTATCTGAATGATGATAAACAAAATGTTGTTTTTCGTCTATTTTACCTTATGTGATGTTTTTCCGTTTTTTTTTCCTTATTTCGTGAATATTGTTATCAATTTGAATTCGATTGGTATCACTTGAATACATAAAACAACATGTATATAATGAATATAATAACAATAATAACCTTGATATAATAAACATTATTTAAATGTATACAGCCGGATCATATCTAAAATTACGATGTCGAGGAAAAGGCTTATAAAGTAACTTCTCAGTTCCTGTTTCCCGGTTCGTCTTTCTTGGCCACAAACTTGGTGCTTTAGGGCGTCCGCTGCGTTAAGCGAATGCATAGGCGGCGCGGGCGCCCGCGCGCCGCGCGTGGCATGCTGTTTCCTTGTAATCTAAATAGATCAGCGCTGCGTGCAGCAGGTCCCCCGTCGCGTGGGATTACAAGGAAACAGCAACCGAGGCGGGCACCCGCGTGGTTATAGTGTGGTAATCGGTTGAGAATAACACCACCCCATCTCTTTCCGTGGGTGTCGTAAGAGGCGACTAAGGAAACACAAATGAGACCTGCCTCCTAGTAATCCATCCCAGGAAACGACACTTCATTTTTTTCTGAATCTGAGGTGTCATCCTATGGTCTCATGCGGTGTGGTAGGCTCTGTAAAGGGCGGTCTGGTTGGCGACCACCCTCCTACCGAAGTCCGACGCCAAACAGCTTGCTGTGTTCCGTCAGTGCGTGGGAGTACCAGTGCCGTTATAAGCGTTTTCTGAGTTAACTCGCTCCATCGTCGACCTCATTTTGACCTTATGGTCAAGATTGAGGTCAAGAGTTAACCCATCTTATAATAATTAAAAAAATCCGCTTAACGCAGCGGACGCCCTTAGTTGGTAGACTTAGTTAAATAAGAACAATTTTTTGCTCATACTTCTTGTTTACTCTTACTTCTCAGTCGGGAAATATTCATTTTTTTTAGTGATAATCATACACTGTTAATATACATTACAATTAAAGTAAAATTTAATCCTAACCATAATTAATTAAATAAATAATTAATGAGTGTTTGTATCTGTCTTTATGTATGTTCCGGGGGACTCGTGACACTAAAGAAAACTTTAGTCTGAACCTTTGAGTGTGTAGCGTTTATATATATATTTTTTATTTTTTTTTACTTACTCACATGGTTCACACATTGAACTCAATTTACAAAACAAGGAAAATAATTAAGAAAATATCACAGAAAATCATCGGAAAATAGACAAAAACAGAGTTAAATTTATTACTAAACCAGTTTTTGATTTGATTAGGTTTGCAAAATAACTTATATATATATATTAGTAACTAGTGAGCTATTGAAACAAACTTAACAATAAGTATATTAATTCAATAAAATGAGCAAAAAAAAACGTTTATAAATCAAAATATAGGCCTCCTTGTCGTGACCGACAAGGGCGACCCATCCATTCCTAAGAGCTCCTTGCGTGAGCTCTAATATGGCTTGCAAAGCCAAACTTGGTTTTAAAGATTTTGTCATACTGTCCGCGGGAACCGATCACCTTTTCGAAGAATTTATGTCCGAATTTTATTTGACCGAAAACGGTCAACCTGCGTCTTTTTTGCTATATGCTTCATATGCCATATTCTCAGATCATCGAAATGCCATTAGACAAAAGTATCATTTTACCGAATTATGTTTCATCAATTTTCAAAATAACTTTTTACTGTTGGTCGAAGTTTCTTTTTAGTATTAAACTATTGACCGAGTTCTCTTTTGAACTTTTTACTGTTGGCCGAAGTTTTTTTTGAACTTTTTACTTTCGGCTGAAATCTTTTTTCATTTGCCTCTCTTTAGCTTCACCGAAACAACAAATGGGACAGGTTAGAACATGTTTTTGTATTCCTGCTTGCTTGCACGCTGTATGCTTGCATGTTGCATGCTTGCTTGTTTGTTGCTTGCTTGCATTTGTTGGGGCGGAGCCCCCGAGGGGGGGGCTCCGCCCCCGCACCCCCCTGCATGCAAGCAAGAAAAATAAAAGAAATATCACTCAAACCGATGGTCTAGGTTAGGTTAGGTTAGGTTATGATTCTGCATGCCTGCTTGCTTGCATGCTATAGGTTTGCCTGTTTGCATCCCTGCTCGCTTGCATGCTGCATACTTGCTTGCATATTGCATGCTTGCATACTGCTCTTTGCTTGGTTGCATGCTGCTTGCTTGCTTTGCTTGCATGCTGCTTGCTTGCTTGCATGCTGCTTGCTTGCTTGCATGATGTTTGCTTGCATGCATGCTGCTTGCTTGCATGCTGATTGCTTGCACACTGCGCGCTTGCTTGTTATAAGTAATAACTGCTATCGAATGCTTAACTAAAACAGTGGTGTAATGAATGTTTGGAAAAAAAATAAGGCAAATGAAACGGTGGTGTAATGAACATATGTGAAAAAAAATCATGGCAAATAAAACGGTGGTGTAATGAAGTGGTGGCCGAGCATAAAATCGCCAAAAAGTTTTTCGGCCAAATAAAACGATGGAGTAACGAAAAAAATCGAATTAATAAATAGGTTAACTGATACAGTGGCAAACGTTATGTCGGCGAATTAAAAAAAAACGAAACAAAAAAGTCGAAAAGTTTTCTGTCGAATGAAAATCGGTCAACATTTTTTCGAACATAAGATAGGTAACCACTGTCCGCCAATGCAACTGTCCTGTGGTATTATAGGTGTAGTTGCATGAGGGCTTAGGGCTAGTTTTACGGAAAAGACGCTTTAGGTCAAGATCTTCGAATTATAAATTAATGATAAGTTCATAAACAATTTGTAGAGAAAATAGTCTAAAAATTAAACCGTATTCATCGTGCCTCAATAAACACACATACACATAACACATAGTTCAACAAATACTTACCTATTAATAATTGTATATAACTAACTTTCCGAACATATGTATCACAATTTATTTTCCTAGTCGACGGAATCTCCAATTCTCCAGGATATTGCTCGAAGTTATCGGAAATTAAACTTCATATCGGCTGCTAAGTTACCTAGTTTCTTAACAGTTCTTTTTATAAGTAGTTGAAGAAAATTACTTTTTCTATACAGTTTCTCAAAATGGCGTACGCAGTGACTAAAAATTGTCTGTTATAAGTTTATTTATTTTTACATTTTTACTGTAATAATTATTTAATTTAAATGTTACCAAACCGCTGATTTTTAAGCAGACAGTAGAGTGAGTAATGTCGAAAATATTTTTAAAAATCCCGTATCTCCTAACCGGTACTTTCCATCATCAGCTCAGCAACAAGAGGTGATGACTATAAAACGCAAATATCTTAAACTTTTGGGGTGATATTATAGAAAGTATGAGAGACATTGAAAATGCCTATTAATATATATATGTAAAGTTAATGTGTAATGAAATTGTATATTTTTTGTTATTATAATTTGATTTCTCATCATTAGTCTTTCTCACTAAGTTAAGGGTTGGCTGGAAGAGACCTCTTCTTAGAGATAAGTTCGCCATTGTCGACGACATATTATTATATAACATTTTTCTTTTTAATGTATACAATAAAGAATATTAAATTAAAAATAATATACAAGAATATAAATAAAATTATTATCGTTTTCCCATTGAAAATGATACAAATTTTATTCATATTCTTATATATAATAAAATTATACATATACAGGTCTTTAGGTAAATCTCTTTCAACCTCTCGGGTGGTTAATCAGTTCATGAAACTGAACAACTTTCCCCCAATAAGGTCAAAATACAAAAAAAAATGATTTCCCATACAAAATGCGCTATATGCTGATGAAGTTTGTATGGGAACTCAAAAATTTTATATTCGTATTTTGACCTATTATTGGGGGAAAGTTGTTCAGTTTCATGGACTGATTAATCGACCGCGAGGTTGAAAGAGATTTACCTAAAGCCCTGTATATCTTCTTATAAGTACCAGAACTTTCGTTCTAGTAGCCATAGAAGGCGCGAGCTTTCCTATAAAAAATACTACGAATAGAAATGCTTCGCAGTAGACTTTAATGAATATGCAGTTCCGCGAAAACTAGTATAAAAGCTTACGTAGTTTTGATATAAAAGCGCCGCATGGAAACATTTTCATACTAACCGTTAAGAATTCAGAGAACTTACCTTAGGAACATTCATATTATAGAAAATGCAGTGGCGGGGCAAGACCATAATTTGGTGTGGGCAAGATACATTTAGAGAGGCCCTGTGGTGGCGCAAGAAGCAATGTTATAAATAAATTAAAAGAAACCGTTGAAATATACCTTTTTACTACTTTACCATAGTAAAGCCAACTATTTCATGTTCTAACATTAAAGCCAAACCAAAAGGGAAATCGCCAAGTCTGGTCACTATGGGTTCCACGTGATAGAAACGCTTGCCAACAAACATTGCTAGACTAAATAAGACAAAATTTGTCAGAGGGGCTTCACCATTCGTTATGTTGCTAACCACATGTCCATTTATTTATTATTTTGTAACGAATACATTTTTACGTTACGTAGTGGTATTAGAGGCGCGAGGCCCCTTGGACCGCGAGGCCGTAGGCGGTGGCCCACGTCGCCCACGCCTAACGCCGCCTCTGAGAAAATGCTATTTCATGGCTGAATTAATTCCAACAATAACTAGGATTCCAGAAATTCGTGATGTAAATGGACAACTAGAATACTGCGTGTATGTTGACAGGATTTCGTCATATCATCATGTCATATCATACTATATCATAAAACAAACTTCCTGTCGCCGTGGACTTCATTCCCGTGGACATTTTAGGAATACAAATTACAAATTACAAAATTCTTTATTTTTGAAATACACGTACACGAGCAATGTTGATTGGAGTCTTTTTTTAAGCGTGTACGCCTGTGTCAGAAGACTCCGCTCTTCTATAAAAAACACGTTAGATAAAATATTAATAAAACAAAAAAGCAAAAAGTAAAAATAGAAAGTAAAAAACATAAATTCTTTTTTTTTCCTTATAATTATAACACAATATTTAAGTTTAAGAATATGTGTGTGTGTGAGTGTGTATGCGAGTGTGTGTATGAGAATGTGTGTGTGTAGAATGAATTGTACACATTTTCCCTCTTAAATCACTCCGTCTTAAATTCTCTCTTTTCCCTCTTAAATTCCCACGGGAACGAAGCCTTTTTTTTGTTAGTCCTTCTTCTCGTCCTAGAACCAGAGGACATATTTGCTAAAAAAAGTATTTAGTAACTTATGCAAATAAGTTACTTCGTATTCAAGGTTGTTTTGGTACGATTACTCTTAAATTATTTGAATTGGACATTCCATTCAAAAGATAACATAAATAACATGTTTGTGACTAGAATGGTTTACTACGCAACGTAGCGCGCCGCGTCTGTCTGTCTGTCTGAACGCGATAAAATCAAAAACTACTGAACGGATTTTCATATGGTTTTTACCAATGGACGGAGTAATTCAAGAGGAAGGTTTATTGTATAATTAAGTGCCGAAATTTTCACGAAATTTCACGAAGTCCCAAATAGGAACCTAGTTAAATTATTAACGTCACACACTCAAAGGCCCACATTAGTTTGTGTCCTCGAGGGCCCACTGGAACAGACACAAAAACAGACTCAAACCTGATATTAAAATATCTTCTATTTACAGAAATGTTTGTCCTAACCAACAGAAACCGTCGATTCAAAGACAGTGTAACTGTAGTACCACTGGACCAATACTGCCATTTTGTCAATGCTTACGTCAGGCTTACATATGCCATAAAACACGTTCATCTCTGTTATAAAATATACTAAATAAATCCTACCTTGGAATTTTGTTAAGGGTTTTTATTTTTGGTTTACTATTTTTCGGCAAATTTTTGAGATGTATGTAGCCTTCAACCTGCTCTGGCACGTAGGCTACCGCTATTTCAAGTTTCACCGAAGTCATTCCAGTAGTTATTACCTAGTGTTCCTTCAAAGGAACAGATCATAGTTAAGGATCCGAATTAGAAGCGATCTTCACCCATCTGTTTATCGGATGAAAAGTAACTTATATCAAAATTTAGTATGTTAAACAATGTATTGGCAGTGGGTTGCCTAAAAAATTCCTGGCTAGACTATCTAAAAATTTAAAACTGACTTTTTTATTTAACATTGCACTCATAGCCCAATCGGCTTAGAATTCCAATCGGATTTAATTCCTACAAAAGGTTTTATTGTTTTAATAGCTTCATTTGTTGCCAAATAAGACTATCCTTAGTTTTCTCCCTCGGCGGAGGTGTGCGTAGGTGGTGGTGGTGGGGGGTAAAAATGTATCCCAAAAGGGATATTTTTTATTTTTTTCGTTTATATCTCGTAAAGGACTTACAATATCGAAAACTGTCCTTCATAAACGTTGGAGAGCATTTAATCCTGCGTAGGATAAGACCAGATTCATATTTTTTGGACTACCCGTTCTCATGCTTTAGCTCATCAAAGTTGGATAAAGGGTTAAGCAGGCTAAGCGAACGAGAGTGGCCCCCTAACGACGGATTTGGTCATTCTTTCAGGTGGTGCACTGGCAGGCCCTAAGATCACTCTATGCTTAATATCAGTCCTCGATCTTCTTTTGTTTTCGAGTTATTTAGGATAATGTCGAAAAATCAGGGTATCACTGAAAGTGTCATATTTTGTAAATTGTTCAAGTTAGATTAGGGTGTTCCTTCAACCTCGTTCGCTTAGCCTGCTTGACCCTTTATCCAACTTTGATGAGCTAAAGCATGAGAACAGGTAATCCAAAAAATATGAATCTGGTCTTATCCTACGCAAGATTAAATGCCCTCCAACTTTTATGAAGGACAGTTCTCGATATTGTAAGTCCTTTACGAGATATAGCCGAAAAATCGCAAAAATATCCCTTTTTTGGATACATTTTTACCCCCCACCACTTATGCACACCTCCGCTGAAGGGGAAAACTTAGGATAGTCTTATTTGGCAACAAATGAAGCTATTAAAACAATAAAATCTCTTGTAGGATTTAAATCCGATTTGAATTTTTTGTTGGTTTTATTCTATTGACCTATCATTCGTTTATCGAATAAATTTAATACCAACCGAAAGAATGAAGCCTATAGAATTTAAAAACGCTGGGTTGTCTATTTCCTTTCTGGCCTAAATACTGGGTTGGCAGCTTTTAAATAGTTTCAAATCAAAACATCATCTAAATAAATGAATGACATTTTCGTTTGTGGTTATCTTCTAATAGGTATTGTAAACTTCGGTTGTATGAGTCAAATAGTTTTGAAGTAGAGACGACCTACTTACCTTCAATCTTTATTAGTCAAGTAGATTTTAATATTTCATAATAAACCTTCGTTTTTATGTAACATACACATGACACAAATGAGAATGGGCAAAATTGTATGAATACCGTCCCCAGGATTTATAAAAATGTGACATATGTAATTTTGAAGGGTGTAAAAATACCTTCATTAATTGTTGTGCCATAACAACGAAACTTTTGCAGAGAGTAAACTACGAACCATTTGTGATACCCACACGAGTCTCGTTGTGGGTGTCACTTAATGAAATGAAGTCAGTTTCCGATGAGATGTTTCATAGTTCATTCCCTGCAGAAGTCACGTTATTGGTGTCATATAATGAAATCTAGCTATGAGTGTGACCTCAAAATTACATGTCACATTTTTTTACATCCTTGGGACGGTGGTCATACAATTTTGCCCATTCTGATTTGTGTATGTGTATGTTACATAAAAACGAACGTTTATTATGAAATATCAAAATCTACTTGACTAATAAAGGTTGAACGCAAGTAGGTCGTCTGTACCTGAAAAACTATTTGACTCATACAATTGAAATTTACAATACTTATTAGCAGATAACCACAAACAAAAATGTCATTCATTTATTCAGATGATGTTTTGATTTTAAACTATTTAAAACCTGCCAACCCAGTATTTAGGCCAGGAAGAAAATAGAGAACCCAACGTTTTTATATTCTATAGGCTTCATTCTTTCGGTTTGTATTAAATTTATTCGATGAAAGAATGAGTGCAATGTTCAATAAAAAAGTCAGTTTTGAATTTTTAATTAATCATAGTCTGGCCAGGCATTTTTCAGGCAACCCACTGCCAATACATTTTTTAACGTACTAAATTTGATATAAATTACTTTTCATCCGATAAACAGATGGGTGAAGATCGCTTCTAATTCGGATCTTAGACTATCAGATAGACAGACAGACAAACAAAAAAAAATCTCTCTAAAATATTCGGTAACCAATTTTAAGTCGCCTTGGACATAATCTATTTTTAACCGACTTCAAATAGGAAGAGGTTCTATGTTCGACTTTATGTATAGAATCAATGAATAAAAATGTACAATCAACACGCACAACAGTTCACGCGGCACAAGAAAATTTTAACCCGAGCCAAGTACTAGTAACATAACACCTACAATTCCATTAAATATTTATGTAGTTTCTGTATTCACCCGGCAAATGTTGCTGAGAAAATGCCAACGCTGCGCTCCGCTTTACCTACCTAACTCTTACTTTATTTATGATACGATTTGAATAAAATATTGATATAGGTTAGGGAGGTAAATGACTGTACGAATTAAACGAGTTATTTCAGAAATGTACAAACAACAGCACATTTAGGGGTAGGCAGAGCATCACTGGTTCTAGAACCACTAGATGCCACGTTTGACACAAATTGTGAGGGTTATCAGATTCGCCCATTCCGCTTACAGACTTTTACTGTATACCTAAGTAGCTGGCATATTCTGAGTTTTTTTTTTACTCCCAGTCCAGCATGGAAGAAAATATGGGAATATAACACTTTGCGAGTATTTTTAAGAAAGATGGGTTTTAAAAATCAATCTAAAGAGTGATCACCACGCTTTTATTTTTAATCTGAGGAAGCAGTACTGTTGTTATATTACTATAATACTATTGTTTTTATTATTGTTGTTGTTAGCAGTACTGTTTATTTATTTTTTGAGTCTCTGGTGTGCAATAAAGTATAATACATTGATTCATACAATAATAACGATATAATTCGTGTGTATTCGGACGAAACACAACAAGAAATTTTAAACACTGTAAAAAATAAATGGCGAAAATGCTAGTGTAAAGTGGTATACCCCTTTTCGTCAGAATCAGCACGTTGGTCGATCAGCAGGGTGCACGAACGAGCGGGTGAGGCTGACGGCTTGGAGCAAAAAACTCTTATGAGCCCTATACATTTGTTCATAAAACATTATATAACAACATTGTTGTCGACATTATTATTTCTGTGGCTGTCAGATTATATTGGACAGGTTTTTAAAAGTAACCTTTTTTATTTCATTCCATTAAAAGCAGTCTCGTCCTACTCATCTGTCAGAAGCATATTCTGATATTACCTGTACAGCACGTTCATTCATTTTTTTTTTCATAAAGGACAATTGAAATTAATATTCAACATTTAAAACTCTCCTATGTATTTGTTAGAAATACCCATTAACCCATTTTACTTTTGATAAAGTCGGAAAAGCTTTATTACACAAAGAGAACATGCAGTGCTTCTATTTTGAGCCCCCAACAAAAAAAGAGGTTATAAGTTTGACGTGTGTATTTGTGTGTCTGTCTGGTCATCGTAGCTCCTAAACGGATGGACCGATGTGGTACGGTTTTTTATGAAAGCTGACGTGATCGAGATGGGTCTTAGTGGGTATACACGGCTCACTGGACCACGTTTAAAAAAAAATAACAGTTGGCCTTTGTTTTCTATTAACCGTGTGACAGAGTTTCCTGGACAACGAAAAACGCTAGCTATCCTTTGTTAATGTGGAAAAGTAGCCAATATCACTCTGCAGCCCTGAGTTGCTTTGTTATGAATGACGAACAAAGAAACGAACACACTTTACGTTTCTGCACTTCCTCTACTAAAACACTACCTGTGACACGAGTACGCAAACGCATGCCAAATCGCACATGAAGATTCAGCTGAATTATGGAAGTAAATATACATTAAATCTATGACATAACATCTACACAAATATTATAAAGAGGGAAGATTTGTACCTATTTTTGTATGTTTGTATGTTTGTAATGAATAGGCTGAAAAAGTACTGGGCCGATTTAAAAAATTCTTTCACCATTAGGATGCTACATTATCCCTAAGTAACATAAGCTACATAATTTTTCCGAATTCTCACGGGAACGAAGTCTAGAGCGGGATGCTAGTTCTGTATAAAATGAAACGAAATTAAGGTTTTTTAAGAATTAAACTAAGAACTGTGACCTAAAACTGAAATTAGGAATAAAATTGGTCTCTATCACGAAACTTAAAAATTGTTTTACGAAACTTAAAGGAAACCTTTCCCTACCATAATAACCTTTTTTAATAAACCTAGAAGAAATCTGAAACCTAGAAATCTGAAAACTTATTGAATCGAAGGTCTTGCCTCGTGCTCCATTTTTATCAATTTCCTCTCGTCTCGTCTCGTCTCATGGCTTCTTTTTATAAGTCTTTATTACTATTTCCTCGTGAATGTTATTAAAGGAAAAATTTCTACACTCTAAGCTTTACAGAGAGAGTGAAATTTGTAAAATTATTATTATGTAAGTATGGTTTATTAATATTATAGAGTGCAACGTCACAATACCCTATATATGTCTTCCTATTTCTTGGTGTCGTAAAAGTAACTCATTGAAACCACATGATAAGTGGTAAGTTCTTTCTGATATTTTACTGCTGCATATTTACTACAGCATGCTGACTGCCATGTGATGTATGACTGCCATGTGATCTTCCTATTTCTTGGCGTCGTAAAAGTAACTCAATGAAACCACACGATATGTGGTAAGTTCTTTCTGATATTTTACTGCTGCATATTTATTGCAGCATGCTGACTGCCATGTGATGCATGATATCATGTCTTCCTATTTCTTCCTATGTCTTCCTATTTCTTGGCGTCGTCAAAGTAACTCAATGAAACCACATGATAAGTGGTAAGTTCTTTCTGATATTTTACTGCTGCATATTTACTGCAGCATGCTGACTGCCATGTGATGCATGATATCACAGTCGGCATGCCAAGCGTGGTGGTACGGAGTTTCTGTCCAGTTCGTGTTGAACAGGTTTTTCCCAGCACGTTTGCCTGGCTTTCATTATATTAGTCATAAGTTAAAAAGCTATGATTTTAAAATACTTTCCTGCTCTCAACTTCAGACCAGGAAAATTATCCTTCATCTTCTAAACAAAGGTGAAATAGTATGGATGTTTTCTTCTATTCAGCTGTAATCTTTCTTCGTTCCTATTAACGGCTTAGATATTGTGTTTCAATTAGATCATAAATTAAACATTTTGAGTCACCCCTTTTTGTCGCTTAAATCTGTTAAATGGTTGAACCAATTTCGATCAAATATAGCTAAGAACCATGTCGATTACGACAGCTTTCAATGAATAAAAACCCATCAAAATTGATCCGTTCGTTTAGAAGCTACGATGCCGCAGACAGTCAAACTTATAACACCCCTCTTTTTTTCGGGGGTTAAAATAGCACCTGTCACAACAGCAAGCAAGCCATATCGCTCGGGACGGATGCACGAAGCAAGCCACAGTGCCAACCCTTTAGATTCAAAAACTTCAAATTTCTTCCCAGATTTGGCGATTAATCCGTCCCGCGCTTGTTTATGACGCTTGCGATACAAATATTGAACACACGGGTGTTCAAGAAGGTTTAATAGTTTTAGTTTGTCGATTTCAAAACGTAGGTGATATGTTGTGAATCACCTAAACAACGGTATTATTTTACATACATTAGAGTTCGTAAATCGCTTGCCATTTATGCGACTTTTGTGTCAAGCATATCATATGTAGCGTGTGGGCGTTTCTCTTTCAGTTTACATGCGATACAGAGTGATTTGAAATTCAACACATTTTAATGAGGGCTTTTTTGAAAATTTTCCCAGTTTCTAATCTAAATTACCGCATGTTATTTCGTACTATTGCTTTTCAGTTGTTTCAAACGTTTCTTTGCCGAAGTAATTCCCGACCAAAAAACAGAATTTATATCAAAAGAAAAGTCTTTACTAACACACTCTATGACTGATTAAAAACCGTTGGACTTAGACACTGAATTTTTTCCTGGACGTTCTTTTTACGATATACGAGTACGTGAAGATTAAACATTAAAAAATGATCTAGGCAATTTCGTCTCTTTTATGCTTAACTGAATTTTTTATATCTGAGATGATACAGAAATTAGAAATTGTTGATTTTTGCGATCAAATGAATGGATTTTCTCTAAGCAAGCTCATTTAAGCGAAACAGGTGATTTTCCTTTTACCCTTTAGGTATAATTTCTATTGTTCTACAAAAAATGGGAAAACGAAATATGATACAAGAAGTAAAGCTTAACCACGTCTTAGTGTGGTTTGACAGACAGCGCACCCTACGAAATTAATATTTATTTTATAGCTATAGCCAGTAACAGCTTCAACAAACCTAAAAAAAGCTATATTCTAAGTTTTTTTCCAAATCCAACTTGTAGCCTTAAAGACAAACATCTTGAATAGATCAATCTCTCCAGTTTTATAATATGTACGTATTATTAAAGTTTAAAATATCGATATCTTTAGCTTTGTTTCCGGCTTTTCAAAACTTGTGGCGGTAAGGTATTTCGTTCAGACACTACAGGGAGGTGATAGCGAAAATGAAGTCTTTGCCTAGCTTGTACGGATCATGCGTGTCAGTTTGTAAAATTGTATGCTATCTTATAAGCTGTGTCGCCTGAGAACACCTTACATTAGTTATAACATCAAATAATTATGGTCATAGCTGCTTCAAAAAAAATATGTAGGCATTATTCTTACTAGACTAGATAATATATGTAGATAGGGATAATTAGCAAAGTGACCTCCAATTCACAACCCACGCCTGAATGGGCTACTATAACATATTAATCGCGCCTAACATCATTCCGCGACGAGATTTACGGCAAGTCATGTTCGACTCCTTTTTATATGGGGGAAACGTGTCCAGAGCAATCTCATCTTAGTAGTAAAGATGTGTAATGTCTATCTTAGCCGACATGTAAAGAAAAGAACAGTGTCAAACTTGTCGCGGTTTAGAAATGAATAATCTGCAACCCTGATCGATAGTATCAAAGGGGATGGGAGGCGCGGTAGCGGGCGGGTTGCGGCGCGCGCGGGGGGTGTTCATTCAGAACGTGTGGGCGGCGAGCGTGGGCGACCACCTTATATAGCCTTCAGGGGCTCCCTCCTACGTAGTCCCGCTTCAACCGTGACAGTCTCAACATCAAATAGTGATAAAATGTGCTACAATATGCAGCCCTCCACCACTAGGTATGTACTTAGCTTTATTTGTTATTAATCAATTTCATTAACAAATAATTTAATTTTTTAGAATCAATTTGTGATTTTTGTAAGTTATTAAATGACAATTCTCCAAATTTCTACTTAATTTCAAGTGTTAATCAAAGTGAAGTGATCTAGAATTAATAATGACTCTTTGTTGTAGGATGCTAGCGGTCCTGTTAGGCTACTTATTAGCTCAAACAGAGGCTTACCCAATGCAAGGATGGCCGATGTATCCTCAAACTAGAGAATATGCGGACGACGATTATTATTACGCGCCGAAAGCGCAATATTACTACGATCCCGGTTTGAATGTGCCTGAAGTATACGGACAAGTTCCGTACCCGTATTTCTACGATCCGTATGGACATATCACGAATGATGCCAAAAATCATGATGAAGAGAGGTTTTCAGCGCTGCCGATTGGTCAAGAAACATGGTTTGAAAGCGATCCGAACCCGCGCTGGCAAAGCAACGACGTCGATGACGTCAGTGCCACATTTTTAGATAACTTAATCCTTACGCAAATGGCTCAAGACGCACAGAGACGTCGCGAGAATGCCCGCGCCGCATTCGCGCCTGTTGACTACGAAGAACGAGAAACTGAGGACGAGGACGTTCGAGAATTGAAGGCCTTGGCTGGAAAACCTCTCTACCACGTACCGAAAACCGTACCACGAATAGAAGAGGATGATTACCCAGCGGACGAAGGTTTTATCAACTGGAATGGAAACAAGAGGAGTGTGACAACAGCGGCTCCATTAGCGACCACAACGCAGGCGAAGCCGGGGCAGAAGGAGGTAGTGATGACGGGACCAGTGCAGGCCCCACCACGTCCTCGCCAGAATCAACAGAACAAGAAAAACAATGCGTTTTACCATACACTTGCACAACTATTAGTCAAACAACAACAGCAGAAACCGCATGCCCAAGTAAGTTCTAAAAGTAGTTCTACCTTCTTACAAATCTAGGGCATCAAATATAACAACATTATTGATAGTCGCATGAAGCGTGGAAAGCCCGATGTCTAAAAATAGCATGTCCGGGCTGAGGGAGGGGGGCGGGAGGGTGTGACGTGCCGGGGCCGGGTCAGCGGCGGAAGGGGGAAATGATCTGGTAAAACGTGGAGCTTTTTAACTTAAACTCTCTTTTGTTTTTTCTACAAACATTGGAACAGAATATTTTGTACCGTTTGGCGTTCCAACTAATAATTTTATTAAGGACAAGGTTCGATTCTTACTCTCGGAAATAATTTTGTCTCACTTCCCTTTTTAAAACCGGCAAGTGAATTTTTGAGTGTTCAAAATTAATATAATGTTTATTTTTGTCTCAGGAACAAAAAGAACGTCGAATTGAAAAGCGCTTTGTTGCCGGTGACTCCGACTTGGTCATGGAACTTCGAGGCCTCAAACATAGAATCCCTACCTAAACGAAACGTCAAAACAAGCCGCCAACAAACATGAGACTGAGTATTTATGTAGATTAAATAGATATTTTCGGCAACGGTGACATAGTGCAACAATCGAGAGATCCGCAAACAAAACAAACAAAAAATTTTAGAATTTTATCCACAGCATAAGTAATTCCATTCCGCGACTTATAGTTTCGAGGGCATCATTTAAGGTACAGTGAAATTCTGAAGCCTGTTCTAATATTTACCTGATTGTTTTCTCAAGTATATTTGCTGTAAAAGTATAAAATAGTCGTGTCCTGAGAAAGCACAAGAAGCAGCCATTAGCCGTAGCGCTACGAGTTAGCTACGCGCTACGAGCTACGGGAAAATGATCGTACAAATTGTGACTATAATCTCGGTACCGTTCACTTGTTGTTAAATGCATGATAGTTTTATTGAACAAATGTTGCTCCTTCATTTGGCAGCTAAATATCGCACACTGAGTGCATTTGTAAATATAAACGTAGGGCGACCTAAGACTTAATTTAGATAGAAATAAATATGTACATTAATCGCTCTCCTAATGAAAATGTTGCAGCAAAAAATGTATGAAACTATTATGCTTCTTTACGAGAGTAATTTTAAAGTATTCTTACTTACTTTTATAATTTTTCTATCTTTCTATTTAATAAAAAATATTCTTATACTAGGGACTTGTCACAATTAATATTCAATTAACATTTCTGTAATTTTCTAGAAGAAACCCAGTTTCTTGAAATATCTATTTGTGGGAGTATTTCACTCGGGTGCTAGATATTCATTTAACTGACGACGGACAGTCTAAAACGACAATACCATGAAACTATTTGCAAGGCAAAGGAAAGAAAGCATACACTACGAGTATACCTAAACTTATCTTAAGAAGAAAGCGATGCTAGGGCCTAGAGGCTAGCGGAGGATTGGGTGATATTTTAGCTTTACAGCTTCTTATCTAACTTTTTTAACGCAACCGGTCTTAAAGACCTTTAAATAAAAGTTAACATGTAATTTTTGCGTCCTACTTCCCTAAATTAAAACATTCATTTGAACAATCATTTCATCTTACATATGCTAACCTTGCTGACGCAACGTCTTTATATATTTATAGATTTCGTAATAATTATAACATTGCCCTACACTTGGTAGGAGACTTATCTTTCAAAAGTACATATCTGTTTATAAATAACGTCAAATTAATAACCCTAATCTTCTGTGTTTATAGTATTATATTCATTATATTGTAAAACCCAAGTTGTATGACAATTAGTTTGTAACATAATTATATAACGATTAGTGTGACCTATAAAGTATTACTAGTTGATGTTAACGTTTTGTCAAATTTGAAAATGTTGTACCTACGGTTAAGTACCATTAGCTATGTACAGTCGATTCTCTTAATAAGTCTCCACTAAAGTTTTGTCCACTGGCGATAAGGTTTGAAGGCAAATTGAGGGAATCGATTGTACCAGAACATCTTTTCTTTTTCTAATAAACTCTATCGGGCTTATTTTTTAACAATAATTACTTAAAGTTGTATAAAATTCCAGTAAAACTGTCCGAACAACTGTAGCCATTTATGTATTAAAATTATTAAAACGTGGCTATCGAATTATATTTTATATAGAAAACATAATGGTATTTTACTATCTAGATGTTAATTGAAATAACTGGAACTATTTATGTAATACCTAAGAAATGACATCTGCGACTTTGAAAACTATAGAAGTTGTGCTATATAAAAAAATCGAGGAAATAAATGAATAAATCAATATCGAAATACTTGTTTTATGTTAACCTTCTTTCTTCTTAATTAATGATTCCAATAAAATAAAATAAACTTAACGGTCATTGTTAGAAAAGTAGGAATGCAAAAAAACGAACCTGCAATTTACCTTAAGACTCATCAACGCCCTGCCTAATGTATTTTCTTTCTAAAGAGGCATCTTTCAAAAAGGTAAAAAGTTTGAAAATCTTCCTCCTAGAGAATTGTTCCACTTCTCATTTCATGAGATACGCTTGACCATTAATCCAGGCTTTGGCAGGTCACGTATTAATAGTTTACTGGGAAACTGGAGTAGGTTGGATCACGGTTATACTGAGTATCCTAAATGTGCAGGTTCTCTAACGGTGTAAGGGAATTTTCGTCCTAACAGCATTACCCGTATTACAGAAAGAGACTAAACTCTAGATCTATAGATTTATAGATTAGAGTATAGATCAGACTGCTACTCAATTACAGATCAGAGTCTGAGTCGCGTTCTGTTATAGGTAAGGACCTAACTGTGCATAACTCAGAAAAAATCTTTGATAAGAGGGCCGCACATCAGGTTACCACACGTGTACGTGCATTCTATGTTACACTAGGAAGAACGGTTTACTATAAAAGTGAGGTAACCTGATGCGTTGCCTCTACATATAGCGGTACTGAGGATCAAACTCGGTACCTTTGGTTTCTGAGTCCGACTCGCTAGCCATGCTACCAACGATGCGACCTAAATGATGCACAAACTTTTTATGATGTTCAATGTAATGAAGGAATTAGACTTGGTTCCCTTGGGAATTTGTAAAAATAAATAAGCTTATGTTTCTTTCTGATAACAGAGCATCTATTGGTGGAGTAATTTTAAAATCAGTTCGGTAGTTTTTGAGTTAATCCGGAACCAACAAACTATCAAGTCTTTTCTCTTTTAAATATTACAGTACAGTTTATGTACTCGTAAACTACTTATTAATCGGGTCATAAGTATTGTGAGATACATTTATTGTAATAAATAATTTAACTTCTTATCTATCAGTATATTTTATACACCAAATGAAAGCCTAGAAAATAATGTTTTAAATAACATTTTATTTATTCAAAATGACCGCCCTCATTTTTTATAACCGCCTTCAAACTGCGTGGTCAGTCGTCAACAGCGGCACGCACCACTTCCATGTCTATCTCTGCAACTGCCTTAAGAAGGGATGCCTTCAGAGACTCCAGATTGGGATGAGGTTTAGAACAGACCTTTAATCTAATGGATTTAAATCAGGACTAGCAGACGGCCACTCCTCGTGCCTGATGAAATCGATTCCGCGCGCCGCGAGCCAGTCTTGTGTGCTCTTTACTTTATGAGCTGGCGTAGAGTCCAGCTGGAATACCCAATTCCGGTTTTGAAACATTGTGCGTGGGAGAGTTTCCACAACGTTTGTCAGGACAGTGTTTTAATAAACAGCAGCACTAGTTTTGAAACCTTTTTTGCAAAAAAACAGCTCTGTGAGGCCCGAATACGAGACTCTCATCCAAACCATGGTTGAAGAAGGATGATGACCTCGCTGAACTCGTAGAATACGCCTGCTCGCTTCCTCACTGCTGTGCACATACACTTTATTATTTTGCTTATTGAAGCTTTCCTCGATATTGAAAATGTTTTCATCCGAAAAGAAGATTTCTCGGAACTTTTTTCCCGCGTACCGCTTAAACAACACTCGCGATCTGTCTAGCCTGAGCTTCTTCAGACGTGCATTAAGGAGATGTGCTGTTCTTTTTCGATAGGCGCATAGTCCAAGGCCTTCATTTAATAACCTTTTGACGGTCGTCTTACTTATTCCCTGGGCCATGGGCCATCTGCTGGGCCATCAGCTTTTGCTTCCGGACGGGATTTCTATCAATTCGCGCCTTCACAGCTTTGATGACCACTGGAGTCCGAACTGTACGAGGACGACCACTTTTCTTTCTATCATCTATACTGCAATCCTCACTGAATCGTTTTATGGTACGATAAAAGAACCTCAACATTATTTTCAAATTTTGTAGCAGTTTGAAAATCACCTTTGGCGCGTGACTGCAGCGGTGCAACGCGATTACTGCGACTTTATCTTCTTTTCGCGTCTATTCCATGTTGGAAAATAAAGAAAATTTCAGCAATTCAGTGCTTTTAATATCGTCAAATATTCAAATTTCGAATATGTGATATAATTTTTTGTACCCGTTCTAAATTTGAAATTAAAAGCTTGTGACAGTACTTATGGACCGACTAAGTATTAAAATAGTTTATTTAACAAAGACACAAAACAAATTAAGTGACCACAAGGGCGAACCTACGAGTATATCTTAGTAATGCAGCAGCCGTTGACAGCAAACAAATAGCAGCGTATCTACATACAAGCGGGCAGGGAAAAGGTCGCGCAAATTAAATATTTATAGAGTCGTCGACCTCCAAAACGGCGGAATTGTTAAACAAGTACTGGAAATTCACGCGAAGATATTTAGTACGTTTTACTTACACCCACTTGCTGTTGGAATTTACTCCCAAAGGAACTCGACGCTCTGAACTCTCTTTTGGATCAACAGTTTCTGAATTAACGACGGTAAATTAAATTATTATCTGACAGGAGACAGGCGTCTTTCGTAAACGATTTTAAAAAATCTTACTTGTTTTTCAATATTTAAACACAATTAATATAAAGAGGTTGCGGGTTCAAATCCTGGTGCGGGCTAAATTCGTCTTTTCGGATGTATGCACTGATATCTCATTAATTATCACTTGCTCAGCGTTAAAGGAAAAATCGTGATCTAAGAAAGTTCTTTTTCGAAAGGCGTGTGGTCCACGTCCACCACCATGCACTGGGCCAGCGAGCGTGGTGGACTAGGGCCTAAGTCCCCTTCGTGTTTCGAAGGGAGGCCCGTTTCCCTCGGTGGGGACGTATAAAGACTGATAAAAAAAATGTTTTCATGCATTATTAGGTCTATGTTTCATATCTATTGGGTGGATTGTTTATTCTCCATTTACATTATAAGTAAGAAATATATTCGTGTCAGTTATCTAAACAGCGGTTGCTGGGCCAAAAAAAAACTTAGTTAAAAGTTATCGTTAAGTTATTTATAGTTATCTTTCCACGCGGTTAGCAAGGAAAAACCAGCAAAAATCGTGTCGGGGGGGAAACACGCAATACGCTAAAAAAATACACTTGGCTGTGACTTTTATTTAAAAAAATTATGTCGCCGTATTTGTATAACCATGTTGATTTTGTCCAAATTTTTAAAAACAACGTAGTCCAGTCATTATATACAAAAAACCGACCCTACCCGTGAATAATCAGTTCTTGATTTTTTTTTTCGTAGGTCCCTCTGGGGTGTTACTGGGAGTGTAAATTCAAAAAGAAGACTGAATCAGGCTCCTGTGTATATTCGAAAAACGGTTTTTCTTGAATAACTCGGCCATGTTTGATTTTACAGTAAAACCGTGAGGACAAAAATTGTAGGAAATTTGATTCTCTACAAGTTTGGTCACAATTTTTCTTCTAGGATCGATATTTTGGAAAAACGCGACAAATTCAAAATATTATCATTATCTCCTATTTTCCACGTTTTAGAGCATAAATGAAGATGACTAAACTTGTACAGAATCAAATTCTGAACCATTTTGGTTCCCATCTCTTTTCCCCCAAAATCGATATTTTGGAAATTTAACTCAATTAATTAATTACCCAAAAATTAATTACAACTTAATTAATTACCCATATCAGGTAGTGGGACTTGTTTCCCAGACGAAATGTCCGAGTTATTCAAGAAAAACCGTATTTTTTTTGGAAAAAAAAATCATTTTTCGAATATACACAGGAGCCTGATTCAGTCTACTTTTTGAATTTACACTCCCAGTGACCCCCGAGGGACCTACGAAAAAAAAACCAAGAACTGATTATTCACGGGTCAAAATCTATAATGATTGAACTAACGGTTTAGATTAGAATATAAACGGGGGCTTATTCCGCAAGCAAACCCCTTTTTCAAAAAAAATTCCACACATTGAATCGAGTAAAAATGTATACCCCGTTTTGTGTGAATGGAACGATTATGGTCATTTTTACTATGTGTATCTCGTATAAAACTCCTCTGATATGTAGATAAATAAATAAATTAAAAGTAACAATCTTTTTTTTTAAACAAACTTTGTCTAAACATTTTTTTTTCTACTTTTGTAAGCCATCATGGTTTAACTGTAAAAAAAACCTTTTTTTTTGTTTAATTTTTTTTATTTTTGCGAGTACAAGGTTCATACAAGCACTGTCGCATTGATGAGCCGTTATGAATGAAATTTAAATTATCTACGCAATTACGGCAAGAGAGCTTACCAAAATAAACTTAGTTCTCTTAACGATGTTTAGTTGGCTACGAAACAAATGTCTGTTCATTACGGGACACATAGAACATCGTGTTAGTTAGTAGTTGTAGTTTGTAGTCAACCCCGCAAGCGAGATGCTTCATTATGTTATAACAACCAGCTAGATACGACTTTCCAACCCCCGCGTAACCCATGACCTTTTACTCAGAAAAATTCCGAGAGCAATACGCCCACATCTCGTTTCTCCCTAGTTATTCACTGTTGAATGAGTAAGCTAGGTAAGTAGCTACGTATAATACAGGGTGTTATACAGGGACAGATTAGAAAATATTATAACTGCTAGTGTTAGTGGGCTGACAACAGCACACGTTTGTGAGTTCAAGTCTCGAATTAGCGCGCTTTTGTAATATATATATATATTTTTTTTTTCTCGAAATCGCTAAGTTAGAGAGTTTTCATTATTTACCTAGTTTGGCGATACGAAACCACATAGCGCACACCGCCCGCGCCTGCCGGGCCCCCGTACCATACCAATAACCGTATACTATGTATGTTCCTGGTTTTCAAGTGTCATATTGTTTCGAACGGAAGCCCGTGCCCCTTGGTGGGGAAGTAAATGGGCTGATATTATTTTAAATATAAACTATATGCTCGATCTCATTATTGTTTTTATTGCAAAATGGAATGAATGTGTTTGAATAAATTAATTATTAAATTTTAAAGCAGAATATATAAAAAAACATGAAAATTAATCCTAAAAATTCCCGAGAAAAACCATTCAGAATTATCGTCTGAATTCAGGGTTTCAGGTTTTGTTAAGCTGTCCCTTACACACTGTATATAAAATTAATAACATAGAAAATTCATTTTTAATTACAAGGGTAGGTTGGTAGCCTAAGGAATATAATTATTAAGTACTTGTACAATGGAAAAATAATAATTTGAGTTGCTGTGTGGTTAGCTTGATTACAAAAAGCTGTTTTTTCATATGAAATGGTATGGTGGGTGCCTAATCTCTGAAGACACTTAATTTATAAAATTGTATAACTACACAATAGTTACACATCCTAGGAAGCAGGGTACAGAATTTTGTTTTACTGATAATATAATTTGCAACAGTTTGTGAGGAGATGGATTGATAGACGTTTGTTACTCTTTCAGGCTAAGAGGACGGATTTTGATGAAACTTTGCAATGTCATCAGCCCGTATACGTCCCCACCGAGGGGCACGGGCGTCCCTTCGAAACACGAAGGGGTTTTAGGCCATAGATAGTCCCACCACGCAGGCCCAATGCGGGCTGGTGGACCGCTCGTCTTTCGAAAATGATTTTTTTCTTGGGTTTCATCACGATGTTTTCCTTCACCGTTAAGCAAGTGATAATTAGAAATCCGTACATATATCCGAAAAGACGAATTTAGTGGTAGAGGCCCGCACCAGGATTTGAACCCGCGACCTTCCGATCACAAGTCTGGCTTATTACCAATAATATAGCTTAAATATATTAAAACTAGCTGATGCCCGCAACTTCGTATGCGTGTTAATTTTTTCTTTTGAAAGATTACACTTTATTGACGGTCCATTAATGGACCTTCATTTAGTTTATTAATTATTGATTTAGTTTAAGATTTAGATTTTTACATACAAAAGTTTTTTCCCGCTAACTCCCGTTCCCGTGGGAATTTTGCAATATCCTGTTGCAACTAAGCTTTAAGTTTACTAAGGTACCTGCATGCCAAATTCCAAGCGTCTAACTTAAGCGGTTGAGATTTTTCATACAAAAGGATTTTCCCGCTAATTCCCGTTCCCGCGGGAATTTCGGGAATTACTTTCTTAGTGCACCTCTACGGTACCCAAGCTACGTCCATTCCAAATTTCAAGTGCCTACGTTTAGCCGTTTAGGCTGTGCGTTGATATGTCAGTCAGTCAGTCAGTTTCTCCTTTTATATATTTAGATACCACATCTCTTATGTAAAAAAATATTTGTTTGTCTCGCTATAACTCAAAAACGGCACGACCGATTAGGATGATTCTTTTTTTGTTGTGTTTGCAATTGTTACGAGCAGGTTTATCTTTTAAAAAATTGAAAATCTATCGAGAAAATTTCCTCGGGAACAAAGTCACGGGCGGTCAGCAAGTAGGCTAGATAATTTTTCCAGATTCCAAAAGGAGCTAAGTCTCTACAGTCTCGTAAATTGAATGAGGCTAATTTACCGATGACTGTACTATGTCAACTTGCTAAGTAACTCATCTAGTCATCACCGAATCTTGACTAGCATTAAACTCGTTGACGCCTGCTGCAGGGCAATCGCGCTAAAGAAAGTAGATTGAATCGCAATTGAAACGTAGCTGGGGGGCTACCACCTAATCGAAGCTGATGCTGATGGAACGAATGGAATGATGTACGTTGCTGTGTTTGGTTCATGTCGTTAATCAAGGTCTCCTTATAAAGAAGCAATCGACAACGTTCCATTCGTTTACCCAGCATCAGCTTCCCTTAGGTGGTAGCCCCCCAGCTACGTTTCAATTGCGATTCAATCCACTTTTTTTAGCGCGATTGCCCTGCTGGACCAATTCCTTTTACAGCCCATATACGTCCCTACCAAGGGGCACAAGCCTCCCTTCGTAACACAAAGAGGATAAGGCTCGCTCGCTTCATCACGATTTTTTCCTTCACCGTTGAGCAAGTGATAATTAATTAGAAATCGGTATATAAATTCGAAAAGACGAATTTGGTGGTACCTACAAGCCCGCACCAGGATTTGAACCCGCAATCTTCCAGTGACAAGTCTGGCTCATTACCAACTGGGCTATCACCGCATAATCATATCTAACACGAAGGTACACATGTTGGTTTGTTAGAAGCCTCCAGAAATGGTGTTGGCTTGCATTATCGATTTGGAACAGCAAGCATAAACTAGGGCACACTGGGCTGAGGCTATGGTATAGGTGCATCCCTGGCAGGTATAGATTTAAACCTCGCTCAAACTGGGTCGCGGCCCCTACAAGTGGCACATTGACCTCAGCTGGCTCCTCTTTTCAGCTGCACTTGTCTTACCCAGCCAAGAAAAAATAAGAAAGTATAATTTTTGTATTTTTTTTGCTGGCCGGGAAAAATATCATGTTCATGTTACCAACGTGAAATTAAAATAGGTAAACCCACGCTATTCGCTCTTAAGATTTTTTTCTCTTTAGAGTTTACATAAGATGACGAAAAACATCACGTTCCATTTTAAAATAACCAACGTGAATAGCCCACCGTGAACTTAGGACGCAATTTGCCCTAAAAAATTTCCTTTTAGAGCTTATATAAGTTCGATTTTTATAGTTCCGTGCCTTCGAGAGACAAAACGGTACCCTTATAAGATCCCTCATGTGTCTGTCTATCTGTCTGTCTGTCACAGCAATTTTTGTTCCGAATCTAGAGGACCGATTAAGTTGAAATTTTAACTTTTTTTGCAAATAGAGCTGGTTACACTACACAGCTTTAATTTTTTTTTTAAACTAACGCATTTTTAATATTTTTTACCCGACTACGCGACGCAAAGTATGTATGTATGTATGTTGGTTGTACCTTTGTGGCACTATTCAGACCAAACTGTGAGCTAAATGATACGGCGTTGGATTCGTCATAACAGCGCAAATTTCTTAGAAAATATAAAAATGTTAAAAATCAAAAAGGCCGATTTTGGACGCCATAGTGTGAAACAGAAAAAAATAAAATCGACGGACTATGTCAAGTGGAATATTATTGAAATAGGTATTTAAAAATCATTTTTTGGTTTCTCATATCGTTTTTTCAATCAGAATTACCGTTTAGGATCTATAACGATTTAAAGTTGGTTAGTAACGATTTTTACCTCGTGGTTATACTGGTAACACTAGAAGACCCTATTGCTGTTGGTGACACCGCAGTAGAGATCGATTATCGATAAACACATTAAATTTTTCAATTTTTATGCAAGTGAGATATATGTCGCGGGAAAATAATAACTATCGTAAGTTGATCAATTTTCGAGGTAGTTAATCAACTAGCGGAAAATCATACACGGCAGTTGAAATGTATTATTTAACGCAAGAAATGTTAGCTAATTGATCAATTTACGTCGACTTAATAAAAACTGAAAAGAAAAAACAAGTAAGTCCAGTAGTCGAGACTTTTGTTATTGAATATTATTGAATAACATAACGATTTTAACAGTTGGGAGGGGCCCATCAAAAATTCGGCTTCCTAATACCTACTGGGTCTCGATTGTTAAATAATATTCAATAACAAAAGTCTCGACTACTGGACTTTCTCGCTTTTTTTCAGTTTTTATTACGCAGTCGGGTTTTTTATTTTTTAAATAAATTTATTCATGGTTGAAGTTTCCTAAAACTCTAAGTATTATGTATTACTTAGTATAAATGCACGTTTTCACATTTTTGCTGTTATCTTAGATTGCAATATTACTTTCGAAAAACACAAGGAATTTTTGTCGGCGTAACTGATGTGCAGAGCAGGTGCAGCGTAGTAGATCCGCGTAGTTTTGGGATTATAAATTAAGTACTTGAATGAATTAAACGGCAGATATCTTGAGGGGCAAATTATATTGTAAAACTTAATTAATATTACATACATGGGAGCGAGAGAGCAGCGAGATAAAAAGGTGACATAAGCGAAGTGGTGTTGCCAATGTTGTTTTACATTACTACTAAATTATAAGAATACCAGTAATAAGCCTTTAATTTCTAACACTTCCCCTTATTCTTATTAATTTATACATGCCTATATAAGTCTCATACGAAATTACACAATAAATAAAAATTCTACACTCCAAAAAAAAGACTACACATCATGACAACAAAAATGCAATTTAAAAACACAAGATGCATAAAAATAAAATACAATGCAAATATCATGATGCAACACAATGCTTTCAGTAGATTACACACAAACATTGCTTAATATTAGTATAGGTAAGTATAATTTACATAGCCTTTATATTCATATCCTTCATGAAACTATTATGCTTTACAGATGACAGAGGTTTGGTAAGTATATCTGCAGGCATACTTTGGGTAGGCATGTACCTAACTGATACATAATGTTTTTGTATTAAATCCTTAATAAAATGATAGCGCAAATCGATATGTTTGGTTCGTTTATGGGAATATTCTTTTAATTGCAACAGTTTTTGTGCGCTCTGATTATCATTATACACAATCATATCCATCTGCTTTCTATCAATTTCAGATAAAAAGTTCTTAATAAAGCATAGCTCTTTGCACACATCTGTCATAGCTAAGTATTCAGCTTCTGTACTTGACAGTGCGACGCATCGCTGTTTGCGTGCCTCCCAGCTTACAGTATTGTTGCCTAACTTAACTAGGAAACCAGTGTAGGACTTGCGATCAGAAGGATCGTTCGCCCAATCTGCATCTGCATAGGCCACAACATTTAATCTGTCACATTTATGAAAATGTAACCCATAATTAATTGTACCAGCTAAGTACCGAAGTACACGCTTTGCAGCCACCCAGTGACTTTTATCGAATTTTGTTACAAATTGACTTAGCTGGCTGCAGACAAATGAAATGTCAGGCCTAGTACAAACTGAGAGATACATGAGGCATCCTATGAGCTGTCTGTACTGATATACATCATCTTCGATACATGTTGAAGGTTCTGAATCTAATTTACTATTTGAAGCCATAGGAGTGGATATACTTTTACATTGTGACATTCCAAAACGAATTAAAAGTTTTCTTATATAATCAGATTGATCTAAAACTAATGTATTTTCAGTTCGAGTTACATTCATGCCTAAACAACTCTTTAATAAACCAAGATGTTTTACATCAAATTCTTTGCTAAGCAAATTGTAAAAATTCCTATTTTTACAATTAGAAAATACATAAAAGTCATCAACGTATAAAGCCACTATAGTATATTCACTCTCATCAATTTTGAAGTAAACACATGGCTCACACTTGCTCTGTTTATAATTATGCCTTTGTAAAAATTCATTCACTTTCTCATTCCACATCCTGCTGGCTTGCTTTAGCCCATAGATACTTTTATTCAGCAGGCACACTTTATTCTCACCCTTAATAAAACCTGTAGGCTGCTCCATATATATTCTTTCATTCAGCTCACCATTCAGGAATGCGGTAGCGACATCTATGTGCTCTATAGTGAGATCTAACTGGTTAGCCAATGCGAATAGGATACGGAGGGTTGAATGTCGTACAACAGGGGAAAATGTATCACTGTAGTCAATTCCCTGCTGCTGGGTGAAGCCACGAGCCACCAATCGGGCTTTATACCTATCTGGCTTTCCTGACGAATCACTCTTCACCTTATAAATCCACTTACATTTGACAATGTTAACATCAGTTGGCCTTTCAACCAGTTGCCATACATTGTTATTTAACATAGAGTTATACTCTCTTACCATGGCTTCTTGCCATTTTGAACCATTTGCTGAGGTAATCGCTTCCTCATATGTCTGTGGCTCATCAAAAATAAAACTTTGATCATAATGGGCCAATGACAGCAATGAACTGTCATCACATACATACCGAACCGGCGGAATACCTCGCGTACTACGAGCAGGATTTCTGCGGACAGCCATGGGGCTCACAGGATGAGTGACTCCTTCCCCATCAGTGGACGCTTCACCAGGCGACGGCACATAATCTGTGCTGCAATCAGCATCAGGACCATCCAACAGGCTCGCGTCGCTGCCAGTGCAGAACTCGTCAGACTCTGTGACAACTGAAATCGGAGAATAAAACTCATTATCATCACAATGTGATTTTTCTAAGTTAGTTTCAATGTCAGAGCTCGAAGTTACGCTACGCAAATTATTTAATTCATTACTACTAGACTGTAAATTACTAATTTCATTTAAATTATTTGTCTCATTATTCATAATAATTTCATTGTGACTAGAATTGGAGACACTGCTTCCAGAGACATTATTTGTACAGTCAGTTTTGTTAAAATTATTTATTTCATTATTATACCCCATGTCATTGCATGTAATTTCAATATTATATTCATAATTATTATTTTTATTCATGTCATTTGATAAAATATTTTTAAAATCTTTGTAAAATTTATTTTCTAAAAATTGTATATTTCTCGCTATAATTATTCTATTAGGATTGGATGGTTCTATCAGCCTGTAACCCTTGGAAGTTTCACTGTACCCTACAAAAATACATAGTTTCGATTTTGAATCTAACTTTGAACGAGCGGGCTTCGGGATCAAAGAGAAGGCAATACAGCCAAAAACACGGAGATGTTTAAGACTAACTGTTTGACCAGTCCAGACTTCTTCAGGAAGGCGGCCGGTCAATGCTGCTGTGGGACTCCTGTTTTTCAGGTAAATGGCTGTCATTGCAGCCTCCCCCCAGAAACGATTGCATAGCCCTGCTTGCCTGATCATACACCTCGTTTTCTCCATTATAACCCTATTCAGACGTTCTGCAACTCCATTTTGAGCTGGACAGTGAGGCACTGTCGTCTGATGAACAATCCCCTCTCGAGTAAGGTACTCTTCGAATGTAGCACTGCAAAATTCACCTCCATTATCAGTACGTAGGCACTTAATTTGCAAACCTGTCTGTTTCTCCACGAGGGTCCTAAATTTAATAAAACAAGACATTACCTCATGTTTGTTTTTCAACAAATATCCAAATGATTTTCTTGAAAAATCATCAGTGAAGGTTAGTAAGTATCTTGCCCCGCTCCAGCTGATGTCTCTCATGGGACCGCACACGTCTGAGTGCACGATTCCAAGAAGTTGGCTTGATCGTCGAGCTTCCCCTTTTGGAAATACCTTGGACACCTGCTTCCCCTCAATGCAAGCTATACATGGATCTTCTTTATAATTGCTATTTCTCTGAAATACAATTCCATGATTATTGTTTACACACAGGGTTTGAAGTCCTTTCGAACTAAGATGTCATAACCGCCTATGCCATACTTCCACACATGCAGCAGTCCTTGCACTCTCTGCCTCCTGCACTTCATGTAGGAGTGCTGAAGAGTACTCCTGAGCAGATACATTTAATTTATAAATACCTTTATCACACTTGGCATTCAGAACAGGTTTACCTTTTAAATCACATTTATTATAAATAGAACATCCATCCTTATTAAATATCACAGTCATTCCTCGCTCAACCATTTTACTCACTGATAATAAATTCGCAGACAAATCTGGCACATACATAGTGTTTTTAATTACCCAACTGCTATTATTAATATCTAAACATACATTACCACTCCCCATGCTCAAAAGCTTTTGGCTGTTGGCTATAGCTATTAAACTATTATTATTTTTAAAATTATTAAGCCATTCCTTGGAGTTGGTCATGTGTGAAGAGCACCCAGAATCCACAATCCAGTCATTTGTAGCCACGACGCCTGAAGCCAACAATGTGTGTTGTTCATTTTCTTCTTTCTTCCTATTCTTCTTATTTTTCAGTCTAAAACACTGTGATTTCAGGTGACCTGGCCTCTTGCAAAAATTACAAAATATGTTTTTCTTTGAATTAGCAGCTAATGCTGTATCACTTGATGTGGACGTGTTCTTTCTGTATTCCTCCTGTAGCAGTCTGGTGCGCACGAGCTCACTTGATAAAGTACTGGAAAGACATGCTGTTTCCAGACCAGACACCAATGTGTCATACTCTTGTGGTAATCCTATAAGCATAATCTCGGCGACTTCAGCATCCTCTATGTGCCTGCCAATATCAGTGAGTTGTTGCACGACGGTCATTATTGCATTAATATATTCAGTCATGCTGCTGTAGTTAGTAAAATCCATCTTATGCAATTGTCTTAATAATATGACACGTCTGTGTAAGCCTTTGTCCTCAAAGATTGCACTAAGTATCTGCCACGCCTCTTTGGCACTTTTTGCCGAATACACATGCTGGTATAGCGCGGGTCTGATGCTTAGGCAGAGCCGAGCAAGCGCCTTCTGGTCTTTATTTTTATCGGTTTCTTCTCCAATGGTCACTTGCCACAGTCCATCCAAAGTAAGCGCCATCCGCATGGCAAATTTCCACGTGCTATAGTTAGCCACGCCTTCCAACTTATCAATCACGATATTGTGAGTGTTTCTCTCACCTTGCATTGAGGTAGTCTCATTTGGAGGCGGATTTGCCATTTTTTAGGTTATGTGGCACGGCGCGGCGTGGTCGGCGCGATGTCCCAAAAAAACAGTCTGGGCCCATAACCTGATGTGCAGAGCAGGTGCAGCGTAGTAGATCCGCGTAGTTTTGGGATTATAAATTAAGTACTTGAATGAATTAAACGGCAGATATCTTGAGGGGCAAATTATATTGTAAAACTTAATTAATATTACATACATGGGAGCGAGAGAGCAGCGAGATAAAAAGGTGACATAAGTGAAGTGGTGTTGCCAATGTTGTTTTACATTACTACTAAATTATAAGAATACCAGTAATAAGCCTTTATTTTCTAACAGTAACATCATAAAAAGATTTGCGATTTTAATGCTATCCAATAAAACACCAAAATACAATGAACATAGACTGAATAAACAGGAAAAAAGATACTTTTGAAACTATTTTATTTTTCACTTTAAATTATCATTTTATCATTGTTCCCCGAAATGTAAACCGCTATAGGATCTGATATAACCTCGTAATCAGGTGCTAAGATCACTAGGGAATTGTTTATTTGAGATGCAGCATGAATTATTCAGTAGGCGAGCAATCATGTGGACGGACATGCCGCAGAATGAGTCCTCTACTGGTCAGGAATGGTCTAATTACTTACTGGGAGAAGGTTATTCTGTTCTGTTATTACAAAGACCAAGAAGGTTTTTTCTTTCTATGGCAGAAGTTGATGCCACAGAATAAATAATAGGTACCTACTATTATTATTCTGTGGCAGAAACAAATTGAAAAAAAAATGATTATGGTGTCACACACGATATATGGTAGCTAGTAGACGTGTTAGTAATTTTATAATTAACAACTGTTTTGTCGTTTCCACTGTTACGTGTTTAAAAATATAGATATATTCAAATTCATGACCTGCACCTCTGCCTACCCCGTAAGAATCATGTACGTATTTCGTTCTACGCAACTAACATTTGTGAAAAACTAGCAATTTTAGCTGCGTGTAACTTAATTTAATTTTAGTGTCACTTGCCGTCAATGGCGTTTCGTTAAGCTGAGGTGGAGCTCAAAAATCGCTAAAAAATGTTTATTAAAGTCGTTTTGTTGTACTTTTTATTACTAAAAATAATTTATGTGATAAACAACTCCAGTTAAAAGTCAAGTAACGTCTTTGGATTTTATAAAAAAATCTTAAATCAAATAAATGTAGTCACTGCGTTTAGTTATTGTGTAGTGACTATCTGTCAATTCTGTCATGACGTCTCGCTCGTACAAAAGTTTATTTTCACTTTCACGGATTCTTTTGAGTGCATTAAACTTTAGTTTTAATAAAATATTTCACTAATTATATTATTTATTAAGAAAAGATTATTACCGTATATTCGTTAATGAAAGCGTGAAAAAAAAATTTGCAGTATTTTAGAGTCAAAGAAGAACCGCTAGTGCTCCCGTTAGTCTACACGTCATTTGTTTTGATCTGGCAAAAGAAATCTCTGATGATGCGGCGTGCAAAGGGGTATCAGGACTTAGACGACAGTGCCGTAGGTCCCAGGCCGGCTCCGCCCCCACCGGCTATGCCGCCACCTCAAGAAATCGAGATGGCTTCGGTCTCAGTTGTTCCTGATGGTACGTGCCACTTTTTGTATGTTTTCTGTTTCTTTTACCAGCAAAAAACTGAAGATGACCCAGGCTGACTCCCCATATAAAGAAAACAGCCCGGCCCAGCTATGATCTCATTTAAATCGATCTCAGCTTAAAACCTGACAGCAAAATTAATTAGAAAAGTTAGCCAACAAAATCAGGAAAGCAAAGATTATAATCTAACAACTCTTAAAAATAACGATTCAACTGTTCCTATTAACTTGAACTTTTTTCCAGTGTTCACTTTAAAGCCAATTTTCGGCAACATACCTTGTAGATAGGTTAATTAAATTTTCACAATATAGGTAGATAGCTGATGACATGCGCAAGTTTTTAGAATGAATTTGAAACCAATTACAAAAAAAAATTACAATTACAAAAAAAAATAAGCATTAAAAAAAAAATCATTTCAACTTTCATACATTTAAAGTTTTAAAGACTATGTCAAATCTAAGTTAAATATTACTGCTTCAGGTAGGTTAACTATTTAGGTAATTCGAAAAAAGATTGCAGTATTATTTCAATTATTCATGCATGATGCTAAGGCCAAAAATGTGGCGTGAGAATTTCTTGAAAAATTTTAAAAAAATTTAGTAACCCAAAACTACAAAAGTCTTAGAACATACATGGGGGTGTTTAGGGTGCCCCTAGAGGTGCTCTACCTTTATCCTTCTGCTTATCATTACTTTTTGGGACATCCTGTATGAGACTTTAGAATGAGACATAGGTAGGTGTAGAGTCAGTTGGGTCAAAAGAATGAATATGTATGTATGTATTTAAATCCTTTAATGTATTTTATGTAATTTTGACATATTTTAAGTAACATCTTGAATGTTCTACAAAATAAATATGTGTTGAATTTGCTACATCATTTTCCCAAATTTCCACTGGCATGAAGTCCTGGGCGACAAAATATTCTGAACATTTCTTGCTAATTATTTTCTTATTCAAAAATTATTTTAATTATTGCAATGGTAACATGTAATGTAAAATAAAATATACTACGAAAAGTCATCTTCCGTTATTCCAGATACATTCACAGTAACACAGGCGGTGAATGCCCTGGGCTTCGGTTGGTTCCAAGTAAAGCTGTCTCTCTGCACTGGCCTCTGTTGGATGGCTGACTCCATGGAGATGACAATCCTCAGTATCCTGTCTCCTGCTTTACATTGTGAATGGAATATCAGCAAGTAGGTCTATTTTTTTTTAGAGTTTAACTATGGCTAGATTTTTTTAAGTGAAGGTTCACCACCTTAGTTTGAATAAAAGTAAAAAGGAAACAACAATATAAATAATATTACAATATTAATAGTCAAAAAATTTAAAAACATTTTTAATTGCTGCAAAATCATGAAGTAAAAACTATTTACAAAAATGTAGGTCTGCCTTTTGAGCATGTTAGCAAATGTGTCTCGATTTTTTTTTGTTTTGTTCATAGTTTAATGTTTTTTGTTGTCTAAGTATAATTTTTAAATTATAATAAGCAAACTTGGAAAACTGCACCCACTGGGCTGGGAAAAACTTACCCAGAAGAAGAAGAGTATTTCATACACAATCACCTGGTATTTATTGTGTTTGTCTAAATTCCTTGAATCACGGGCAATTGCGTCCCGGACCTTTGGAAGGCGTGCATTAATATACTGGTTATCAGGCAGGCAGTTGATTACAACTGGATTTAAAAACTAAATTTGTATCTTTTTAACCGATTTGTACTTGTTCTGTTTCATTTCTTTAAGTTTTATCTACCAAATAAGCCTTCACTTAAAAACTGTATGAATAATGTTTTTTTTTCTTTTAAATATACAGTGTTTTTAAACGGTTTTTTAAACGGTTTTATTTAGCTCACCCCGTTTGTTTTATTTATTCTTGGGTCAAATTTAGTAATTCAAATTTCACCCTCTTCCTGTCAACCGATTAATCTGAAATTTTGTATACACTTTGGATTTTGGTGACAATACAATTATGTTTATTCATTATCATTATAAATTCAAGATGGCCGCCGCTACAAAATGGCGGATAATTTATGTTTTATTAATCCCATCAATATGGGTATCAAATGAAAGGGCTCAACAAGCAGAATACAATATACTATAAAAAATTGAAATCCAAGATGGCGGCCGCTACAAAATGGCGGATAACGTAGGTTTTATCAATCCCATCAATATGGGTATCAAATGAAAGGGCTCAACAAGCAGAATACAATATACTATAAAAAATTGAAATACAAGATGGCCGCTGCTACCAAATGTATGTTTTTAATAAAAACTAAAAACTAGAAAATAAAAATAGGTAAAAAAACTTTTTAAGTTAAACAGTTTTATGTTAAACATACATTGCAATTTAAGATAAATGTACTAAAAACCAAAAAATAATAAAATAGATACAGTCGTGGGAATTATAAACATATGCATAGACTAGACTAAAATAAAACCGTGGGGCACATTAAGTCGATAATTTGTAGACAATTGACGTGCCCCACGGTTTTATTTTAGTCTAGTCTATGCATATGTTTATCATTCCCACGACTGTATCTATTTTATTATTTTTTGGTTTTTAGTACATTTATCTTAAACATTGCAATGTATGTTTAACATAAAACCGTTTAACTTAAAAAGTTTTTTTACCTATTTTTATTTGTCTTTTTGTGCCATTTTCAGATATCAGCAAGCTTTGACTACAACTATAGTATTCTTAGGCATGATGCTTAGTTCTACCTTTTGGGGAAATATCAGTGACAGATATGGCAGAAAAACTGTAAGTAAAGAAACATGAAAACAACTTTATTAATTTTTGTTGTACACACGGCAGCACATCAGACTATACATGTTGACCTTGACGTCGCCCTTAACTTCTTCATAATAGGGTCGGCTTTCATAGTGTAACCTGACGTGCTGTTGTCTGTACATTGTAGAACATGTCGCAAGCTTGGAATGCCATTATTTTAAATTGCTCTTGAAATATGAGCTACTACAAAGGGTAGCACATCAAGTTACCATATGCAAGCACTTGGTTTTATAATGATAAGAACTACTGTATAAACATAAAGCTTTTACATGTATTCTTCAAAAACATTTTTGGACTGGTAAGTGCTAGTAACCAGGTCCGGATTGGCCATACGGGCCGGTGTGGCCGATTGGCAGTGGACTTTTCTTTTGAAAAAAAAAAGATAGACAGCACGAATAGAAAACGAATAATACAATAACGTCGTCTACCATGAAGACCTTATCTACTAAATAGTTTTTCCTTATCTACATTCGCCTCGAGCCCAATAAAAATAAATTTAAGAAGCAACTGAAACAGTATTATTAGATAAATCAAATCCCTTAAATCAAAGTCATCCACCAAACAAAAACTAATGATGCGAGGCCGCAGGCCGAGGAACTTACGAGGAATGAGGAAACAGGAGCAACTTAAGAAGAGCATGCTCTTATCGAAATTCATCATCATCATATCAGCCTATCAGTCCACTGCTGAACATGGCCTCCCCCAAGGTGCGCCACTTTGCACGATCCTCCGCTTTTTGCTTATCGAAATTAGGTGATGTTGATTTGCATACTTAAATCATACCATCAGTTTTATTACATTACATACGCTCACGCCCATAATCCCTAACGGGGTAGGCAGAGCATCAGCGGTTCTAGAACCACTAGATGCCACGTTTGAAACAAATTGTGAGGGCTATCAAATGGAACAAATTGCGTAATTGTGAGAGGTAATCAACCTTTCGCCCTTTATACAGCAAAACCCTTGCATCCCTCCCACAGACTTTTACTGTATACCTGGGAAGAGTACGTAGCTGACACATTCTAAGTTTTTCTTTTACTCCCAGTCCAGTATGGAAGTGTTTTATTATTCATATCATAATATGAACTATAATTCGTGTCTTTTCTTCAGGCTCTCAGTATGTGCGGAGTGCTGTTGTTTTACTATGGCCTATTAAGTGCCATAGCCCCGAACTTCCTTTGGCTGCTTTTCTTGAGGGGCCTTGTTGGATTTGCTATAGGATGTGTGCCGCAATCGTAAGTCTAAGATTAAATACTAGAAACTATTTAGTTCAAAGACAAATGACCTTAAACAATATAGATGTATTCAATATCTAAAAATATATCACTTAATACTATTTAAAGTACATATCATCTTAAAGCATCAATGATGCAAATTATGAATCTAGTTGATAAAACACATAATTGAAATCTTTTGTACAGAACTGTTCGTTTGTGAAAACAAAATAATTTATGTAAAATACGATTGTTTTGAATTCCAGGGTGACATTGTATGCTGAGTTCTTACCAACAAAGCAGAGAGCTAAGTGTGTGGTTTTACTTGATGTAAGTGTATTTCAATATTTGTTTGATTGCTGTGAACTGAAATATTTGAAAAATTGCCCAAAACTGTCATTTACTATTAAAAATAGCGTCCTGCCATCACTCTAAACCCATCTTAGCTTTTTCAAAAATAAATCAGTTTTTCTAGACTTTTGACATTGGAATGCACTGAAGAGTAAGGGCGCAGACCCACCGCGGCGCCGGATGTGCACGGCCACGCGGCGCAGTTTAGCTGCGTGGATTCATTTGTTTGACAACGTGGGTCTACGTTAGGGTTTATGCTCGAGCTTTCTCGAACTCGAGAAAACTCGAGAAATTTGGGTTCATTCGAGACGAGAAAAAAATTACCGGAACTCGAGAATTCTCGAGTTTCGAACTTGAATCGAGCCAGACGCGCCGCGCGATTTTTTTCGCCGCGTCTCAGTGCCCGCGCTCCGTGCTTTTTCATTCATTTGTTTACTCACTGCCACGCTTCATTAGGCACGGCTCTACCAGTAAACTGAGATCCCAGGGCCACCAGACCTTAATTATTTTCTCAGTAACCAGACTTCAGAACAAGTGAGTAATTTTTAGAAGTACCTTCAGAACCTGATGACTGAAACTTGGTCGTCGGCCCAGGCTAGTAGGTATTCATATGTTAATAGTACATATTAGTACTACTCTTTCCCACACTTTTGGTTAGTGAGAATCTCTAGTGAGGAGCCGCGCCGAACGAAATGTGGCGGTGAGTGAACAAATGAATGAATGTATTATTCAGCCTAATGTCTTCTCGATACACAAAGATACATAGTTAAATGACGTCTAGATACCGTTTACCTTATGAAAGAGTTTTACCTGCCTTGTGGATGTTATTAACACAAAAACCTGTTTTTATCCCATCTGTTGAATATTAATAAAATGCGACTAAGTACAGGAAATTAGCGAATTACGCATAGTGAAGTTACTACAAACTTTTTATAGCTTATTGCATACTAAAAGAAAGGGGACAGTCCAAAAATGTTTGGAAAAAAATGAAAGAACATGATCACTTTTGTTTCCTTTTTAAATTTAAGTCTAAAGTTGAGGTTTCAGTTTATTTTTTTAATTTCAAAAAAAATTTCGGGGCAATAAAAAAAACTAGATGTTGCTGGAAAGTAATTTTGACTTCGGTAGAACCGCATACCGATAGAAATTATAGATTTAATAAAAAATGGAGCAGTACCAAACACTTTTTTTTTCAATGAATTTTAAATGCGCACTTTTATAATTTTTCAAACAAAAATTTAAAAAAGGCATAAAAAGTAGTGGGGCCAAGACTTTTATATGGGGGCTGAGGAGGTAGCGAAAGACCCCTCCTGTCGGCCCATTTAATTTACCAAACGATTCACCAAACACCCTGTATTTCAGCGGATTTCAAAAGTTTTAATAAAAAGGCTCGAGACCCGAGAAAACTCGAGAATTTGACCTCGAGAATTCTCGAAACTCGAGAAAACAAAATGGTCGAGAAATCAGAAACCCTAGTCTACGTTTCCACTGCAGTAAACGCCATACCTACACGAATTGAAACCCACGATTTTAGCTACATGGATTAGATCAAAATCTAATTTGAGCCTTAATGTCAAACTCACTGAGTAGATATTCACCGCAGCTAAAATGCGCCGCGTGCCAACCGTGTGCCGCATGCACAGCGTGCATGGCGTTGAGCTACGTGGGCAACATATTCCAGCGAGCCTCGCGTGTATCGATGACCTCATTTCATTCGTAGCGTGGTGGGGGTCGCAGTGGACACAATCACATACATTTTCTTGCAAAGCGAAGCTTAACCCACGTCCTCTCCGTGCGCCGCGGTAGGTCCGCGTCTTTGATCTAAAAACTTCGACGTTTTGTAAGTTCGTCAGGTATACCACTAAGAAAGTGGTGGGACTTTCTTGAGCGTCATCCTCCAAACGTATTCTAAAAGGTAGCTCAGTAATTATGTAGTAATGTCCATGTTTGGAGAAAAATGGGTCTGATTTTACTGGCGTAAAAGAAAGATAGGCGTGTACAAATCTGACATAACAATACGCCGAGTAGTTCTTTTTTTTCTTTAGTACTCTTACTAGGTTAACTGGAAGAAATCCCCTCGTGGAATAAGTCCACCTTTGTAAACTTCAAGTTACTGTAAACTTGTTATCCTCTGTATTATCATTGCACAATAAAGAATACATACAATAAAGAATAAACATACATACAATAAAGAATAAGTAAAAGAAAAATACCTTTTTTAATGTTCCAGTGTTTCTGGGCACTTGGGGCATGCTTGGAAGTAGCTCTGGCTTTAGTGGTGATGCCCACTCTGGGAGTACACTGGCTGCTCGCGCTCTCCACCATACCGTTGCTCATATTTGCTATTATTTGCCCTGTAAGTACTTGATAATACTGACCTAAAGAGCTATATTAATAGATCAACTAAACTCAATTACGGCTGCGGAAGAAAAATCATTTATCAGATGGTGGAATTCAGTATAGGGATCGTTACGCAATCTCTATTTAGATCTATCTATACCACGGCTCACCTTTTAGTAAATTTTTATCAGCGCCACCCTGGATGCGGGTGGCGCAAGACCGATCCTTGAAGGAGGCCTATGTCCGGCAGTGGTCGTATTGCAGCTGAAATGATGAAGGAGAATTCATTAGATTTTAAAAAATGATTGTGATACTAAGTATCTTGCCTAAAGTTTGTAAATCTTATGTAAAATTTAAGGTTCTACCTAACTCACTGATTCATCAGCGCCCAGTCCAAATCCTCGAATTTAAAAAGCTGAAATTTAGACGAAATTCTCACGGAAACAAAGTCCTGAGCAAATTCTTGTTTTCTATAAAATCTTTTAATATAACATTGCTCTTACTCGCTTTCTTCTCCATCGAAATATAAAATAATATTTGTTTTTATTCGTAAGAATGAAAGACTTTGCCACAGTAAAACTCAACATCTGCAGCTCGAGCACGATGGCGACAAACTCGCTGACGCTGAAACTTCACTTTGATTGCGCGAGGGCCCCGCGCAAAGGCTTGCTCGCACTCTGGCGTTGTCAATGTTGACATTTTGACATAAGACCGCGGCGCACTACGCGCGCTATCACCATCGCACTCGAGCTGAAATTGTAGCAGTACATTAGATACTCCATAATTACTCAGCATCTTGTTCTTCCTAGCACTTGGTCCCGTTTCTCATTCTGGGTACGCTTGACTATGATCTAGGATTTGGTAGGTCAAGTCATTACAGTGGAGCGACTGCCATCTGACCTCCGTGACCCTACTAACAGGGGAACCTGTACCGGATTGGATCATGGTTACACATTTAGTCTCCTGAATGTATAGACTTCATCACGATGTTTTCCCTCACCGTAAGAGCATCGGTTAGTGTGTAACTAATTAACATAACTCAGAAAACGATTCATTGGTAAACTGTGGCACTGGGAACCGAACTCGGTACCTTTCGCGAGTCCTACACGTTAACCGTTAGACTACTAATGCTCCTAATAAGCATAGTTACTCAGCATAAGATTTTTTTTACAGTGGCTGCCAGAATCAGCAAGATATCACGTAGCAAGTGGTCAACCCGATAAAGCATTAGCTACACTGGAACAGGTATTGGACCTTACAATTTTTTATTCAATTAAATACCCGATGAGTTTAGTGTTTTCATTTAAGATTTATTGCAATATTCGCAAAGTAAAAATTTGGTATTGCTCAGAAAAAGTTCTAACACAAAATTCGGTTGTTAAATTGATAGCCGGTTTTGACGGCTGGTTTGGTCGACTGGTAGTGACGCTGTCTCTTCATCGACGGGTCCTGGGTTCGATTCCCAGTCGAGATGTTTGTTCTCGGGTCTTGGGTTATCGTGTCTGTCTTGTTTCAAGGGACCCACAACACAAGGGAAAACTTTGATGTGGGCCTTTGAGTTTATGGCGTTTATTTATTACTAGCATTTCGCTTGGGACTTCGGGAAAATCATGTACCCTATGTCCATCCCGGATAGTGTAGGATTCTAATGGTGAAAGAATTTTTCAAATCGGTCCAGTAGTTTCGGAGCCTATTCAATACAAACAAACAAACAATCAAATCTTTCCTCTGTATAATATGTATAGATTGTTTATTTATAGTTCTGAATCTATAATAATAATAAAGTTTTCCATATTTTCAGATAGCCAAAGACAACGGCCGGCCTATGTTATTAGGTCGTCTAGTATGCGATGACTCTGTGGGCATCGGACAACGTGGTCGACTGAAGCATCTCTTGATACCGCATCTCAGGAACACTAGCTTGCTGCTTTGGTTTATTTGGTGAGATTTCCAAATTTTATCGCAGAAAGACTACCTTTGCAAACCACTTTTTTTACCAGCCCATATAAATTTATACGTCTTCTCTAAGGGCCTCCCTTTAAAATACGAAGGGGATTTAGGCCACAGTTCAATGCGGGTTGGTGGACCGCGCGCCACCCAAAAACGAATTTAAATTACTTAATTTTTTTCTGATCCTATTGTATTACGTATACTATTTGCAGGATGTCATGCGCGTTCTGTTACTACGGCCTGGTGTTGATGACGACGGAACTATTCGAGGCGGAGGCGGGCGTCGCGGGGGGCGGCATGTGTGCCGCCGACTGTCGACCGCTGCAGACCACTGACTACATGGACCTATTGTGGACCACCCTCGCAGAGTTCCCTGGTACGTATGCAGACCACTGACTACATGGACCTATTGTGGACCACCCTCGCAGAGTTCCCTGGTACGTATGCAGACCACTGACTACATGGACCTATTGTGGACCACCCTCGCAGAGTTCCCTGGTACGTATGCAGACCACTGACTACATGGACCTATTGTGGACCACCCTCGCAGAGTTCCCTGGTACGTATGCAGACCACTGACTACATGGACCTATTGTGGACCACCCTCGCAGAGTTCCCTGGTACGTATGCAGACCACTGACTACATGGACCTATTGTGGACCACCCTCGCAGAGTTCCCTGGTACGTATGCAGACCACTGACTACATGGACCTATTGTGGACCACCCTCGCAGAGTTCCCTGGTACGTATGCAGACCACTGACTACATGGACCTATTATGGACCACCCTCGCAGAGTTCCCTGGTACGTATGCAGACCACTGACTACATGGACCTATTGTGGACCACCCTCGCAGAGTTCCCTGGTACGTATGCAGACCACTGACTACATGGACCTATTGTGGACCACCCTCGCAGAGTTCCCTGGTACGTATGCAGACCACTGACTACATGGACCTATTGTGGACCACCCTCGCAGAGTTCCCTGGTACGTATGCAGACCACTGACTACATGGACCTATTGTGGACCACCCTCGCAGAGTTCCCTGGTACGTATGCAGACCACTGACTACATGGACCTATTGTGGACCACCCTCGCAGAGTTCCCTGGTACGTATGCAGACCACTGACTACATGGACCTATTGTGGACCACCCTCGCAGAGTTCCCTGGTACGTATGCAGACCACTGACTACATGGACCTATTGTGGACCACCCTCGCAGAGTTCCCTGGTACGTATGCAGACCACTGACTACATGGACCTATTGTGGACCACCCTCGCAGAGTTCCCTGGTACGTATGCAGACCACTGACTACATGGACCTATTGTGGACCACCCTCGCAGAGTTCCCTGGTACGTATGCAGACCACTGACTACATGGACCTATTGTGGACCACCCTCGCAGAGTTCCCTGGTACGTATGCAGACCACTGACTACATGGACCTATTATGGACCACCCTCGCAGAGTTCCCTGGTACGTATGCAGACCACTGACTACATGGACCTATTGTGGACCACCCTCGCAGAGTTCCCTGGTACGTATGCAGACCACTGACTACATGGACCTATTGTGGACCACCCTCGCAGAGTTCCCTGGTACGTATGCAGACCACTGACTACATGGACCTATTATGGACCACCCTCGCAGAGTTCCCTGGTACGTATGCAGACCACTGACTACATGGACCTATTGTGGACCACCCTCGCAGAGTTCCCTGGTACGTATGCAGACCACTGACTACATGGACCTATTGTGGACCACCCTCGCAGAGTTCCCTGGTACGTATGCAGACCACTGACTACATGGACCTATTATGGACCACCCTCGCAGAGTTCCCTGGTACGTATGCAGACCACTGACTACATGGACCTATTGTGGACCACCCTCGCAGAGTTCCCTGGTACGTATGCAGACCACTGACTACATGGACCTATTGTGGACCACCCTCGCAGAGTTCCCTGGTACGTATGCAGACCACTGACTACATGGACCTATTGTGGACCACCCTCGCAGAGTTCCCTGGTACGTATGCAGACCACTGACTACATGGACCTATTGTGGACCACCCTCGCAGAGTTCCCTGGTACGTATGCAGACCACTGACTACATGGACCTATTGTGGACCACCCTCGCAGAGTTCCCTGGTACGTATGCAGACCACAGACTACATGGACCTATTGTGGACCACCCTCGCAGAGTTCCCTGGTACGTATGCAGACCACAGACTACATGGGCGGGCCTATCGTGGACCACCCTCGCAGAGTTCCCTGGTAAGTATGCAGACCACAGACTACATGAACCTATTGTGGACCACATGTACTGCAGACCACCGACTACATTGACCTATCATGGACCTTGCAGAGAAGAAGAAAAAACTATGTATATCCAAACTTGTCTGTTGTGCCGTCACAAAAAGGAACAGGGCTTAATTTGTAATTAATCTTTTCAGGTATCTTCGCTACAATTTTCATAATTGAAAAGTTCGGTCGCAAGAAAACAATGGCTTCGCAATTCATAATTTTCGCAATCTGCATTTGCGTTCTCATTTACAACGGGAAGTAAGTGTTACTAATGTATAACTTTCCTTTATAAATATCAGTTTTGTTATACAATAACTGACTAACGCATTTTATATTTTTGCAGCCGAACATTCTTGACCTGTATTTTATTCTTGGCTCGTGGAATCATCGCCGGACTGTTTCAAGCTGCCTACGTTTATACACCAGAGGTGAGCTTTCCTTGATAACTCAGGTACTCGATAAGAGAAATTAACAGGCATATAATTAATTTTTCTATTAGATATTTGTTATCTGGTGGATGTGTGTTATAAATACGTTACCTTTATTCAGGTATACCCGACAGCGCTGCGGTCGACCGCGGTGGGTGCCTGCAGCGGCGTGGCGAGACTCGGCGCCATGATAACGCCTTATGTCGCACAGGTTTGGACCCTGGACACATTCTTTTTTTTATAGCTGATAGGTTTCTCTTGACCACAATCTAGCCCAGAGGTAGAGAACGATTCCGCACTATATTCTTTTTGAATCCGTTAAAATACCGTCTGAATCAACCACAGTCTTCTGAGATTCAAACGCGCAGTTACAGTTTTTAATAGAATTGGCCTATTAGCGCGTAACCTATATTAAAAAAAGTTTTGGGATTTTTTTAAGTTTTTTGTCAGCGTTTTCACGAATTCTATCGGGTGCGGTGTGCAAATGATTTGTTTTTTCTTATCTTTTCTTTCCATATATTAGTAAACTAGCTTTCCGCCCGCGTCCTAATTTTTTTTTAATAAAAAGTATCCTATAAACCTCACGGAGCCCGAGACCTTTCCAACGAATGAAAAACCGTGGAAATCGGTTCGTGCGTTCTGGAGTTATAGCGTCAGGAAGGAAAACCCGACTTATTTTTATATAGTAGACTAGCTTTCCGCCCGCGGCTCCGCCCGCGTCCTAATTTTTTTTAAATAAAAAGTATCCTACAAACCTCACGGAGCCCGAGACCTTTCCAACGAATGCAAAACCGTGGAAATCGGTTCGTGCGTTCTGGAGTTATAGCGTCAGGAAGGAAAACCCGACTTATTTTTATATAGTAGACTAGCTTTCCGCCCGCGGCTCCGCCCGCGTCCTAATTTTTTTTAAATAAAAAGTATCCTACAAACCTCACGGAGCCCGAGACCTTTCCAACGAATGCAAAACCGTGGAAATCGGTTCGTGCGTTCTGGAGTTATAGCGTCAGGAAGGAAAACCCGACTTATTTTTATATAGTAGATAAGGTACTTAATATTTCAATAATCAAAATAAGAAGCTTTATACCCTGTTTTTTATTCTCAGAGACTAAATTGACATATGCAAATGTCAAATTTACAAATAATGATACCAGTTTTTTTTAATAGTGTTGTACCTAAATTGTCGATTTTTGAATCGAAACTTTAAAAAAACGTAATAATAATAATTGTCTTTATTAGATGATTAGCTTCTTAGTTTTGTATGATATTAACATTTTAAAAATTATTATCAAAATGAATTTATAATAAAACCTCTTTTGATGCTTATAAACAAAAAAAGACAGTTGCCATCAGTGTTGTTCCCAACAGTAAAATACGACAATTCACGCTCTTATTTATGACAAAATCACTAAACTTTTAAGAAATACGGCACTTATTTAAATATGACAACAGCAAACAACTTTAAAAAAAGAAAAATCTATCGGTAACTATTCTATTAGTTATTTGTATATGTTAGCGAAAAACACGGTAATTTCTATTTTTCATACGGCAACCCTAAAAACGATTAGGGACATTACGTTACGTTTAAAGTAAGTATTTCCTCCCTTCTCTTTAAGTCATATAAAACCGGCACTTAATTTTGATAACATCGGTTACCGTTAGTGGCACATCACTATTTAAGATTTGCAAAAAACTGGCAACCCAGGTATTGTCAATTTAGTCTCTGAGAATAAAAAACAGGGTATAATCTAGACCCAAAGTGGATTTTGGCCTTTGACATTAAAGTTCGCCACTCCAGTCTCCAGTCTGTCTTGAGCCAATTGTATATTTTATGTAATCGGTTTCTCAGAATCAGGTCTAATGATTTGGCAATTCTGGACAAAAATAATAAAATTTAGTTCTACTCTTATCTACTATTCAATGCAACATGGTGCCCATGAATCTAAGTTCAGCTCGAAGTAACTGGGCGTAATAAACATGTTATGTACAGAGGGCCGCATATCGTGTTACCACACGCGTGCACTCTGTTCTGTTGCGATAATAACGCTTTTGCAATAAAATGGGGTAACCTGATACGCTGGCCTACCTTTGCAAGCTACCGTACTTCTATAAAACGCAACATTTCATCAAAAATCATACGTCTGTTAACAGGTACCCAGCTATCTTCTTACATTACGTTTATGAATTTCAGGTGCTACTGAAGAACTCCATAGCCATAGCGACAGGGGTATACTCTATAGCAGCAGTATTGGCTGCCGTCGCATGCCTGGCCCTTCCTATCGAGACAAAGGGCCGAGAAATGAGGGACTCTGTCACTGTTACCACGTAAGATGGAATGTTATAGGAAGAAGATAACAACAGGCGACTTTACCCCAGTTTAGATATTACGTATAACTTCAGCGGGCGTTCAACATGTATTGAAAAATGTAAGGAAACACTATAGTTTAGAACCTAAATGAAGATAGAGTGTGTGTAACGTATCTGTTACACATAACGTATTTGTTAAATGCTTTTTTTTATTGGCAGTCTGTAAGGCACTGTTTTTACACAAGATGCGGTAGAGCAACGTAAAATGAATCTTATTAGCTACGGAGCAAATGTTCTTTTTCGTCCGTGTCTCCGTCTTCAGGTGGCGGATGTCTCTTAGTGCTTGTATTTTCGGTAAAAAAAACCTTTGCTCCGTAGCTATTCAATTTAATTTTACGTTGCTTTGATTGCCATCTCTTGTGTATAAACAAAAAAATCCTTGAATTCATATTTTCAGTGGATCTTTTATTAGTTATAATATGAATTTATATGTTGATTTTAATGTTGCACTTTTATGTAGTTTATTTTGGTCAGTCTTTATTTACTCTCATGCCTACTTTTCCTATTGAAATAGGCCAGGTGCTCACAGAATCTCATTTCACCTCATATAAACGTAATTCTGGGTAGTTATACTACTTATGTATTATATGTATAAGATTGATAATTAGTTAATTAAGATTGAGAATATAAGAAGAAATGGCAGATTTTTTCGCGCAAAATACTTCCGACATCGGTTTTTATTGCCTGGAAAGAAAAGCAAATTCTATGTTTTTTTTTCGCTCCCAGTCCAAAACCGAAAAACAACAGTGAAAATTAAAACAAATGAAACTTGTAATAATTTTGCGGTACTTAAAACTTTTTTCTGAAAACTGAATAACTAATAAATAATTCATAAATGAACTTATCAATGGTGCTAAAATATCGAATAATTTTTATACGCAACTTAACGTTCCGCCGTGGCTGCGCTCGAGTGCTATATTGGCAACTGTTTTTTTTTTCTTTTACACTAACGTAAAGTGCTTTTAAATTCTTGTTCTGTTTCGGCAATCATCGTATTTAACACGAATTATCTATGAATTGTATTTTCTAGATTCATCGCCTACAATAATTTTAATTCAGAGCCACGTCCTTTAATGTCTGTTTAAAGCCGGGTCCGCTGCGCCGTGTTTTTGTGTTAGCTAACACGATAACATGTTTTGCTAACCGAATAGGGGCGTAGCCGGGTCCGCTGCGCCGTGTTTTCGTGTTAGCTAACACGATAACATGTTTTGCTAACCGAATAGGGGCGTGGCCTAACAGTTTTGTTCGCAAAAACACAATAACATGTTTGCCGAGACGAATAGATAACATCCCCCGCGTTCGCCTGCGGGGAGGGAAAGGAATGCATTTTATGTTCGCACTCACGAGAAGAAGACGTCCGTCCTAATTTATCTATGGTCCGTCCGCCTATATTGTCTTTGACGTCCGCCATTATATGTATTATTATTCTCAGTTATTATTCGAGTTATTTACTGAGTATTACCCGGAACCTATTTTTATTATTTCTTTGGAGAACTAAATCAACTATTGCTAAAACAACTTCCACGTCTTCTTCGTCGGAACTCATTTTTGAAATGAAATAAAAACAATAACAAAAATAGGCGCAGCGGACGAGCGTGTTACGTATCGGTAGCAACATGTGTCATTGAACCCTGACCGGCGTCAGCCCCACGAGGCTCGAGTCAGCACAAGAAGTGGAACATAGCATCAGCGCCTCGTGTCCAGCCGCGATCTGCTTATACATCGATTACGCCATCTAATCGTGACCTTGTTAAACCCAAAATGTTAAGTAATTATCTGAAGACAAATCAATGTAGTTCTGACATTGAACTCGTTCGCACCTAGGTTAGTTAGTTTTAGGTCTTTATAATGTAACTTTAAATATAAATTTCGTCCTAAGTGATTTTAGTTTCTCTTTTGCACCCTCCGTCTGCGGCAAAAACGTAATTGGCGCAGTCGGTAGGATGCTCGCGGGTTAGCTAGCTTTCGCGATCATGGTTACTTAAGAAGAATACCTTGTCGAGAAACGCTACACCTGATGGCTTCTAAGTCACCGTGGCGAGTATCCAGAATCTACGTGAAGCCACAGCGGAGGTTATCCAGACATCGATAGCGCAGAGGGAATCAGAAGATAGTATTTAATCAAAAATCTAAATTAAGTCAAGAAAAAAGAAGAACAACATGTAAGGAAATATAAAATTGATTAAATTATATAATATATAAAAAAGGAAAAAAAGGAAAAAAGAAAAGATAAAAAAACTGGAGCTACCCCGCCGGCGCACCATCAAGGACATCCACCTCCAAGGCCTCCAGGATCAGGAAGCACTGATGGATGTGAACGAGTCCCAGAGGACTCACGAAGATGCGCAGCTCATCTCCAAAGTCCACACGGTACCCGTGCTCGGGCAGCAAACCTTCCAGCAACGGTCCCACTGGCCGAGTCTACTACCAGAATCCACCGCTCCGCGTCATAAAAGGGCAACCCATTAATCCCCAGAATGGATATTTGAAAGTCCTTCCCCGCCGCAGGCAATGGTAGAACACCGCAGGGCAAATAACACAATCCGAAAGCAATATGATTTCCATTTTTTTTATTTGAGAAAAGAAGAAACGGATAAATTCAATAGTGCTGTGATTCACGAACGAAAAGGCACTAAATACGATTTCGAAATTTAAAGAAATTGAAGACAAACCTAAATTAAATTATTAGAAGCGAAGGAAATATCTATAATTGGCACACAAGCAGTTATTACGATAACCGCTTCGTTGTAATATGATTAAAAAGAATCAATTTTAATAAAATTATATAATATACAATCTGCCAGGATCACTCCTTGTTCGTAAAAGATCAATAGAAGAGTAGAGAAGGCCAAAATATACCAGCTCTGAAAGAAGAAAACCTATGATATGGCGACCAGCACAGCACTATTCTCGACGTTAGTCTTCAAATAGTTGCTGTTCTGAGGGTGGAGATGTTACGTATCGGTAGCAACATGTGTCATTGAACCCTGACCGGCGTCAGCCCCACGAGGCTCGAGTCAGCACAAGAAGTGGAACATAGCATCAGCGCCTCGTGTCCAGCCGCGATCTGCTTATACATCGATTACGCCATCTAATCGTGACCTTGTTAAACCCAAAATGTTAAGTAATTATCTGAAGACAAATCAATGTAGTTCTGACATTGAACTCGTTCGCACCTAGGTTAGTTAGTTTTAGGTCTTTATAATGTACCTAACTTTAAATATAAATTTCGTCCTAAGTGATTTTAGTTTCTCTTTTGCACCCTCCGTCTGCGGCAAAAACGTAATTAGCGGTTTTGCAAACATGTTTTGGTAACATGTTTTGATAACATGTTTTGTTAGAAAATTGCCGCTGCGGACCCGGCTTTACAGTTTTGTTCGCAAAAACACACTAACATGTTTGCCGAGACGAATGGATAACATCCCCCGCGTTCGCCTGCGGGGAGAGAAAGGAACGCATTTTATGTTCGCACTCACGAGAAGAAGACGTCCGTCCTAATTTATCTATGGTCCGTCCGCCTATATTGTCTTTGACGTCCGCCATTATATGTATTATTATTCTCAGTTATTATTCGAGTTATTTACTCAGTATTACCCGGAACCTATTTTTATTATTTCTTTGGAGAACTAAATCAACTATTGCTAAAACAACTTCCACGTCTTCTTCGTCGGAACTCATTTTTGAAATGAAATAAAAACAATAACAAAAATAGGCGCAGCGGACGAGCGGTTTTGCAAACATGTTTTGGTAACATGTTTCGATAACATGTTTTGTTAGAAAATTGCCGCTGCGGACCCGGCTTTAGATTTACGAGTATCGTCGACAATAATACTTTATTGTTGTTCTGTCATAATTTCGGACACACGAAGTTTGCTGAGACACAATAAGAAAATAAAAGCACTGGTGTAGTCTGTGTTATCTTGTGTTTTAGCAGGGGATAATCTCAGATCTTTATAAAATTCTTTCACTGGTAATAATTAGATCGGAGTTCATAGGATACTCTTTATGAAGATTCTCACGGGCGTTTCTATTAATTATATACTTGGTGATCACGCGGACTGGTCGCTAGTTAGTTTTAAATAATAATTGAACAATTTACTATTTATTATATATGTAGCTTGTTTTTGGCTGTCGCTTTAATTATTTTTTTATTATCTCTTAATCTTTGAAGGCTGTTAACTTTTGCATTTATTTTAAAGTCAAATGTTACGTTTAACTTATTCTTACTTATGTAGATCTGATATTTGATTATAATTTTACAATGATATTAGTATTTAACATTTATTTAATAATTTTTAAATGAGGGTAACTTTTCATTTATTTCTTCTATCTAAGGTTTGTGCGACTTTTGCTCTCTTCAGACAAATAAATTAATTAATCAAAACCATGGTCCAATCCGGTCAGGTTCCCCTGTTAACAGGGTCACGGAGGTCACATGGCAGTCGCTCCACTGTAATGAATGACTTAACCTGCCAAATCCTAGATTATATTCAAGCGTACCTCGAATAGGAAACGGGACTAAGCGCTAGAAAGAAGGTAATATTGCAATTCATTCGACGTAATTTGTCTCATTCCAGATTGTATTGTATACCTATCTATTTTACATTTCATTATTAGTGATCAACTAGTGATCACTACCGTTTTAATCTCAACATTAACTGTAAGACAGACATGCGCACAGTTTTATCAACTGCAGCAGCTCTAGCGCGATAACGACAAACTCGCGCTCGGCTCATGCTGAAACTTCACTTTGATCGCGGAAGGGTCCCGCACAAAGGCTTGCTCGCCCTATGGCGTTGTTAATGTTGACATTTTGAGATAGGACCGCGGTGTTGTCGCGGCGCTGTCATTATCGTGCTCGGCCTGCTGATATCTAAGTGAAAAGTTATATGTAAATAGTCAAATAATCTAAGTAATAATAGTGTTTTATATTTTTATTACTCCTTTAAAAAATTACTTCATCATTTAAATAAATGTTTGTCTTCCAGATTTTCAGTATTATTATAAAATGAAAACGTTTTTCAAATAAGGTTGTGATATCGGTAATTTTCGAATTTAACTGTCACCATATTGATCAGAATGTGACTCTTTAAACTTTAAACGTTAAGGCACAGACCCACCGCGGCGCGCCGGATGTGCACGGCCACGCTGTGCATTTTAGCTGCGTGGATTCATTTGTTTGACAACGTGGGTCTACGTTTCCACTGCAGTACACGCTATACACGAATTAAAACCCACGATTTTAGCTACGTGGATTAGATCAAAATCTAATTTGAGCCTTAATGTCAAACTCACTGAGTAGATATTAACCGCAGCTAAAATGCGCCGCGTGCCAACCAACCGTGTGTCGCATGCACAGCGTGCATGGCGTTGAGCTACGTGGGAAACATATTCCAGCGAGCCTCGCGTGTATCGATGACGTCATTTCATGCGTAGCGTGGTCGTGGGTCGCAGTGGACACAATCACATTCATTTTCTTGCAAAAGCGTGTGTAGCATTGATATTTTTCCTAAAATATCAACTTTTTTTTAGGAAAACTCAGTTGGTCCTACAAATAACAGAATTTCTGTTTTCTGTTAGAAAGTTGATATTTTAAATACAAAATCATTTAATTTAAATAAGTTATAAAATCATTTACTTACCTACAACAAACAAACTAGAAAAATATGTTATTAAATTCTACTTTACTTACCTTTTCCGTAAATTCTAACAGAATTTCTGTTTTCTGTCAGAAAGTTGATATTTTAAATATAAAATCATTTAAATAAGTTATAAAAATCATTTACTTACCTACAACAAACAAACAAACAAACTAGAAAATTATATTATTAAATCCTACATTACTTAGCTTTTGTTCCCTGACGGTGTGACGGTACAGGATGTTACTATACATATTTAATTTTCTTTATGCTTCACTGGCAATGTGTTTGTGTGCAATAGGGTTTATGCTCGAGCTTTCTCGAACTCGAGAAAACTCGAGAAATTTGGATTCGTTCGAGACGAGAAAAAAATTACCGGAACTCGAGAATTCTCGAGTTTCGAACATGATTGGGGTCAAGAGTTAACCCATCTCATAATAAATAATAAATAAATAAAATTAATCAAGCCAGACGCGTCGCGCGATTTTTTTTCGCCACTTATCAGTGCCCGCGCTCCGTGCTCGTTCATTCATTTGTTCACTCAGTGCCACACTTCATTCGGCACCGCTCTACCAGTAAACTGAAATACCAGGGCCGCGAGACCTTATTTTCTCAGTAACCAAAAGTGTGGGAAAGAGTAGTGCTAATATGTACTATTAACATGTGAAAACCTGCTAGCTTGGGCCGATGGCCAATTTTCAGCTGCCAGGTTCTGAAGGTACTTCCAAAAATTACTCAATTGTCTTGAAGTGTGGGTGTTGAAGTCTTATAGAATATAATTAATTAAATATAAAAATTAATTGTCTACACCGCCAGATACTCTCAGCCGGCTGTAATTTCTGCCAGACACTTTACAGCTCGCAAGTAAATCATGTGATTTTACCTACAATCTGAGCCGTGATTTTTTTATTTGATGTTCAGGGAACTATAACAATACTTTTTATAGCACCCAGACTTCAGGACAAGTGAGTAATTTTTGGAAATACCTTCAGAACCTGGTAGCTGAAAACCAGTTTCTGAAGGTATTATGTTAAAAGTATATATTAGCACTACTCTTTCCCACACTTTTGGTTAATGAGAAAATAAGCAAGGTCTGGCGGCCCTGCGATCTCAGTTTACTGGTAGAGCCATTCCGAACGAAGTGTGGCAGTGAGGGAACAAATGAATGAATGTCTCTTCTTCAGCCTAATGCCTTCTCGATACATAAAGATACCTACATAGGTAAAGGTCGTCTAGATAGATACCTTATGATAGATAGATAGAAGATTCAATTCTACTGTGCAAAAGGAAGACAACAGTTTTACCTGCCTTGTAGGTGTTATTAACACAAAAACTTATTTTTATCCCATCTGTTGAATATTAATAAAATGCGACAAGTACAGGAAATTAGCGAATTAGTAATGTCACTAAAAACTTTTCATAGCTTATTGCATACCATTAGAAAGCGGACAGTCCAAAGATGTTTTGAAAAAAATTGGAAGAAAAAGATCACTTTTAGTTTTTTTTTATTCAAGTCTAAAGTTGAGGTTTCAGTTTAATTTTTTAACTTCAAAAAACTTTGCTGGGCTATAAGAAAAAAACTAAATGTTGCTGGCGAGTAATTTTGATTTCAGTAGAACCGCATACCGATAGAAATTACAGATTTTAAAAAATTAGAGCAGTCCCAAACACTTTTTTTTCAGTGAATGTTAAAAGCGGACTTTTATAATTTTTCACACCAAAATAAAAAAAATGGCATAAAAAGTTCCGTGGGCCAAGAATTTTTATGGGGGCTGAGGAGGTAGCGAAAGACCCCTCTTACGGCCCATTCAATTTGACAAATGATACACCAAACACCCCGTATTGCAGTTGCAGCAGATTTCAAAGGTTTTAATAAAAAAGCTCGAGACCCGAGAAAACTCGAGAATTCTCGAAAGTCGAGAAACAAAAAAGGTCGAGAAATCAGAAACCCTAGTGTGCAATAAAGTATAATGTATGTAGGTATGTTATAAGGTTATAGACGATAAATCGAGAGATATCGAAACCACATATTTTCATTTTTTGGCAATGTTGTGTTTTTGGCAATGTTGTGTTTAATTAAAATATTGTAAAAATTGTATCGGTCAACTTGTAAAATTAATTATTGTAGTGTAAAATTAGTTATTTTCGGATTTTTTTTAAATATGGCGCCGCATTGTTAGACGTACTTAAGTATTGTTATAATTATATAGCTCTGTGGATAACCAACCAGGTTTTATCTTGAGGTCTTGATTTCAAGTCCCATTCGCGCAAAAAATGTTTATTTTCCTTAAAATTATTTTGTAAGTACTTAATTATCATTCTTTTTTTTTAGTTTTATGCAATGTTATCGTAAAATAAACTATTAACTCATTTATTAGATACATCTCACTTTTCAATGTATTTTAATTTAATTGTTTTTTTTTATTTGAATGTATGTATTTTGTAATTTTTTGACATTTTAATGACTGAATTTTTTGTATTAATTGTGAATGTGTGTCTTGACTTTTAATGAAAAATTACTAAGAAAAATGTCTGTCAGCTATATCTCACTGTCAGCAGAATTTAACACCAAGGCTTTATGGTGACTTTAAGTTAGTGAAATATAAGGGGTGATTCAGCCCATGAAAAAACTAAACAACTTTCCCCAAGGAACCTACGAAATATGTACATTTTACTAATATTGTTAGCTGCGTGGTGGGCTCCTGGAGACCTGCGATACAGGTTTTACCTAGTGCAGGCTCCAGTCTCCCACTTCTCTATGTGCTCAATTTTTATGTAGGTACAACTTTTTTGGAGAAAAATAAACATTTATTATTATTATTACCTACTCTACAAAACGCAAATCAGAAAATTATGTTCCTTGGGGACAGTTATTCGGTTTCGTGGGCTGGTTCACATTCTTAATTTTTGTAAAATAATTAACTACATCTAATACAAGGTGTAAGGGAACCGCTTCCGAATACTGAAAGTACATGCTCAGTCAATGGTTTTGAGTAACTTTCTCAAAGAAACTTTTCCAGGAAACGATAACAATTTCGGACTTCTCCATACAAGCTGTCCGATTAAAATTACTTTTTTGTATGGGGCCGTCGTTTTTTTTTTAGTTTCCTGGTAAAGTTTCTTTGAGAAAGTTACTCAAAACCATTAACTGAGCACGTACTTTCAGTATATTAGGTAACATCTGTATAATAAGTAAAATTCATAAGAGCCGTTTTTTTTACGTATAGTCGCGTCTTGATTTATTTAGAAGATTTATTTCGGACGATCGGTTTGATTCAGTTGTTAGTAACGCTGCCTCTGGGTGAAAATATGGTCCCAAATAAGTGGACTGATCACCCGCCTGTGCCTGACGGGCATCCCCTCCATAGATAGAACGCTGCCTCTGAATCGAGGCGGTTCCTGATTCGATTCTCGGTCGAGACATTTGTGAAAAAAGGAGATAAGTATTTATTCTCCAGTCTGGGGTGTCTTTTTTTATGACACGTTTAGTGGAGTTTCACAACATGTACCTAAGCGGGTATTTTTTTTTCTAAATTTATTTAATTTTAAGAGATGTTAGTTATTAGAGATGCAACGAATAGTGGTTTAGCCGGATACAGAATATCCGGCCTATCCTAAAATCCGGCTGCCCAATGATGAATCTAAATGCGAAGTTTTTCATTACGTGCTGTGCATGTTTCGACTAACAGGTCTATTCTACTAGAAGCAATGTATGTTCAATTTGAGATCAGTCGTTATCAACTTCACGAATAACCCCCCATTTACCAATTTTAGGATCATAGGGGTAAGAGTTTTAAGAAGTCTACAGAACGATTTCAAATACACTTCAGCATTTGGCTTATAAGGTTGACTCGGAAAGGCGCTTTGTTGATTGTTTCATTTATTTTAGTCATTGTGTTTATCTTAAACTAGCTGTCCGCCCGCGACTTCGTTCCCATTGGAATTGTCCCGGTGGATTTTCATTTTCTTTTAATATAAACCTGGTCGTGACAATAAGGAACATAACAAAAAAGAATCATCCAAATCGGTCCAGCCGTTCTCGAGTTTTGCGCTTAGCAACAGATTTAGTGATTCATTTTTTATAGTTAAACAGGATGTTTGGTAGAGCGTTGTCAAAACGAAACAAGGAGACCATATTTTGCTACCTACTTCAGGTACAGTCAACGGCACATCAGGTTACCACAAACTGTCAAATTTCCCCAATAGATAGTAAACCCTAGTGCTTTGAGATAAAATTGAAAATCGATTGAAGAAATTTGACAGTTTTGGATAGCATGATGTGCCGTTGTCGCTGTACATTAACCCTCATTTTGTGCTAAGGTTATTTTAGCAGGAAAACATTTTTTTTTTTAAACCGAAATGATTTCTTTAAACTTTAATTTTAAAAAAAGTGTTGGGTGTATTTGAGACAATCAACTTTTATTTTAATCTTAAGTGTTGTATGGTTCATTAAAAATTATTATTTCAGGCAAATAACAACTTTAAAAAATAAATACAAGCCTTCAAAGTGCCCAAAATGAACACAAACATGTTTTTAACTCGACTTTATACTGAAATTAAAAAACTAAAGGTTATTTTGAAAAAAATATGTTTTTTCGTACTAAAATAGCCTTAACACAAAATGAGAGTTAATACCTGAAGTAGGTACTAGCAAATGGTCTCCTTAACCTGCCTGTTTCATTTTGACAACGCTCTACCAAACACCCTGTAGGTACCTAGATTAGCATGAAAAACTATAGACTAATAGTGACCAAAATCCGTTACATCTCTGGTAAATACTACCCCACCAGCCGGGCTAACATAACACGGTCGCGTTGCATCATTTTTTCATGTCGATGCATACTGACGCTACACGATAGAACGAGAGGGTTGAACGAGATACAATACGACAAAATTATGTCACGCGTCCCGTCCATATTAGGTATGCTGAAATTGCTGAACTACTGTAATCCACTTCAATTTTGAAGAAATGGTACTTATGACGTAACTATTATTTTAAACACGCTTTGTGATATTATTGACTGCGCAATCCTAAATCACTTAAGGTTGACATAATAACTGATAAGGATTAAGATTAGTGATATGATCATTAATCACTATTATAACACCAATGAGTATTTTACTTTTTATTTACTTATTTGTTAAGTTTTACATTCTTTATTAATAAACTGCACAGATATGACTAAAATTTAGTTTTATTTTAAGTACCTACGTACTTTAACAGGGTGTTAGGAAAAGTACTGAGGATAAAAGACAATATGTTGTATAAGTGAAATACATTGGAACAGACACACCATAATTCATCATAATAAAGTACATCCCAAAACCAACTCAAAAAATATAGGTATCAGTCCCATCTCTATCATACAAACACGCGCACCTATGACTTAATTTATGTGCGATGTCATGTCATAAGTGCACACACCAAACCATTTCACCTGTAGGTACTCGCACAGATGCATCGGCGCAAAGAGAATTTAAATCATTGATCGGCGTGATATGCATTCAGATGTTGATGTTTGAATAAGTAGGGTTGAACAATAGGTTTATTTAAAAAAAACACTGGTTTAGTGTCAATATACCCATCCAGTCTCAGTACTTTTCCTATTACCTTCCTTACAATTCTTCACATTACAAGTCTTCAAGTATGATAGTGGGGAAAAAATCAATTTGCAGTATCTTCTTCTATACTAATAAAGAGGAAAGATTTGATTGTTTGTTTGCATTGAATAGGCTCCGAAACTACTGGACCGATTTGAAAAATTCTTTCACCTTTAGAAAGCTACATTACCCCCGATGGACAAAGGCTACATAATTTTCCCGAATCCCCACGGCAACGAAGTCCCGGGTGGAATGCTAGTTAGGAATAAAATAAAGAACATACAATTAGAGTTTTATTATAATTTCAAAATGTCACGCAATTTCTCATTTATACCAGAAATAATACTTTACAAACTTAATTTTTTTATTCTGTCGGCAGTAACATAAATATTATTTAACTTAATCACAGTACAACATCACGTACATAACTTGTTGAAACTTTATTGGCATCCTACACTAGTGTTGTTTAGTCAAATCTTTAAAACCATTTTGAAATCTCACACACTCTTCACAACTCAATATTACTTAACTAATGAACTAGGCTACTGCAACTAAACACACTCAGTCAAAACCATGACGATTCTAATTTTTATTATAATAGAACTATAATAAAACATTCATATCTTTAATTAGACAAAGTTCTTAAGTGGAATAAGCTTACCTACATAAAATTACAATAAATTACAACAATACTGGCTAAATTCTTGTAAAACTACGACATAGGTACAGTTTTTATTCTCATTATCCTTACATAATCATATCATAGCCTGAATGCGATTTGACTACTTAACAGAGAAACTCGTGATTTAATTATTGTTTGTATTTAAATCAAAATTGTGAGTGTCGAACTAACAGATATTTTACTAGCTGAGGAACAAGTATGATGTGGTTTGTAACTACAAAAATATAGTATTCATGGTGAAAGCTGTTATTTTAAAATATTTTCTTTTCAATTCTGAGATAAATTTGTGTTGAGATCAATAAAAATTTTTACACATATTAAACTTAAGTATCTATTCCTAACAATAGAATGTTATGTATTTGATATTTATAAAATAGTTTCATAACATGAAACAGTGTAGGGCAACTGACAGAATAAATTTAAACCAACCGGTGGGTAAACATGTTCTCTATCTAACCATTTAATCAATACCAATGTAAATCATTGATCTTAAATGGATCATTTCAAAATATACAAACTAGTTAAATGTATATACTTTTTATTTGACATCTATACTGGAAAACATGTAGTAAAATTAAAGTAGATTTAATTACTAAGTGTGTCAAAATAAAGCTGCAAAGACATAATCCTAAATACTAATTAGCATGTTAGCTAAAAATTAAATTTAGTATTCTACTTTCAGAACATTCTTTCAATTTGTACTAATTTTCAGTGTTTACTGAATTTTAGTCATCATCTAATTCTATTACGATTGGTTCCACATTTTGTGTTGCTTTTGTATATTCTTCTTTGAGTTGTGTTAAGAGTGTACACTTTGGAATTTTAAGTTCATCTGCCTCTTCTACAAGTGTTTTCAATTTCTGAACTCTTCCAATATCTGGTGCTGTGGGAAGTAGTATATTCTTTGTTTCTGTCATCCATTTATCAAAACTGTTTACTCTAAAATCAATTGTTTGCAGCATGATGTGTAATTCATCCATATCATATCGATAATTGAGTGTCTTTTTGTCCCAAGTACACTGGCAGAACTCACTGGCATGTAGGAGACAAGACATATGCTTACAAATTGAACATGAGACTGATGATAAGAAGCATGTCGTTTTGCACACTTCACAAAGACGTTCATCATCACCCAATAATTCAAAAGCAGTCCTTCGGACACTTTTCAAACCCTTCTTTGCAATTAAAGCCCTTAACTTACCCTCCTCTTCTGTAGCATGCACCAACTCTTTTTGTGTTTCTAATGCTGTTTCTAGATCTAATCGGTCTCCTTCTAAAGCCATTTTGCATATAAGCTCATCATGTGAAAAAACACAAAATCTTTTCAGGTTTTTGTAATGAGTTATACAATCTCTACCAATATGAAGCCAATCTGGTGGTGCAAAATTTACAGCTTCAGCAAAGTTGTAACCTTGGTTGAAACCAGCATGATAAGCTCTAGGGAATGTAACTACAAATTCTCCTGCTTGCTGGTCAGTTCTGTATATAGGGACACCTGCTGCCATTAATATATTTGGATTCATTATTGTAACAAGTTGATGGAGTAAGTCAGGCTGAGACTTGAAGAGATCTGGTGCAGCTGCCTTCATGGCATTCTCTAGTTGTTCAGCACCACCACCAGGAACTCCATACCAAGTCTTAGCTTCACCCCAATGTAAATAATTGATGGAGTAACTCCAGTGATCTTCATTGTGCCAACAAAAAGCAGAAAAACACATTCCCACATACATCCATGGAACAGTCATTCCTGATATATCAGCATTGATAAATCTTAGGACAGAACCATCTAAAACAGGAAGATTGTTCAGATTCCATCCAGAATCGACGTACTCCTGGTCACCTGGATATAAATTCAAGGAGGATTTAGTAGGAAATCCCGATCCATGATCCATTGAATGTAAATCTGCTCCATATTCCACAGTTACATCCTCTTCCACTGATGATATGATTCTCCAAAACTCCTTTTCTGCAACACTTGTTGGAACTAGATGGCCAGACATTCCAAAGTAATCAGATTTAAATTTGTCTGCCATTTCACCAAATTGCTGAAGAGTATATTCTCTTTCAGCTTGAGCAAAACCAAAAGCTTCAGCTGGTTTATGAACCTCCTCAGCTATACAACAGGGGCATCGCCAATCACCATCTGGCACTGCACCTAATGGAGGTTTGAGACAGAATGTATGATAGGTATCTGAACAGCCATTGCAAATTAACAGTAAATCATCCCTGTTATCTTTTTGACAAATAGCACATGTGTATATAGCCAGGGGGTCTAATTCATAGCGAGGTCTCTTTCTAGACTTTGTGATATCAAATTCTTCATCATTTAAACCTGGCATTTTTGGACCAGGTCCATAAGTGGCCAATCTTCGTAGCTCTCTATTTTTTCTCAATTCTTCAGCATCTGTTTTAGTCTTCATAATTTCAGCTTCAGTTTTTGGTTTAATATCAGAACCAGTTTTAGTTTTTTTGATACTTGTTTGTACTTCAGGAATTTCTTCTTTGATTTTTGTGATTGATTCCATAGGAATAACAGTTAGTTGACCAATGTCTGATTCTTCTTTAATTTCTGATTTTGGTTCAGTTTTCTTAACAGTTTTTAAAATATCAGCTTTACTCTTTTCAAAAATATCATAAGGAAGCAGGATCTTTTCATAATTGTTCCTCAGGAAATTCATAGTATTGGCATTTTGACTGTAGCCCATTGAATTAGCGATTTTACGCCATTTTTTGGGGCTGTTGCAGTTCTCGAAACCTCCTTCTTCATCTACCCAAAACTTTAGGCAATACAGGTCTAAAGTTTTATTTTCTATCATAGGTATTTTTAGAGGTGAGCCTTGCAGATCCCAAAACTTTAGGATTTTCTCAAGAAAAAGAAGTTTTAATCGCGTGATGGCTTCCAATTCGTTGACTTTTTGTATCCGTGGTACAAACTTTAATTTGTCGACGTCCAATGAAAAAGGTGGCTGCCATCGCGACGGGGGCTTAATTTTGCATATACCCGTCTTTTCAGCGACGGGTCGGATTTTAGCGATGTATGCAAGCGGATCCATAAATTCTTCGGGCGTAGGCTCAAACACCGGAGCCTCCGGAGGAGGAGTGAAAGTGAACTCTGCACTTTTGTGCATGGCATTTTTCTGGATATTCTTACTGTCCATTTTTCAAAAGAGCAAAAATATCTTCCAAAGTTCCAACAATCATCAAAAGAATCGAAGATTGAATTCACGGGATGAAACAAAACACAATGAGTGTACGTGACTCTTCGCCATGTGTAAATGGCTCCTAAAGTTTTTGAGATTGTCTCATAAAATAATTCCGTCGCTCGCGGACATTTTATATTTCCACGAAAAGCACACTGTCTCCACTGTGAAACTGATGTTGTATTTTGATAAAGTAATGAAACCGAAGCGTGCACTAATTAAAACGTAAATTACTTATTAAAAGTTATTTCCGCTGCCTACTGCTCAAATATTATTGATCACACTCGGTTATGCTCACAAATTCACTATAAAGAAAAGTGTCCGTGTGTCTATTCGTGTAATCTTGGTAATCACAACAAATCGTGGACTAGTATAACTACTACCGAGCGAGTATGACCGAATGAAATCGAATCGAAAAAATGTGTAACGTCACTATCGAAAAAAATGTGTAGTATCGTTTGACCGAATTTTGTTTTGCCGAAGTAAACATCATATTATACTTTATTACTTAAGCACCTAAAATGGTACGGAAATTAATAATTTTGCCCAGACTCTAGTAAATATTCTTGCATGAAAATCATTTTAGTACTTAGGTATGTCCCAAACCCAAAACTTTACTTCGAAAATGGTTACCTTACTTACTTAAAATGGTTTCGAAAATGGTTACCTTACTTTTGATTGTCTTAGTTTTTACTATATGAGTATTTCCTTTTGGCTATTTTATGGTTCCGTTTATTTGTCTGACATTATGTTTCCAAAATATGTTTTACTATCCAGATAAACGTTTTAATAATTGTTTTGATAGAGTATCTACATATAAAAGCACATCTGGTTACACATTTGCACTTCGAAAGCCAGCGCTATTAAAAACGAGATAAGGGCGACATGCATGTCAAGCTCAGCATTGTGTAGTTTGATTTTCTGCCGTTTTTGTTTAAAATTATATTCGCCGTAAGTTTATTTAAAAAAATAATAATGACGTAGATTTAAAACAAAAATTCATTAGGGCTCTTTCTTCAATGATCAGTTACTAAGTTACTTACCTGCTTGGTTTGTCAGTCATCACATCAGTTACTAAGTCAGTTATCTACTAGCATCAAATCACAGCAAAGTGGTCACTAAGACAAGCTTAAGAGTTTATTGTATTAATCATACTATTCTTTAGATGGGGTGTCCGTATTTTGGAAGTAATAACTTTGTTTACATAAAACTCAATTTGTCTTGTCATAAAGTATCTGTCGTCAGAATAATCACTTGTCCTATTTATTTTCGCATAAAAGTAAACACTTTATGTAGTTTATATTATATCACTAGCTTTCCGCACGCGGCTCCACCTGCGTGGACTACAGGTTATATCGTGCCCAACTGTGGGATAAAATGTAGCCTATGTCCTTTCCCAGGCTCAAATCTATCTCTGTACCAGATTTCATCAAAATCGGTTCAGTAGTTTAGGCGTGAAAGACGGACAGACAGACAGAGTTACATTCACATTTATAATATTAGTATGGATGGATTATCTAGCATAAAAATGTAGGTAGTATATAACATTATTTAAAAAGCATTTACACTATTTACTAAGTTGATAATTTAAATAAATTAGATTGTTATACATTTTTGTATTTAGGCTTAAGTTTTTATGAAATAAATATCTTATCTTAATTTGATTTGTAAAAACTTGGATTGGAAGTCATATTTATCAGGTACATACCTTCAGAATCATTTTTGGTGCAAGGTATGGGACAAGAGTAAGAAAGGTTACAGGGCATGGGACTGTAACTCTGTGCATGAATCGAGTACGAAGTACAGAGTATGGGTTCAAAGTGCGTGCGTATCAAGGGGTATGAGATAGAATAGAGGATACAAATAGGTACAATTTTCCAGTATGGAAAGTTATTAAGATTTGGCCACGCTGAATGTACAAGGACAATTTCCAAGGGTGTGTGCACTTGGTTGCACTTTTCAAGTGTTCTTTAAAACAAAAAACCTTTGAGATTAACTATCTAAAACTTTGAGGAACACACTGAGCTTACAATTCCATGTGAAAAATTAAATATAAAACTATTTTAATTGTCATACACAAATTGTTTTCCAAAAAAAACATTAATGCGAAAAAATTATACATTAAAAACTATGAAAATTCCTAAGGAGCCATAAACAAAAAAAAATGAATTGATAATCACTATTTATCAAAAAGTTTATTTTATGCTTAAAAAATGATCGCTCAGTGCGCTAACTATGCCAAAAAATAATTATGCCAATCAAAAATTAGGATTTCCTATTTTATGTAGGTCAATATGGACCCAATCTGGAACAGTTACGCGTCGATTAGCTTGCAGCAAAACCATGCTGAAGCCACATATTTGAAAAAAAAATAAAGCAAACATTTTAATTCCAAAATCCTAAAAAATAATAAAAGATATGGGCACCATAGTAAAACTGTACGTATTTCTACGTAATCGAGTTAGTTTTTAAAATCGAAAAAAAAAATGATCACTACAACACTAATAAATTTTGACATGTCAATTTTAAGGTTATGTTTGATCACGAAGTAATTTAATTTATTTAAGTTGAAAAGAATTACGAATAACTTTAGACGTACCCGTTAAAAATGCTTAAAACGTTTCATGGAGCTTGGCGGGCTAATGCACAGTTTCAACAGATAAGATTAGGTCATCGCATTAGGGGTAAAGCACCACTTTATTGCAAAACTATAAAAGAACGGATAGATGAGCTAAACTATAAAGATGAATTGTATACAACACGGATAGATATTGGCTTTCCTCGAGTTGCAGAGTGAGTATATTAAGATGATTAAAGTAGAATTTAGATTTGGGATGCTTGAGGAGCTGTTTTTACATGGATCTTAGAGCTTTGTTTAAAACTGTTTGCAAGCTTGCAATCCTCATGTCAGCCTATGAATTTCTACCGATAATAACAGACCCTGTGACCGATAGTACTTAGGTACAGCTATTTTAAGAGCCTTGTTATCTAATAAATTCTCAATTTAAGTTTAAAAATTAATATTATTGGTTTCCTATTTTTAATAAAAAAATAGAAATCATTGACTTATTCTTTGATAGGCTTGATTTAGATATGTTAAATAATTCTTGCGAGTCGGTGAAGCGTCAGCTCACCAAATTCCTTATTAGTGACTATTCCTCCTAACAATTTTATTTTTATTAAATATTCTAATAATTACTTAAATTTTGTGTCCAACGGTTCTTTTCTTACCATAGTTTTTATAATATTTACTGGGCGTTATTTTATTTCTAAAGTTACACATTTGCATAAACATGATTTACTTTGTATTATACTCATTTCAGCGAGTACTAATTAAGTTACACATTTGCATAACGATGATTTACTTTGTACTAATTTCAGCGAGGGAGGGCCTTTAATTGGTTCCAACATTGTTAATTAAGTTTCACTTCTGTTTATTAAACTGTTGGTCGTCCATTTAAATAAAACATGATGCTAGATAAGGTAGCCTCATACTACATGTTCAAGGGGGATCGAGTAGTAATAAGTGTCCTTAAATAATTTAAATTACCACTAAATATTGTCTGTTTACCTTCACAGCAAATCAGAAAACTTGCGTAGGGAAAGAACAGAGTTTATAAAGAAAATAAAAAGTGACAAGAATTTGGAAAAGCTTGCACGAAGTCACAAACTGGAGATTGATTTAGCTGAAGTCCGTAAAGAATGGGTGAACACTACAGGTCCATTTCATCGTAAGCAGATTGCTGATCATTACGGCATATACGAACATTTGTATGGAGAAGGGTATTTTATCCCACAATTGAATTTAGAAGTCTTCTATGGAATTAAAAACGATTCTGTTCTGCCAGTGTGTTCTGGCAATGTCATTAAACCTGCAGAAGCATTGGAAGCACCTACTGTGGTATATGATTCTGATGGCAACAGTTTATGGACATTAGCTCTGACCAGTCTGGATGGTCATTTAACAGAGAATGACAAAGAATATGTACATTGGCTGGTGGCAAACATTCCTGGTAACAGTGTTGAAAAGGGTGACACCCTTGTGGAATATTTGAGACCGTTCCCCTTAAAGGGCACTGGTTTCCACAGATATGTTTATGTGCTTTACAAACAAGATGGTATGGTGAAATATGATGTACCAAAAGGTAGGTTTTCTCTTCTCTTTCTCTGGCAATTGTCAAGTTAACCGAAACCCTGCAAAAAATATAAGTTTAAGATTTTTTTACTATATCCTTACCTTAGTGATATTTTAGTTAGATACTGAAAGGTCTGTAATGACCTCTCCTTTTATTTCTTTAGTAAATTTCTTAAGCAGTTAAGATAAATAACAAATTTTGAATAATGGGAACTTTGTAAAATTCTTCCTTATTCCTTGCCTACATTATAAATGGAACCTTTGGGCCAAGTAGCTTTCTAAGGCCAAGGGTTTTGGCTGGGCAATGATGACTCAGTGAGTCAGGACCTGCAATTTTGTTATTTTTTAAAAGAAGATTTTAGCAGGACAGTTACAAAAGCACAGCTTAAAAAGTGAAATAGGTAGTCATTTTTTTTCCAAATACAGCTGTGTGATATAAAAAGGTATAAAATGCCTTTTCTGTTTTCAGTGACATCTTCCTCTCCACTGGAAGACCGGACATTTGTAACAAGGCAGTGGTACAAAACGTATCAGGACAACATAACACCTATTGGCTTGGCATTTTTTCAAAGTGACTGGGACCACACTGTTAGAGACTTCTTCCACAATGTGCTACAGACTAAAGAGCCAAGTAAGAATCCTTACTAATATTATAAATGTAAAAGTATATTTGCTTGTCCTTCCTTCACATCAAAACTGTGATTTTTCTGCACAGGATAATACTCCACACTAACAAAGTCGAGGGTAGTGTGGCGTAGCTCTGAGGGAGCTGGTGACCGGGTCGACAAACAGGAAACATAATTATATGTTTGACTTCATTTATTAGAAGGAAACCTGACCTTCACGGCCAAAGCCGCGGAAGGGACTACGTCAGTTATTTATAAAAGGCGCGAAATGACCCTAATCATTTAAAGTAGGAACCATCGGCTAAAGGCCTTACAAGGAGATGGTAAACGTAGAGGTAATAGAACCTCTACATCCCCCCCGGTGAGGATAAATTTTGTCGCAGGCGAGAAAATTTCAATATCCTTCCGTTGCTCTGGCCTCCTAGCCTACCTGTGGCGGACGACAGACAATCTGATGAACCGAGCAGGTCATTACTAAGAACTAGTTAGAAGGAAACATCATCTAAATTCCGAAAAGTAAAGGACATATTCCTTCTAACTTCCGCATACAAAAACCGCAACAAAAAACTATGCGACAGCTCGCCTAAACTTTAACCAAGAAGCACATTTATATAAAATTTTGAAAAAGCTTTGTAAATCTGGACCTATAACGGGATAAAGATATTTACGCGAAAGCTAATGAGTATGAGCGCAAACGGAAGTGTAGAGGTTCTATTACCTCTACGTTTACCATCTCCTTGTAAGGCCTTTAGCCGATGGTTCCTACTTTAAATGATTAGGGTCATTTCGCGCCTTTTATAAATAACTGACGTAGTCCCTTCCGCGGCTTTGGCCGTGAAGGTCAGGTTTCCTTCTAATAAATGAAGTCAAACATATAATTATGTTTCCTGTTTGTCGACCCGGTCACCAGCTCCCTCAGAGCTACGCCACAGTAGACTAGTTATTTATACAAAGCTTTACCTATAAGAAACTGGCTTTCTGCCCGCATGGACTACAGGTTATATTGTGCCCAAGTATGGGATAAAATGTGGCCTATATCCTGTCCCAAGGCCTAATCTATCTCTGTACCAAATTTCATCAAAATCGGTTCAGTAGAGAGTTACTTTTGCATTTATATTAGTCTGGATTATCACTGTTATAATACATTTTTTCAATAATTAATTCTTACGTAATAATTTTGATTTTTCAGTATATGAATATGATTTCCCGAAACCTTACATAAGGCCACAAGAATGGTTCCCAAGGAGAAAACCTTTCAACTTATACATGGACAAATACAGAGATCCGAAACAAATCAACAAGGAGTATTTACTTCGCAAGTTGAAGTCTGAAGATCCATTCAAAATGCCACCACCTCCACTCAAGTTTCCTAATGCCCAGCCACTGCCCCACTCCATGCCATCTTGGTTGAAACTACATGAGAAGAAGATCAGAATGAGATGGGGAAGAGTCAATGATGTTTAGAGAATTTTCTTTTAAATAAAATACTGCAGTATTTAAGTTTTGTTTTCAATTGTCGCCAGAGTTAGTCAAGTTCGCCACATATACCTACGCGATAAGGGGGGATGATGGTTGTCAGATCTATGATCGGATGCACTCAAGGACGCATCAAACTTATACACCCCTCTTTTTTTGTGTGGGGTAGAAGGGAAAACGATTCTTCAACAGCCCAGCTGCTCTTGAATCATAGGCGTATACAGGGCTTTAGGTATCTCTCTTTCAACCTCTCTGGTAGTTAATCAGTCCATGAAACTGAACAACTTTCCCAAAGAACATAGGTCAAAATACGAAAAAAAAATGTTGAGTTCCTATACAAACTTCATCAGCATACAAGTACATTTTGTATGGGAGATCAAAATATTTTTTTCATATTTTAACCTATGTCCCTTGGGGAAGTTGTTCAGTTTCATAGACACATGCGTGTAAAAAATAAAAGAAACTCCGTCAACCATGAGCGAGTATCGAGTAGGCTCAAGAGATTTGAGAACTTATTTAATTGAACAACTTTCCAACATGTCCAAAACGTTTAAAATATCTGTTCTATGTTCCGCTCAGGCGATATTTTTAAATAAAAACCACTTATATGCTTACACAGTGTATTACTTTAAATACAAAAATAACTAGCATAAATCAGACAAAATAATTTCTAACAATATAATAGTGCAATAACTTTTTATCATGCTCTGGTCACCTCGCTTATAAATACGCATAATCTAATAAAGGCTAGTACCAGTCTGATATTTTGGTGCATAGGTCTGAAATAGACTAGCCAGTACTCTCATTGGTTACAATAAGTATATAAATTAGGCAGCTGTCCCACGCCGACGAAGCGACTAGATAGTAGGTCTTTTTATAAATATCGGACGTTTTCGAACTCTGAGCAAAATATTAAGATTACTTTTTGGGTCAAGAAACGTACAATAGATGTAGACCCCGTGCCAATTAAAGACGACTAGCCATCTACAATATTCTAGCTCAAAAACCTATAGCTGTAGTACTTATGTCAAAAGATAGTTGATCGGAGACTGTTCAAACTGGAGGCGAAAATTCTCTCTCCACTAGTCGTAGTGCTAAAAGCTATCAAAGGAAAAAAAACAAGTCGCCACTTCGTTTCTAGCTCTACTCACTTCTCACTAATCGACAATAAGGTGGGACAGGTACCTTAACAGGATACAAAAAAATATTCAAATGAAAAAAAAAACACTAAATTTAAAATGAAATCCTAAATGCAATAAAAGATTAATTAAAACTTATGTATGAGAAATACACAATATAAGGCAGGTAGGATAACAAGCACCCTCCATCCTGCCTTGATTGATATCCATGGCAAATGTAACTTTTTACTTGTTCTTTATCATCACCCATTACCAGTCTCATTGTTAGTACGATCTTTAGCAGATACTTAAGTTGCTATATACAAGAGATATTACAAGGCGAATTCTGTGCGAGTGAATAAGTAACTGTTTATGCATTAAAATTAGCTGCAGTACGGTTAAACCTGAATTCGGACCCAGTGTAGCCGGCTAAAATAAAGTGTTACCGTATTACGGCTTTTAGCCGTAACACAGACATGATAATGTCGATGAACATGATATTTTAATATTAAAAACGTACAGTTTTGATAATTTCTGGTAATAATCAACTTATTAATGAAAGGCTATCGATCGTATAAAACGGACGACCATTAAAGAATAGCAGGTGGTGAACCCAGGTTTGATAGTTGGTTATAGTTACCCGGCAACTGAAGCCGATCATCAATAAATCAACTGATTAAATTATATTTAGAACACGATCTACGATTATAAAGGTCATGGTTTCTCTCAATTATAATTTATTACAATTTAATTTATAAATACAAAACATTGATCTAGGTATCATAAATTCAATGATTCGGTCATTCCACAGAATTCGCGCAAGAATTAATCAACTGAGTGGTCAAAATAATGCAAATCAATTAGGTAAAAGTTAAACTACCCAAACACTTGTTTAGAATACTTGCATATTATTTTCGTTCAGTACGGCTAAGATCGGAGGTGGGTTTCCCAAGTATTTATTGTAGTGTCTAAAAATCTCATGACTCAATTAGATCAAATCTGCCATCAATCTATGTCCCTCACACTGAATAGCAAGACCCAAATAAAGAAGTGCGCGAATGCATTGGAAGTAATCACACTCTATCTCTCTATACCATCCTCCATCCTTTTCTCGCGGATATCGAGCGAGTTCCTAGTTGAATCAAGCAGTTATAGTTAGTAATATTAGCTTATCGCCCACAACTTCTCGGGTTCCCATGGGAAATTTTGGAAATCCTTTCTCAGTGTTTACCTCCATTGTCTAAGAAATATTCATGCTTTCAGGCCCATCGGTTTCGGCAGTGCGTTGATTAATAAAAAAAAACTGTATTTGTGCAACGAACAATGACTTGTAAACAATTTTACAATCCGTATAAAAGATACTGCTGTGTTTGCGGATGTCGAAATTAACATTTATACAAGAAAGCAGCCCGTTTGCACAGAAAAGGTAAGAGTTACGCGTTAGAAAGAGACGCAAGTTGTACATGAATAGCGTAAATATGCCAGTCAAAATAGTACTTTATTGCATCTAAATTCGCCATTTATTCTGTGGTAATGCTATCAAGATGACGAAAGGCAATGGAGGACGGAAAAAGACATTCTCATTTTTTGGCTCATAAGTTTCGTATTATTCAGAGTGAGATTTATTGTAGTTCCTTGTGTCAAAGAAAAAAAACATTGTGTTAAAGTTTCACTAATTTAAAGCTACCCTATACAGGGCTTTAGGTAAATCTCTTTTAACCTCTCGGGTGGTTAATCAGTCCATGGAACATAGGTCCAAATACGAAAAAAAAAATTTGAGTTCCCATACAAACTTCATCGGCATATAGCGCATTTTGTATGGGAGATCAAATTTTTTTTTCGTATTTTGACCTATGTTCCTTGGGGAAAGTTTTTCAGTTTCATGGACTGATTTAGCACCCGAAAGGTTGAAAGAGATTTACCTAAAGCCCTGTATATAACACTGTTAGTAAAACATTGTATCATTATTTGGTGCAGAGTTATAGTCCCTACAAAAAAAATCACCTCCGATCCTAACGTCATATTTGGATATTCTAGAAACACAAGTAGCACTTAGTCGAGTCCCACATCGTCATCGGCTGGCTTAGCGCCACCGCCGGCGCCTGGTGCTCCGCCCCCCATGTTCCCCGGGAAGCCGGGGAATCCGCCCCCGCTACCCCCTTTGCCAAGCTTGGCCTGAAGTTTCTCTATGACCGAAGCAATCTTAGGATTGTTCTGATATTTGACGAAGTTAGCCGGGTTTGATGACACGTCTTGGAAAGCTGCTGCCACTTCTGGGTCCTAGAAATGAAATAATAGTGGTTATAAGGTTTGTACAGACTTTTTAAGTACTAAGGTTGTATGTGTACATCTTTTACAAAGTGTAATGGACAGCTTAGAAAAAACTGAAACCCTAAATTCAGACCATGATTCTGAGTGAATTTCCAGTGGAATTTTCCTCAGGCGCGAGTGTCTGCGACCTGCCTTGTTAACGACACCTCAATTCGTTCTGAATCTGAGTTGGCGCCCTATAGTCTCATGAGGTGTGGTAGGCTCTGTGAAGGGCCGTCTGGTTCGCGACCACCCTCCTACCGAAGTCCGACGCCAAACAGCTTGCTGTGTTCCGTCGGTGCGTAGGAGTACCAGTGCCTTAATAGACATTTTCTGGGTTAACTTGCTCCATCGTAGAACTCATCTATGATCTTGGTCAAGATTGAGGTCAAGAGTTAACCCTTCTCTTGATAATAACGATAGGTAACTGAATAAATTATTCAAAGGCTTTATTCATGTTCATTCACAGAAGTTAACTTTCTATACTTCGCGTCAGATAGGAACGCGGAAAGTGGCTATTACGCTTCGAATTAAGTGTCTACGCTTGTATAGTATCTCACTATTGCAAAGGTTTCATTTAATTTGGCAGGGTAATACAAACAGTATAACCTACCAAAAGATGGACTTTGTGCTGTATTAAAATATTAAACAGAACCGTGCCCAGCTCACAAATTTGAAGCCACTTTCTGTGTGTGCCACTAGTTTGTACTAATTGTAAGATTAAAAAACCTACTACTTGTTGTACAGTCCTTTTAATTCGATATTTAATCATCAAAATGCAAGATCACATAATTATTTCGGAGTTATGCACGAAAACGATCTGTCAAAAGGGGCCGCGTAGTGCTTTTCCACACCGCGTGTACTGGTAGTGTTGTGCCACAATGTGTCATCGATCGATTTTCTCTTAACAGAATAAACTTAAAAAATAAAATTACCTGGAAAGCAGACATAATCTCGGGATCGAACAGCAGGTTGCTGAAGTCTTGAGGGTTGAATCCGGCGCCTGCGCCTGGGAACCCTCCGGCCCCACCGCCTGGGAAGCCAGCCCCGGCTCCTGGGAAACCGGCCCCGGCTCCCGGGAAACCAGCCCCAGCTCCCGGGAAACCAGCCCCAGCTCCAGGGAAGCTCCCGGCTCCAGGGAATGTGCCGCCGCTTGCGTTGGCCTGGGCTTGCGCCCGCGCCGCTCGGGCCCGGGCTTCTTGCGCCTTACGAGCCCGACGCAGCTTTTCTCGGTGCTGAAATGTTTTACACTAAGTTAAGATTTAAATTATCGAACACCTACTTAAACTAAGACTAAGTCAAATCAAATGCTCTAGCGTAATTTTTAAGGGTCCGGTTTGGTGACGCTGCTTCTGAATTGACGGTTCCGGGTTTAAATCCTGGTTCGGGCTAGTATTTGTGTTTAAAATACGTTCTGGGTTATTTCTCGTATGGTTATTGATTTCTATCAATAAGAGCGGAGGGTTCTATGTCACAAAGCAAATCCTAGTGTGCGCCTTAAAGTGTGAGGCGTTGTATTCCTTGCTCCGTAAAAAAGACAAGGAAGTCGTTGGTCCCTTGGAACACAAAGACAGACACTAACACTCATGATCAGAGAACAAACATCCGCTTTTTACATAAATATTAATATTTGGAATCAAACCCAGGACCTGCTAATCAAAAGGCAGCGTCACTACCAATAGATCAAACCGTTCATCGATATGTGCTGCAGTGACAATAACTCTAAAATTAAAAAAATATATATCACCCCGACATTCGATTGTTTGTAACTTTTGACGGCTGAACCAATTTGTATCAAATATAACTAAGAACCATCTCGATTACGTCAGTTTTTAAACAAAAAAAGGCATCGAAATCCTACGATATCATAGACAGACACACGGATACACACGTTAAACTAATCTTTATTGTCGGGGGTTAAAATAGCAACACTTTCTAATTTACGTCCGTAAAATATAGCTTGATATCTGTGATAGATGTCAACGAAACCAACGAAGTAACTTTGAACGAGCGTTAGTTTTACAATTTTATTTATTATCACCTTAATTTTGATTTTATCGCAATTGAAATGCAATACGTTATTGATATGAAAAAAAGATATTCACACCTAAAACATACCTCGTAAGTTCTAAAATACATAGATATAATTTTATAAAAATATAACGATTACGCACGTACAAGGTCATACCGGACGAAAAAAATGATAGTGATTGACAATCGATAAACGTAAATCGATAACAAATTTTATTAAAATATTTCAAAAAAGAATATATGATACTGGATATTGCATCTAATACTTTGTTTTGAAGAAGAGTTTTTTGACCTTCAAGAGATATTTAATTTAATAGTCACACAGGTCAAAATTCGCGTATATAATAAGTTTTTATTTTAACGATTCAAGAGGATTGGGAGCGAGATTGCAAATACGACACGATCTGTGATGAAGACTTCATAATAAACCTGTAAGACTGCTCCAGCGACTCCGACTCAACTGATGGTGGCGAGGATGATCTTGAGATGTTCTCCTTTAAATAAACAACAACTTTCTTTTTCTTTACCAGCCCATATACGTCCCCACCGCGGAGCACGGGCCTCCCTTCGAAACACGATCAAAAAAGGCGCGATACGCGAGTGAAGTGCCGTGTTAGTGAAGTGTTTAGTGAATAAAAACTGTTTCTAAATCCTATCAGACTATGGTAGATCACTGTTTTAAAAGAGTTTTATGGGCAAAATGTATCGACTAGGTATGTCGTAAGTGTCACAAGCACAACATTAGTGATATACGGGGAAAGAAAAACATTCGGCACGAATGGGAAGTTGTATGAGTTTGCAGTTCTCCGTGCGATACACAGATGTCGCTAACCTACAACCACGCAGTAATGTGCTTAGTAAGGGAATAAGAAATTCCGCCGCTTGACTTGAAGGCACGATAGCTCAGTTGGATAGAGCACCAGGAGATCTAACTCTGCGGTAGTGGGTTCAAGTCCCAGTCGCGCCGAATGTTTTTCTTTCCCTAAAAATTACCTTGTCCTTCTTCCTTGAACCCTTCACTTATTCTTACCTCCTTTTCTTCCTTCTTCCGTTGCATACTCAGCTTGTGCTGACGCAGTTTCTCAGCGTTTGGCTTCACCTCGCTCAGCCACTCGTTGGTCTGGTCGTCATAGTCTATCTTCAACGACTCGCACAGGTCATGGGATGCCTCTTCGAATTTACCCAGCAGCCTAAAGAAAATGTCAATTAATTGAGATTGAGAACTTGTCATGTCAACTTTATCTTACTAATATTATAAACGCGAAAGTTTCTATGTATGGATGTTTGTTACTGTTTCACGCTCAAACGGCTGGACCAATTTTGATAATATTTAAATACAGGATGTGACGTAAATAATAGTCCATCGTTAAGGGGGTTTGAAAAGAAACTGTTTAAAAAAATAACTTTGAATTGACACCTTGTATTACTAAAGTGGCTCTAACTTTTATTCAGGAAAATTGCTCTCGGCTTAAGCGAATTCTTTGACTATAAATCCGTTTGGTTAAAAAAATTTACTACACTTTTTAAAAATTATAAAATGTACTCAATAATTTAAAAAAAAGTTATTGATTTGTAAATTACTAAAAGTATTTTTAATCTTAATTTTTTAAAGTTCGGTTATCGAATTTCAAGTTTTTGCATGTTTCCAATGTTTATTAAAAAGAAAAAAAAAGAAAAATCTGTATTTTATTTAAAAAATTAATAAACGAACAATTAAATACACTTCTCTTTTCAAATAATAAACAAACATTTAAATATCCTTTTCTTTAAAAAAATTCAACAAACGATTAAATATCCTTCTCTTAATAAAAATATTATAAAACAGCTGCTGTGAAAATTCGTGACTTTAATTATTCTACTGAAGTTATTTCTTCATTGTACACTTTCTCCTTCAGACACACGTAGAAAAAATCCAAAGGGTTGAGGTCTAGTGAGCGTGGTAGACCAAACCGCATTATACGTCGTCCTGGGTAAGTTTGGTTTGAATGTTCTGGAACTATAACTGCATAGTGAGCTGGACAGCCATCATTTAGCAGCCACATTTCTTCGCGTGCTTCCGGAGCAGCATCTATCATCAGACGGTGCAGATGTTCGAAATGGCGTCCATTGGGTGTATTGCGTGCAATTTAGTTTCATGATTTGCAAAAAACGCGCAAAGGTTTAAAGAGAAGGATGTTTGTTTATTTTTTTTTCTATTTAAAAAACCTTGAAACCATAAAATACCGAATTTTAATTATTTTTTTCTATTTAAGATTCGTGGAAAACATTCAAAAAACTGAAATTCGATAAGCCAACTCCAAAAACATAAGATTAAAAATATTTTTGATAATTAACAAACATTTTAAAATATCACATATCTACTTTTATTTTGTTTAAGTGACATTAACTTTTTTTAAATGATTTAACCGGTTATTTTTATGCAATTTTAGAATCTCCATTTAGTGTACAAGTTTTTAAAATAATGGGCACTGACAGTGTAGTAATTTTTTTGTACACCATACGGATCTAAAATCAAAAGGATTTGCTAAAGCCGAGAACAGTTTTCATGAATAATTAATTGTTTTTTAAATTAAACTTTATAAAATAAAAATTATTATTTGGCAATGATAATACATTTATTCAGTAAAAAGTAACAAAAACAGAATGAAAAATAATGATATTTTTAAAGTTAGAGCCACTTTGGCGGCCGGTTTGGTCGAGTGGTAGTGACGCTGCCTCTTGATCGGCGGGTCCTGGGTTCGATCCCCATTTGTGTAAAAAGCAGATGTTTGTTCTCGAGTCATGGGTGTTTCTTTATGTGTGTTCCAAGGGACCCACGACATAAGGGAAAACCTTAGTGTGGGCCTTTGAGTGTGTAGCGTTTATTTATTATTCATTTTATTTACCTAAGTAATAGTAATAGAAGGTGTCAATTTAATTTTTTACTAGTAAAAAACATTTGAATTCCGATATGTGATAGCTGAATACTTAATGAATCGACCCCTTAACGTTGGACCACTATTTACGACGCAACCTATATATGCTCGTATGAGAGGTATGTGCTTATCAAAAATTCCAAAATATTAAAAACTTTTAAATTATTTTGATGACAATAGTTTTATTATTTACACGTGTAAATCCATATAAAAACGATAGGATTTAGGAAAAGTGAACTATTGTTAGGACTTCAGTGAAAACACTATGTATTATATCTGCTTTTTTCTACTTTGTGCCGGAGTGTTAGGGAGTAACGTGCCGCGACATTCGAGCACCGACAAGCCACTATACTCCTTAGAGGACGCTGAATATCATTTTAAGGAGTTTTTGGCAGCCCACAACCGACGCTACAGCACAGAAGCAGAAAAGCAAAGAAGATTTGACATATTCAAACAAAACCTCCTATATATAAATAAAAGAAATTCTAACCCTCATGAAACCGCAACATTTGGCATCAACAAGTTTTCCGACTTGACAAAAGAGGAATTTAGACGTTTCCATACTGGATTTGTACCAATAAGTGACAGCTCCCAATCAGTTCAAATAAAGGGACCTATGAATACATCTGTCCCAGATAAGTTCGACTGGAGAGACCACAACGCAGTTACACCGATTAAAGACCAAGGGCATTGTGGTTCTTGTTATGCATTTTCAGCTATAGGGGCAGTGGAAGGCGCATACGCTATCAAGCATAAAAAACTTATCTCACTCTCAGAAGAACAAATAGTAGAGTGTAGCGACATGTTAGAATGTTTCGGGGGCGAAATGCGAAAAGCGTTAAGTTACATCATCGAAGCCGGTGGTGTGGAGTCTACAAAAGATTATCCTTACACATCAAATAAAGGTGTAGTTGATGATTGTAAATTTGATAAAAATAAAGTGGCCGTTCAAGTGGCCAACTTCACAATCTTGAAAATGACAGACGAAGAGGCTCTCCGATCAATTCTAATATCATCAGGACCTATCTCACTTGGTATTGCGAGTGATGACATAATGTCTTACGCAGGCGGGATATTGAGCAATTGTCAGCCAGAACCACTAGATCATGGGGTAGTATTAGTTGGCTATGGTGAAGAAAATGGAACACCATACTGGATTATAAAGAATTCTTTTGGCACAACTTGGGGAGAAAAAGGGTACTTAAGAGTCAAGCGTGGCATCAATGCTTGTGGCATGACAAGTCATATGACAGCTGTAGTGGCCGCTTAAACTGATCGATTTACCAATGACAACCTTTACTTAATGATTTAATGAAGAATTAAATATGTACTTTATTTCTGTCAAATAAAATACGTACAATAAGTCATAAAATATATTCTTCAACAGTTTATTGTACACAGGACAAATTACAAACAGTTATACAGAAAAATAGAAAAACGAACACAAAAGCACCACTTATTTCTTTAAGAAATTTCTTACAGCAGACCTATAGAAATGAAATGAAATTATTGTAGGCGATAAATCTATTAAATCATAGATGGTTCGTGTCTATTAGGAAAAATCGATGATTGCCGACAGACAAAAAGAAATTAAAAGCGTTATATCTGAGAGTAGATTTTTATCACTGGATGAATGGCTGAATTCCTTATTCTAAATATAAAATTTTTAACCGAGCCATATTCCATACAGCCAATTTTTTTTTTTAATTTGACAAAGCATTGGTAACGAGACCATCAGCTTAAAAGCAACAATAACACATGAAGTATTCTCAGGTCAGGTCAATAAAACATGAAGTAGGCTTCTCAGGTCCTTCGTAAACCGATAGTGTTTTTTACGAAGAACTATGGCGGCAAGAAGCACTGCCGCGGGATCTTTGTCGGAACCAAACGGAGCAGATACACTGTATCACTTGAATTCCTTTATCACCACACTGTTTAAAGTTAGTTTACTGCACAATACACTATCAATATTACACATTAAACCACTCTTTAATGTAATAAACAAAAATTCAATCGGCACAACAACCCCTCACGCCGAGTTCCCGCCAAAAATCCCCATACAGCCAAGTTTTAGTTCGTTTTTATAGCGAGAGTATGCAACTTCCTTGCACATTTTCTTTTGTTTTTTACTAAAATCCGTATATTCGCGCATGTTCCAAATTCAAAATGTTTTATTCACTCAGTGAAATAAACAGCGTTTTATTCACTGTTTTTGAAGAATAACGGACCCTTTTTCGAGGGGCAATGGTAAAAAGAAAATTAGGCGTGCAAGCGGCACGGCCCGCATGCGGGCTCGACAATAAAATAGCCCTCAGTCCGCACGCTTCATACATTTTGATTAAATGTAGAAAATTATGAGCAGTCAAAAAAAACATACAACAGAAAAATTGTACGTAGTTATTTCGTAGTTTCAGCTGATACGAAAAATAAACCATAAATTATTTAGGTACTTTTTTTGAAAAAATCCAATGTATTATTTTTTACACGTTAGAGTAAACACACATCGACATATTTAAGGGAAAGTGTTTGTGTAGGTAAAAAAAAAAAATCTCATTTTACTGGTATACTTGTATTTATGGATATCTGTAACTCTTTCACGCTCAAACAGCTGGACCAATTTTGATAAAATTTTGTATGAATTTTCTCAAATTCCCACGGGAACGAATTCCCAGGAAAAAAGCTAATATCAGTTATGATGGTGCGTTTCATAATTATCTTTAGAGTGTGTGCCATCCGGAGTAAGCCTTCTGTCCCCCACTATACCCACAGTGAATAAGGAAGTGAGACAAAAAAATCCCGATGTTACTTTTCGCTCACTCCCTCTTATTGATGTCGGTATAATGTCGACCTTCCGTTCTTTGTTCACGAATGGCACGCGCTTTTAAGGTGTATTAATCCTAATTTTATGCCATCATCACATCAGCTGTAAGGATGCATCTCTACTGACGCAGACCAATCACATGTCTCGATTCTGCCGGCGGCACACAGCTAGAGGACGGTGGACCTCTCCTTGATACCGTATCTCATCTTATCTTCGCTACGCCTTTTGGCACAGGTCTCGACCTTATTACATATAGAATCCAGCCTCATACAGAGGTACCTTCATGTTTTATTGAATCAATTAGGGACTTTAGTTAAGTTACTAAGTCCCGAGCGGAATGCTAGTAAGATATATAGGACTTCCACGCTGGACTGGGGGTGAAAGAAAACTTTGAATGTGCCAGCTGCCTACTCTTCCCAGGCATACTGTAAAAGTCAGTAAGTGGGACGTGAGGGTCTTGTCGTATCATGCGCGAAAGGCTGACCACTTCTCACCATTACACGACATTTTCCATCTAATAGCCCTCACCATTTGTGTCGAAAGTGGCATTAAGTGGTGTTTTCTAGAAACACTGATGCTCTGCCTACCCCGTTAGGGATTACAGGCGTGAGCGTATGTATGTTATACAGGGTGTCCCACGGCTATGCCACATGGAGGGAAACTACCTTAATTATTATAGATGGGACATTTTACTGAAAGAAGACTTCATTTTAATTTTAAAAACAATTTAAACTACGTTCATACATTTTAAATAATTAACTGGTTGAACCGGGAATTGAACCCGGTACACGAGAAAAAAAATCACCTGTAGTTTTATCATACCGATGGGTAGGTTTCATCATAAGGATTATTTTTTGCTAGTAACATGGCATCAGAAATAAAAGGAAGACCACGAATTTTAATATTGAATGTAAAATTATGTTCCGAAAAATGAGAAGCCGACTCATTTTTAGCATTTTGAGAAATTAAATTGATCAATTTGAAATGTAAAATGTTAAAATTCATGGTCTTCCTTTTATTTCTGATACTATGTGACTAAGCAAAAAATAATTCTTATGATGAAACCTACTGATCGGTATGATAAAACTACAGGGTGATTTTTTTCTCGTGTACCGGGTTCAATTCCCGGTTCAACCAGGCAATTATTTAAAAATGTATGAATGCAGTTTAAATTGTTTTTAAAATTAAAATGAAGTCTTCTTTCAGTAAAATGTCCCATCTACAGGGCTTTAGGTAATAAATCACTTTCAACCTCTCGGGTGGTAAATCAGTCCATGAAACTGAACAACTTTCCCAAGGAACAAAGGTCGAAGTTTAAAAAAAAATTTGACTTCCCATACAAAATGCGCTATCAGCTGACGCAGTTTGTATGGGAACTAAAAAAAAAATTCATATTCCGACCTTTGTTCCTTGGGAATGTTGTTCAGTTTCATGGACTGATTTACCACCCGAGAGGTTGTTTCCTCCATGTGGCATAGCCGTGGGACATCATATAGGATTAAGTAGGCAGAACACTTTTAATTGAAGAACTGACTGCTGTTAGCAATGAAACAATGACTAAGCTTCATTAGGGATCATTCAACAATTACGTGATCACCGGAAGGGGGGGGGGGGGCTTGTATATACATCGGATTATTTGGGGGGGGGGGGCGGGGGGAAGGAGCCATGATTACGTCATCATTTTATAACTTTAATTAACGTATAGCGAAATGAAAAACTATCTATTTTATTGATTTAACTTTATAGTTCTTACCTTTTTGCATTTTGACAAATGACACACCCTCTTCCCTAAGACCCATAGAAACATAACATAGGAGTCAGTGCTAATACAGTAAAAATTTTAAACACACACGGATTACGTAATCAAGGCGAAATTGTTGAACGATCCCTTTCAATGCTATACATAAAAGTAAAGAATGTTTTAAAAATATCTCCGTAAAATAATATAATTTAATAGTTATACTTAAATATATGTTATGAGAGGTATGTGCTTATCAAAAATTCCAAAACATTCAAAACTTTTTAATTATTTTGATGACAATTGTTTTATTATTTACACGTGTAAATCTATATAAAAACGAAAGTGAACTACTACGCAAGTACTTAAGTGAATACACTATGTATTATATCTGCTTTTTTCTACTTTGTGCCGGAGTGTTAGGGAGTAACGCGCCGCGACATTCGAGCACCGACAAGCCACTATACTCCTTAGAGGACGCTGAATATCATTTTAAGGAGTTTTTGGCAGCCCACAACCGACGCTACAGCACAGAAGCAGAAAAGCAAAGAAGATTTGACATATTCAAACAAAACCTCGGATTATTTGGGGGGGGGGGGCGGGGGGAAGGAGCCATGATTACGTCATCATTTTATAACTTTAATTAACGTATAGCGAAATGAAAAACTATCTATTTTATTGATTTAACTTTATAGTTCTTACCTTTTTGCATTTTGACAAATGACACACCCTCTTCCCTAAGACCCATAGAAACATAACATAGGAGTCAGTGCTAATACAGTAAAAATTTTAAACACACACGGATTACGTAATCAAGGCGAAATTGTTGAACGATCCCTTTCAATGCTATACATAAAAGTAAAGAATGTTTTAAAAATATCTCCGTAAAATAATATAATTTAATAGTTATACTTAAATATATGTTATGAGAGGTATGTGCTTATCAAAAATTCCAAAACATTCAAAACTTTTTAATTATTTTGATGACAATTGTTTTATTATTTACACGTGTAAATCTATATAAAAACGAAAGTGAACTACTACGCAAGTACTTAAGTGAATACACTATGTATTATATCTGCTTTTTTCTACTTTGTGCCGGAGTGTTAGGGAGTAACGCGCCGCGACATTCGAGCACCGACAAGCCACTATACTCCTTAGAGGACGCTGAATATCATTTTAAGGAGTTTTTGGCAGCCCACAACCGACGCTACAGCACAGAAGCAGAAAAGCAAAGAAGATTTGACATATTCAAACAAAACCTCCTATATATAAATAAAAGAAATTCTAACCCTCACGAAACCGCCACATTTGGCATCACAAAGTTTTCCGACTTGACAAAAGAGGAATTTAGACGTTTCCATACTGGATTTGTGCCAATAAGTGACAGCTCCCAATCAGTTCAAATAAAGGAACCTATGAATACATCTGTTCCAGATAAGTTCGACTGGAGAGACCACAACGCAGTTACACCTGTTAAAAACCAAGGGTTTTGTGGTTCTTGTTATGCGTTTTCAACTATAGGAGCAGTGGAAGGCGCATATGCTATTAAGCATAAAAAACTTATCTCACTCTCAGAAGAACAAATAGTAGAGTGTAGCAACCTGGGTAAATGTGCTGGTGGCGATATGCGACCAGCGTTAAGTTACATCATCGAAGCCGGTGGTGTGGAGGCTACAAAAGATTATCCTTACACATCAGGTCTAGGTGTAGTGGATGACTGTAAATTTGACAAAAATAAAGTGGCCGTTCAAGTGGCCAACTTCACAGGCTTGGATGTGACAGACGAAGAGGATCTCCGAGGAGTTCTAATATCATCAGGACCTATCTCACTTGGTATTGCGGGTGATGTATTATTGCATTACGCAGGCGGGATATTGAGCAATTGTCCAACAGAACCACAAAATCATGGAGTAGTATTAGTAGGCTATGGTGAAGAAGATGGAACACCATACTGGATTATAAAGAATTCTTATGGCACCACTTGGGGAGAAAACGGGTACTTTAGAGTCAAGCGTGGCATCAATGCTTGTGGTTTAAAAAATTATATGACAGCTGTAGTCGCCGCTTAAAATGTTCGATTTACCAACTACAACATTTACTTAATGATTTATGACGAATTAAATAATTTATTTCTGTCAAATACGCTACGTAAAATAATCACAATAAGTCACAAAATATATGACGACCTTTACTTAATTACACTTACTATAGTTTCTTATACAATGCTCCTATTTTTTTAATTGTCTCTCGGCAAACTTCGTGTTTCCGAAATGATAACAAATCAAAAATAAAGTATGTAAGTAATTCTAATTTTTTTCGACGGTAAATCTAATAACATAATAAGAAACATGGAAAATCAAGCAATTTTTTTTCTTACTTACCGTTTAGTAGATAGTTTTGAAATGAAATTATTGTAGGAGATAAATCTATTAAATCATAGATAGTTCGTGTGTACTAGGAAAAAGCACTGTATCTGAGAATAGTTTAATTTTTCCTAAATTATTTAAAGCAATGTTTTTGTTTAACAACTATGTAATAAATAATAAAAATGTATCATGCATGAATTGTGATTTTTAATTGCAGTGCAGTGCACTGTACGGAGTTATTACATTTGATGTCAAAAAAAGTACACCAACCAGAGATGTTTTCGCGCCAATCCTTTCTTTATAGGTCAATAGAATAAAACCAACAAAAAATTCAAATCGGATTTAAATCCTACAAGAGATTTTATTGTTTTAATAGCTTCATTTGTTACCAAATAAGACTATCCTAAGTTTTCCCCCTCGGCGGTGGTGTGCATAAGTGGTGGGGGGTAAAAATTTACCAAAAAGGGATATTTTTGCGATTTTTCGGTTATATCTCGTAAAGGACTTACAATATCGAAAACTGTCCTTCATAAAAGTTGGAGGGCATTTAATCCTGCGTAGGATAAGACCATATTTTTTGAACTACGCGTTCTCATGCTTTAGCTCATCAAAGTTGGATAAAAGGTCAAGCAGTCTAAGCGAACGAGAGTGGCCCCCTAACAACGGATTTGGTCATTCTTTCAGGTGGTGTACTGGCAGGCCCTATGAATGAACACTCTATGCATAATATCAGTCCTCGATCTTCTTTTGTTATCGAGTTATTTAGAATAATGTCGAAAAATTTGGGTATCACAGAAAGTATTATATTTTCTTAACTGTTCAAGTTAGATTAATCAAACAAAATCATGTTTAATAATAATAAAATAGACTACAAAATGCATATTTTTAACTTGCATCCTATCCTTAAACTTCATTACAAAAAAACGATTTTACTTTTTCTAAAAAAATTATCAGAGTATCACATACTGCCGTACTCAGAGACGTCAATTAAAGTTAAGAAGTAATTAAATTACATGCTATCCTTGTTTATATCAACAAGAGTGAAATAGACAATATCAGAGTTTAACAGTACTTAACTTTAATTGACGTCTCTGAGTACGGAATTTAGAGTGTCATATTTTGTAAACTGTTCAAGTTAGATTAACCAAACAAAATCATATTGAAAAGTAATAAAATAAACTATAAAATACATATTTTTAATCAGCATCATATTCTTAAACTTCATTATAAAAAACGATTTTTCTTTTTCTTAAAAATAATCAAGAGTATAACTTCATGTTAGAATAATAAAAAAGTATGCATTTTGTAGTCTATTTTATTATTATTAAACATGATTTTGTTTGGTTAATCTAACTTGAACAATTTACAAAATATGACACTTTCAGTGATACCCTGAATTTTCGACATTATCCTAAATAACTCGAAAACAAAAGAAGATCGAGGACTGATATTAAGCATAGAGTGATCTTAGGGCCTGCCAGTACACCACCTGAAAGAATGACCAAATCCGTCGTTAGAGGGCCATTCTTGTTCGCTTAGCCTGCTTGATGACGCTTTATCCAACTTTGATGAGCTAAAGCATGAGAACGGGTAGGTAGTCCAAAAAATATGAATCTGGTTTTATCCTATGCAGGATAAATGCGCTCCAACTTTTATGAAGGACAGTTTTCGATATTGTAAGTCCTTTACGAGATATAACCGAAAAATCGCAAAAATATCCCTTTTGAGGTACATTTTTACCCCCCACCACTTACGCACACCTCCGCCGAGGGGGAAAACTTAGGATAGTCTTATTTGGTAACAAATGAAGCTATTCAAACAATAAAACCTTTTGTAGGAATTAAATCAGATTTGAATTTTAAGCCAATTGGGCTATTACTAATATTATAAAAGCCAAAGTTTGTATTAATGTTTGTTACTCTTTCACGCTCAAACGGCTGGACCAATTTTTATAAAAGGAGGTAGCTGACACCCTGGATTAACACATAGGCTACATCATTATCCCAAATTTTTAAGGGAACGAAGTCCCGGGCGGAAAGCTAATCATAAATAAGATTTCGTGGCTAAAACGTGGTACGGACAGCCACAAACCGAGTTTTTTCATACGCGTGCACTCTGTGCTGTTGTGATAAGAGTAGTTTTGCAATGAAATGGAGTAACCTGATGCACTGGTCTCTGTACATCGCCTCGGCGTAACATATAAATTTGCGTGTGTGTGTGTCTGTGTGTGAGTGTATGTGTGTATAAATGTGATATTACTGTACCTGTAGCCCAGTGCCGCCCGCTGATCACAACCAGCCAATTATTTTAAGCAACATACACAGAGGCAGGGAACCTGATTGGTGACCAAAAGTAGCAATTTATCACGAGAGTTTCCGTGCTTCGGAGGGCACGTTAAGCTGTCGGTCCCGGCTGCTGTCGATTGATTACAGTCGTTAAAACCAAGTCAGAAGCCATTTGGAGGTTTGAAAACTCTTGACACCAGGGTTAGACAAGGTCGCCACACACTTGACTATACCTACACGATAAAAAAACCGGCCAAGAGCGTGTCGAGCCACGCGCATTGTAGGGTTCCGTAGCAGCATGGTTCAAATATATTCTTATTAATCCCAACAGTGTCTGGCACTTGGTCGACTATTACTTGCAAACTTGAAGGACCAACTTATGTGTGATAGTTTTCCTTTAAATTTCGTTGTATATTCTACCAACGTGAATTTTTTCACATTTTTTGAAACAACCGTTTAGCAGGTATAGGGGACACACACTTGTGTTTGACAAAAATTTTCACTTTAAAAATTTATATTTCGCAAACGGAGTGCTGAATCGAAAAACGTTCTTAGTAAACCCCTTCTATCTTTTAAAATGCTACCCTATGACACCCCATTCAATGATATTGGCGAGAAAAAAAAATCATCGCCCTTTCACGTCTATGGGAGACACCCGAAAAATTATTTTTTTCCAAGATTTTACTCTACAGTTCTGTCGCCGTGATTCATATGTATAATCATGCTTAGTTTCAGCTCTGTAGTACCAAGGGTTTCTTAGGAAACCTGCGGTTCGTAGGTTACTACGGAACCCTAAAAAGAAGGAGACTGTACCTGTAAGCGCGTCCTCGGAACTTGTAAGCAGCAGCGCTATCGCAGTTGAGCTCGAGAGCGCGCGTGCAGTCTTTAATGCAAGCGTTGGGCTTGTTTAGCTTCAGGTATACCTAAGAAAGAAACATTATAAATAAGCACATAATAAAAAAAAATCATCTCCGTAACAATATCGTATTATGCCATAATCTAAGGCCCATATAACAAAACATAAGAATTACAATCGTAAATATTAGTCTCAATATCACTTGCTCAACGGTGAAGGAAAACATAGTGATGAAACACGCCCGTCGAAGAAAATTCATTTTCGAAAGACGAGCGGTCCACCAACCCGCATTGGGCCAGCGTGGTGGACTATGGCCCAAAAATCCCTTTCGTGTTTCGAAGGGAGGCCCGTGCCGCTTGGTGGGGACGTATATGGGCTGGTAAGAAGTCTCAATTTGGATAAATCTATTAACACCACCTTATCCTTTTGAAACTGAGTAAAATTCACCTCCATACTAAAGGAGACCCAAGTCTTGATCTACACTTAAGTATTGGTTGTCTCTTTCTCTCACTATCAAAATGACAAAAACGACTGCTACTTAAGTATAGATCAGAGTCTGAGTCGCGTTCTGTAATACGGACATAAGACAGGGACCATCTTAGTAGGTTCTACCTTCACGAGAGCCATCTACTTAGAACGCATTTTGCGAAAGGATCTATAATCAAAACCTTTTTGCTTGCTTTGCCAGGTTTTAGTATGATTTTACTGAGATCTCTGACAGCTTAATTAAGTCTAGGCGTCTTCCTTCATTAAAATACTTAATTTTCAAACACTTTAAACAAGAGTTAACATACGTACATACTTTTGTCCTCTCCGCTATAATCCGTCTTGCTCTAGTCATTCATACTTGTGGCATGAGGAACTTTGTAGTTCGATATTTATGCAGTAAACCTAGCTTATTTTTACTTTACTATATTACAAATCTAATAGTGTGTTTGTCCTTCCTGTGCGTCGAAACAATTTTTTTTACAATTTTTTTGATATATTTTTTACACAAGGACAGTTGGAGAGCTGCAGAGAATCATTTATAATATTAAGTAGGGATTACCTAGTTGAACACTTAACTGTTGCCCTTACAGTGAGGGTAAAGACCATGAAGAAACCTGCGCATTTAAGAGATTATACATTCAGTCTGTTAACAAGGTCAAGGAGGTCAGGTGGCAGTCACTACCTGTAATTACTTTACCTGCCAAATCCTGGATCACAGTCGAATGACAAACGCACACATATATACGCGACTACACGTCGCAAGTGTATGTACTTCGCGTGTCAAAAAGGGAGCAAAATTTGCTTCTTTTAACACCGTTTCATCACTAAATCGCTCGTGTGAGAAGATGAGACAAAAATAATCTAGTCGTGTATATGTCTGTGGAGAAACGGGACTAAACGCTAGGAGGAAGAGAGAGAGGGTGTGTCATACCTGTCCTCTCTTAGCAAACAACAGTGCACTCTGCGGGTTAAACTGGATAGCTTCTGTGTAGAGTTTGATGGCCTCGTCAAACTGTTGCTCAGAGAAAGCCCTCATGGCTTCAGATCTCTTCTCGTCTGATTGGTCACGTTCTTCGTCGGTTGGTTCCTTGGATTCATCGCCCATTTCTTGCGAGCTGTCCAGTGTGTCACCGGGTATCACTCCTGTAAAGATGAACAACACAAAAAGTGTTTCATCATCACAATTAGGTCTTAAAATACCGGTATGCGCCATTAACAGTATCTCTAATTTTTTTTTGTATAACCTGACATTCGATTGCTTAAAACTTTTAAACGGCTGAGGCGTTATTTTTATTTTATTTTATTTTTTATTTATCTTATGTCTATAGCTATTTTACTTATCTAATTAACAGTAAAAATTAACTAAATTTATGTAGCCTATGTGTTAATCCAGGATGTCAGCTACCTCCATACCAAATTTTATCAAAATTGATCCAGCTGTTTGAGCGTGAAAGAGGAAGAAACACCCATACATACATACAAACTTTCGCGCTTAAAATATTAGTAAGCATAGATAAATAATTTATTCATTGCTTTAAAACATACACACAAGATACAAAACAACCACAGGTACAAATACACGTAATAAACAAAAAGGTTATAGAGTGTTGTGTGTGTGTCAGTGCAATAAAAAAAGGCCATAGCTCAGTATAAACTTTGTCCAAAGGACAAAACATTGGTATTCTGCTATAACCTCATTAACGTCATGGAAATAAGGATGAGGTCATGGCTGTACATTATGTTTTTGTATGCATCCCAAAGGACACGCGTTAATGTAAAAAATATTTATTATAGTTGTTGTCTACTCATAAAACATTATACGTAAAAATTAAGCAGAGAAAATCCTAATAATCCAGTAACCTTGTCACCTAAAAGTATCCCCCATAGTATGCGTCAAATCCGGTAGTTCTGATTTTTTGCAGACTTGTTAATGATATTGGCCCAATGAATAATCCAAGTTTGTGACCTCGTGCGCTGAACTCAACTTTGTCAAAAATCGAAAAAACCGCGAAAATTTCGCATCTTTTTCATATTTTAGCGATTATAACCCCGCAAGAACTAGTTTTTGATGATACTTTTTCGGGACGTTTTTAAAGTAGACTAAATTCGCTACGATATGAAATGAGACTAGTATTGTCTCTGTAGACCCAATAGTTTTCAAGATTAAGCCTTTCAAAGTTTATAATTTTTTTGAACTTCGCATTTTTTTGCAATATTTAAAAATCCACCTTGTATTAAATATTTCAACCTGTAACCTTAAATGAGAAGCAAGTTTGTAGTAGTGGATGGAGGGAATCCACTTCACAAAGTTTGTGGCCTCGAAGCTTAACATTTGGTGCTCTAGCTGACTGATACAAACAGCACATTACTGCTCACTATGGCTCAAACGTGGTAGTAGTTTTCGATGGTTACCCCATAGATGCTGTACAGGAAAACACAGAGCTCTGAGCGTCTTCGAAGAGCATGTAAGAAGATATGAAAATGAGAATAGAAAATGATGAATGAGATGTGATGTGTAATACTGATGCAAGGAGTGAAATCGAGAAGAGTCTCGTGTAGCAGGGAACCTAGCCAGATTGAAGCTGTTTCCGCCGTGCGGTGATCGGTTGCGAATAACACCACCCCATCTCTTACCGTGGATGTCGTAAGAGGCGACTAAGGAAATATAAATGAGACCCGCCTCCGAGTAATCCATCTTAGGCAACGACACCTCACTTTGTTTTGAATCTGAGGTGGCATCCAATGGTCTCGTGCGGTGTGGTAGGCTCTGTAAATGGCCGTCCAGTTAGCGACCTCCTACCGAAGTCCGACGCCAAACAGCTTGCTGTATTCCGTCGATGCGTGGAAGTACCAGTGCCTTAATTGGCATTTTCTGGGTTAACTCGCTCCATCGTCGACCTCATCTATGACCTTGGTCAAGATTGTGGTCAAGAGTTAACCCATCTCATAATAATAATAAAAAGCGGGTTTTCGTTGCAGCCCTGGCGAATAGTTGATACCGCAGCTCGTCGAGGTTGTGGGTGTTGTTAGCGTTGCCTCTGTATAGAGTATAGAGCAATTATGACTCGCTCTCCTGCTGCTGCTATCTCGTCAGGTGTAGAGTTGGTGTCGAGAAAAATCGCAGCTTCCTTTTTATAGTCCGGATTTTTTTCGACTATGGACATCATTTGCTTCTTCCCTAAACCAAAGAAGCAGGATGTCGAGTTACAACCAGATGAAGAAGAAAAGCTCTGGTTTCAATAAGGATTTTGAAGAGGCGATGCTGGAATACGTGACCTCTGATGCTTTACCTCTTCCACATTTGTTGTAAAAAAATTCACGTTGGTTCGAGATCGCAGTAAGGATGATCAGCAAGTCAATGTCCTCACCAACGACTACCACTGCATCATAGGTAGAGCCAACAGTTACAGCTGTAGTTATGTTGAGCCTATCAGCATCTTCCTCTGCTTGGAGTACTTGCATGTTGTGATGTCCCATTGTAGTTTTCAGCATGTTTATAAAACGAATCTTGATTTTGTCATTTGAAACGGATTTCTGTCGAGGAACCCGTGGTTTTCTCAATCAAAGATTATCTCTCGCGATGAGTGTGACTTGGCTCTTCGAAGAAGCTCAGAGCTCTTTGTGTTTTCCTGTACAGCCTTATGGGGTAACCATAAAAAAACTGCCACGTTTGAGCCATAGTGAGCATTAATGTACTGTATGTATCAGTCAGCTAGAGCACCAAATGTTAAGCTTCGAGGCCACAAAACTTTGTGAAGTTCCCTCCATCCACTACTACAAACTTGCTTCTCATTTAAGGTTACAGGTTGAATTATTTAATACAGGTGGATTTTAAAATATTGCAAAAAATTGCGAAGTTCAAAAAAATTATACACTTAAGGCGACTACAGCACCTAAATTACGATTTTATGATTCGTAGATAAGCATGACGCACTGCATTGAATCGAAGAAAAAATATACTACGGTAATATTCAGGACATAAACTAGATAAGTAGTGTAGTATTTTATTTTACTGTACTTATAATTTTTAACTGTTCACTAATTTTTAATTATTTAGACCCATTATTGTTTAGAAATATTTGCATGCCAGGCAGTGGCCGAATATGACAGAACCACATTTTAAAATTTCACATTTTAAAACATCTTTGTACTCATATTCAGCAAATAAATGATTTGATTTTGATTTGATTTGCTGAAAACATGATTCAGCACTTTTGATTCGATAGAAAAAGCTCACAAAGTCACCTCTAAATTCCCAATATTGTGTATCTTTCAAGCTGTAAAAACGATAGTAAAATGCACACAGGAACTTGAATTTACTATCAAAATGTTCTTGATTGAACACTCTCTATAAGTAGTTAACGCATTTTTCGATTTAAGCTGTTACCTTTCCATAAATCTCATTTTTCTAACTTTCGAACATATTTTTACGCACGCACACTTTCATAGTCCATGTGTGCGTGCGTAAGCTTCGTGTATCGACACTGTCCGCATTACCGGCCCAGGCCTGTTGAGAGACGGAGATGGCACTATTCCGATGTGTGCCGCCTTTTGCTCAAGAACGATCGGGTGCTGTAGTCGCCTTAATCTCGAAAACTATTGGGTCTACAGAGACAATACTAGCCTCATATTGTAGCGAATTTAGTCTAGGTACTTTAAAAACGTCCCGAGAAAGTATCATCAAAAACTAGTCCTTCAGGGTATAACCGCTAAATTATGAAAAAGATGATAAAAATTTTCGCGGTTTTTTCGATTTTTGACAAAGTTGCGTTCGGCGCACGAGGTCACAAACTTGGATTATTCATTAGGCCAACATCAAGAACAAGTCTGCAAAAAATCAGAACTACCGGATTTGACGCAAGCGCTGAAAGTTACTGGATAATAAAAACAATCTACAAATAATTCACAATATAACCTGGTTTTACTTACGTTACTGAACATCAGCGTCGTCAGGTCAACACGAATCGAATCATTTAATAGTAAAATAGAATCTACAAATATTTACCTTCCATATCAAGTTCCACATCAGACTCTGGTTCAGAATCCTCTTCAGAAGAAGAGGCCTTATCATCTTGATTGTTTCCAATGTTGGCATTACTGAAAAAAATATAGTGTTAATTAGTACTTGGGTAGTAAAACAAGCTTACCCACAATGAGAAAATTGACTTATAGTGGTAGAGCCGAGCCCGAAAACACCTACCTCATCAAATACCCCATTTTGACATATTTTCTTTAGTAAAAATTACCTCATAAGATAAGATATCCGAACCAAAGTGGTGGCGACAGTTAACCTTAAGAAAACGAATTTTTGTATAATACGTTTTAAACGGCATAAACTAGAAACCAACGCCATATTCTTAATCTGCGTCCCTGATACATCCCCTAAAAACCCGTCGGAATCGGAGCAACTTCAAAATATATGAAAACCAGATTTATCAACTTTATGAAAAGTAGAATTCATTTTGCAATAAAAAACATTAATAACAGCGTTCGGCGGCATATACTGCTAAAGTAGCTGAATAACATAACCTTTTCAACCTGACCTTTCCAAAACATATTTTACCTTTTAAAAAAAACATAATTAAATAATATAAAAAAGATAATTAAGTACTTGCTAAGCTGTCCCTTACACCCCTTACAATGGAAGGAAGAGAGATAAGATAATTAAAGCTAAGTTAAATAAACTATTTTGAATAGATTTAAATTCACATTTAAAACAGCTGCAGCTATTACCAAAGCACACACTTGTTAGTCATTCTCATTGTATGCAAAACATCTTATTAACATAAGAATTATACAAAAATATTTACTTAAAGGAACATTTCACCAAATATTTTGCAGAAAAAAGTTTTCCCTCATACATTTACCTACATTAAGTTCTGTTGGTGTGTTGGTGTAATTCTGTTTTATTTTTTCCTAGTAACTATAATTGCTTTACATACATGTGTTTTATTTGCTCTAATTTTTTTTTTTCAGCCCATATACGTCCCTACCGAGGGGCACGGGCCTCCCTTCGAAACACGAAGAGGATTAGGCCACAGTCCACCACGCTGGCCTAATGCGGGTTGGTGGACCGCTCGTCTTTCGAAAATTAATTTTCTTGGACAGGCGGGTTTCATTACGATGTTTTCCTTCACCATTAAGCAAGTAATAATTGGAAATCCGTACATAAATCCAAAAAGACGAATTTAGTAGTACAGCTCCGCACCAGGATTTGAACCCGCGACCTTCGGATTACAAGTCTGGCTCATTACCAACTGGGCTATCACTGCTTTGATCTAATATTTGTAGCCAAAATTGAAAACGAGTCAACATATTTTGCTAGGTTTGGGACTCCATTCCCCATGATCATAAAAATAATAAACAAGTATGCATAATACACACATCAAAAAAAGTTTGCGATCACTTGGAAAAGTGCTAATATTTTTTATTGTAGAAGAATAAAACTTAATCACTTTTTATCTTTTGATTTCTTATTTAAAAATATGAAATTTAAATATAAAATAATTTCGTAATTCAAATGTTTTTTCATTTAAAAAGACAATCAACCCTTGCTTGCTTTCATTCAGAAATCTGACATAGTCGCAACTTATCAATATTTTCAATTTATTCAAAAAAAATTAAGTCGGTAACGATGCCGAGAGGATTAACTGCAATTTTACGAGCCAGAATTCTAACTTTAAGTGGAGAAGGCTATTCCACGAGGGAAATATCACGCAGAGTTCATGTATCCCAATCCTGCGTGGTGACCACGTTGGAGAGGTATCAGGGCATGGAAGATTTAGCTGATCGACCTCGCAGTGGTCGCCCAACTGTTCTTACTGCAATTCAGAAGCGATATATCAGATTACTGGCTGCCCGTGACCCAACAATGAACGCTACTAAAATGAAAGCAGAGCTGCGAGCTGCCACCGGCCGCGAAGTTAGCACCCAAACGATTAGAAATTGCTTACACCAAGCTGGATTACGAGCAAGGAGATCCTGGCGAGCACCTCTGAACTCACAGCAACGGAAGCGGCGCAGATTGCAATGGGCTAGGCTCCGTCAAAATGAAGAAATTGAGGACGAAAGCATCTGGCAGAACTGCTTCTTCGTTGACGAAACGCGGATCAGTACACATCCAGATAACCGACGTGTCCGTGTCTGGAGAAGACCTGGCGACTCTGAAAGGCAGAGAACTGCCACTGGAACCGTTCAGCAGGGCGGGAAATCAGTGTCCTTTTGGGCCGGGATAATGATTGGGGCTAGGACGCCCTTAATCCCGTATCAAGGCACCATGACCGGAGCCATGTACAAAACGATTGCAATCGATGGATACGTCAGACCATTCCGCATCAACCACGGGCGCCAATTCATAATGGTAGATGATAATGCGCCCGCACATCGAAACGGACGTGTTGATGCTGCTCTCCAGCAATACGACATCACCAGGTTAGACTGGCCTGCCGGCTCGCCTGACTTAAAACCGATTGAGCATGCGTGGGATGCTCTTAAGCGAGCTGTTTGGAACCGTCAGCCACCTCCGCGAACAGTGTCAGAAATCAGGGCAGCTGCTATTGAAGAGTGGGACAGGTTACCACAAGAAATGCTAGATAACTTAATTCTTAGCATGCCAAGAAGGGTTTCCGCATGTTAGCGAGCCAGGGGAGGAGTCATTTTATACTAACTATTAATTTTTTCGTAATAAATTTTGTTTGTTTTTTCATTAATTCAAATTTTTCATTACATTACATTTAAGCCAAAATTGCATTTCCTAGCTTTTGTTAATAAAAAGTAAATAATTAATAATGATTCTTTCATTTACTTAGTGCATTTTCATTATAACATCATAAAACGTAAACAGTTTCTTTAAATAATTTATATTTTAAAGAATACACCTGATTTTGCTACTGATCGTAAACTTTTTTTGATGTGTGTAGAGTCACAGAATAAATAATAGTACTATAGAGTTAGGACGTTAAAATTAAAGTTGAGATCGAATGGGTGTGAGCACAGCAGGTTGATTTTAAGCCCACCCTGAGCCTTTAGACGCATTGTGCCAAATACGCAAATGGCCAATAGACGCATTTGACCAGATACACAAACGACCAAATACGCATATGGCCAAATACGCGATTGACCAAACCTAAAATACGCATATGGCCAAATACGCGATTGACCAAACCTGAAATACGCATATGGTAAAATACGCGGTTGACCAAACCTGAAATACGCATATGGCCAAAATAATAACTTATTATTCCAGAAACGCATAAGGACATCAAAGTAATTAAAAAAAAATTAAACCGACTTCAAACTAAACTGAAAAGGAAGAAATAACGAACGGTCTCATGTTGCTAAATACGAAAACAATTTTGTTTTGAAGTCGAAGCCAGCCCTTGTTGCACTTTCCCAGTGTTATCTGGCATCAACTTCAAAACAAAATTGTTTTCGTACTTAGCAACATGAGACCGTTCGTTATTTCTTCCTTTTCAGTTTAGTGTGAAGTCAGTTTAATTTTTTTTTAATTACTTTTATTTCTTACTTTTTTAGGGTTCCGTACTCAAAGGGTGAAAATGGGACCCTATTACTAAGACTTCGCTGTCTGTCTGTCACCAGGCTGTATCTCATGAACCGTGATAGCTTTTGGTAAAGTTGTTATTTTGGTAAAGTAGACTTTAAGTACTTAAACGGCCAAGGACGCCTAAAAACGCCATGAGTTAAGATAATTTTGCCTTTCGTTGAAGTTAGTCTTTTTGCGTTCTGGTAATTTCACCAAAAATTATTATTAATTTTCATACAAATACTAGCTTTCCGCTCGCGGTTCCGCCCGTGTGGACCGTTTTCCCGTAGGAATTTTCCCGCGGTAAAAAGTAGCCTAAAGCCTTCCTTGATTAATGGACTATCCAACACAAAAATAATTTAACAATTCGGACCAGTAGTTCCTGCAATGCGTCGAAAGGCCTGAGATAAGCGCGTTCAAACTAACAAACAAACAAACTTTTCAGCTTTATAATATTAGTATAGATGTGCATTGGCCATTTGCGTTTTTGGTCATATGCGTATTTAGTCAAACACGAATTAAGGCATTGAAATACGCCATTTGCCAAAAATGTGTGCATTGGCCATTTGCGTTTTTGGTCATATGCGTATTTGAGCAAACACCAATTAAAGCATTTAAATACGCCATGTGCCAAAAATGTGTGCATCTGCCATTTGCGTATTTGGCACAATGCATTGAAAGGACCCTGAGTCACCATAGAGAAAAGTAAGATATTTGAAACGGAGTCATAAAAACTCTTTTAACCCTTGTTTGTAATGAAATCAGTATACATTTATAGAAGCTTTTTATAGTTTCCTCACTTTTACCATAATCTCAACGTTTAGGTCCAAAAAAAGCTGTTTTCGGGTATCATACTAATAAAAAGGTTTTAACCCCAGGTGTGGAGAATTGGGAGAAATTATCCCAAACTAACACATAAAATACTAGCTTTCTGCCCGCGTGGACTACAGGTTATATTGTGCTCAACTGTGGGATAAAATGTAGCCTATTTCCTTTCCCAGGCTCTATCTCCGTGCCAAATTTCATCAAAATCAGTTCAGTAATTTAGGCGTGAAAGACGGACAGACAGAGTTACTTTCGCATTTATAATATGTAAGGATAGTTTAACAAAATTAAAACCTAATTAACACTACTATTTCCCGGATGTTTTTCCGGGGATGTCTATAAGCGGCAATCTCCCTCGAAAACGGCGTCAGCTTTGAAAAAATAGCATGGTGATGCAATAGCAACGGTTTCACTCTCTGGAGACCAAAGGGAACTTTTGTCTTCTGCCGTATGTACTCGACGACGTCTTGCACTTCAGTGCTGTAGTGCAGTCGCGACATAATAGACAGATATGTATTTAACACAAACCTATCACCAGAAGACGCGAAGTGCTTCGGTCCTGCATCTGTAGTCGGCAGGTTCACACCCATGGACACCAAGTAGTCTTTGAAGAACCCTAGCTTCGGATGGTGCAGTATCTGAGGCTGAACCTTGCACACATCCACAAACGCCTTCAGCTCCGCCAGCTCTTTCTCTCCAAATGGACAGCTCATGGTGAATGTACGTTCTAGAACTCACACTGAACGAACTGATAACGCTGCCGGCAAAACAAGTTCAAGGTAAACACAAAATTTACATAATTTAACTATTTTACCCCTTCTAAAACTCTGTCATTGGTTTCGTTTTATAAAAAAATCACAAAAAAGCAATAAATTACAAGCATAGATCACCTACCGAAAAATATTTCCAACAAAATCGCGATAGTAACGTTGCGTCTTGGCCGACGAGCAAACAAAATTTGACAGAAAGATATGTGTTACCAGTGCCCGGTAGTCAAAAACGCAAGATTCTTCAATCATACATGATCTCGAATTTTAACTAAATTGTATTAAATTAAACCTCACTTTTTCTGAACTTGACACAGACCAGGGGCACTGTTTTTGAATCACTCGCCTCGTTTCGAGCAATATCTTTCGTTGATTTGCGTCGATGCTATTGATTATTTAATTTTTTAACTATTAAATTCTATGAGTACTAAGACCCTTTCGCTGAAATGTATTGATAAAAAAGTTCGGAAATTAATAGAATCCGCGCAAATCAATAAAAGATATCGCTCGAAACGAGGCTAGTGATTCAAAAATAGTGCCCAAGAAATCGAATTGAAAAAACTTTCACAAACTAAATATTGTAAAACAGTTTTTTTTGAGTAAGTACCTACATACGTGTGTGGATAAAATATTTAGCGTTACCTATACTCAAGACAGAGTCAAAGCTTGATTTGAATTAATGGTAGAGCAACTGTAAGGTATTATAAAAAAGGAAAGAGCTATAGCTTTTTAAGTATAATTAAAGACTAAGAAATTGAAAAAGTGTGCCTGTGTTGCTAAATTCGTTAACATTTTTGTTGTGCAACTTGTGCAAGAGAATTTAATACTTTTATAGTCAATATAAATGTATATACATACTAGTTGTAAATTTATTTTAATGGGTACTTACCATGGTTTTTGTTTTTAATGAGTATCTGAAACACATGTATGTACTATTAAAAGTTGCTAAGTCTGCCCAAAAATTGCCTAACATGGCAACATTAGTTTTGACAAATGGCTTTCCTACGTCATAAACAAGAACGGCTTTTCCACAATAACAGTTTCTGCTTTATGCCACTGATTGCCATATTTGCCATTCATTATAAATTGAAGTTGAACTAAGCTTTAATTATTTTGTAATAACAAAACAGAAATTATATAATAAAACTATTCGTTTAGGGTTGGATCCAACGATTCTCGGGCAGCAAACCGATCAGGAGACTTGGACCAAGGAGTATATAACACACTTGGACTAAACAGAACGGACGCATTATTCGTTGACGTTCTACATACGGGAGCCGGTAAACGCAGTGACATACTCTTTGGGAGCCGGCATGCTTGCACAGAACAGTAATATTCCTGGCGGAGCATGCTTGGGCAATGCAACGGGGAATGGCCATGCAGATTTATACGTGAACGGCGGTTCCAGGATGTGCTCACGACACCATTTTCCATAAGAAAACCTTTTTTTTTTACTGTTTTAACGCCATCTATCATCAATTCATAGAACTTTTAGTCAAAACTGCCATCTGTTGATAAATAGAGAAACTACAGTTGTAGCAAGCAAATTTACTGTTACTGTTAAATTCCACTAGATGGCGTCATTTTATTTAGTATTTCTACTGCTCACTAGAGGGCAGAGTTAATTTTCTTATAAATTACTTTTTTGCGTATAGCAACACCTAGTAAACGCGAGTGAATGAAAAGTAAACTGAATCGTTCATTCAATACGTTTGTCAAACGCCCAGACCATACATCTTCAAAAAAAATTGTAAAACGCGCGTTTTTTGAATAGGAAGCCATATTTTAAAATTTATATGGCTTCCTATTCAAAAAACGCGCGTTTTACAATTTTTTTGAAGATGTATTTCTTGATCATTTTCTTGATTGTAGATTTATGAATTCAATGAAGTTTTCTTACGTATTTACGCTAATAATTTTCTCATCTTTAATTTTAGAGACGCTTTCCTGTCTCTACCATACTTCAAAGAGTCCATAAACAGTCGAGTAGGCTTCTGGGCAGGTCCTTGTCCAAGCCTTTTTTCATACCTCATCGGCTGGTGCGAGCCCAAGCACACAGAATATGTTCTCATGGGGGGCACATGTGTCGCATAAGTAAGTAGACTAAATCTGGCTTAACGCCAAAGTTTTTTTAACTATCTTAAGTACTCTGACTGACTTATCAATCGACAACTGCCTGGACTGACTGCATAACGTGTCCAAAGCAACGCGTCGCTGCCGTAAACTGTCAATCTAGTTACGATAAGTAACATATAATATCATTGATGTTACTTATCGTAACTAGATTGGCAGTTTACGGCAGCGACGCGTTGCCACTTCGGAGATGCCTGCAGGCTTTAACTTATTTCTATGTCTATGCTGCAGGCATATGTAACGTCAGTTGCCTGCTTGACATTAAGTGAGCGTGACGGGTCCGTTAAAGTCATTCAAAATGGTGAAATTTTGTCTTTGAGTATGTAGTATTTGTTGAATTTTGTGTAAAGCAACGCCACTTGCTTTATCATCCGAAAAGGATGATAAAGCAAGTGGCGTTGCTTTTCACAAGTGAATTTGCATAAGTTTGATCATATTGTCTAAAATTACATCAGAAAACAAAATAAATATATCGTGCATTATTTTTGCCATCGGTGTTGCCAGTAAAACGATTTAAATTTTTCCCCTTTTTTGGGAAAGTTGATGCACGTCACGAGTGCGCGCGAATCCAGCAAATTTCAACTCTAACGCTTTCACTTAAAGAATACCTCATGCGCATTCGTGAAATGAACGATCTGGAGTTTAAGGGAAAAAGATCTGAGACATTAACAAGGTAACTATGTAAATTTCTATTTACATATTTACCTTGTTAATGTCTCAGATCTTTTTTTAACTAGCTTTTTAAATTAAAAAAAAGGTGTCATTTTTCATATCAAAATCCGTTTACTATCTCCTACTAATAGCTTTTCTAAATATTTTCAATGTACAGACACGCTCCCGTTACAGTTTTATGACAGTTTCTATTGAAAATTTTATTAAATTCTGTTCAGTATATAGAACATTAATCACACCAAAGTAATTAAACACATTTATTCATTCATTTTGGGGAAATTATTTCTCACCACTGGCAACTCTGTCCGTTTTCATGACAGCTAGGACTTTGGCGGGAACTCGGCGAGGACAGTTGCTGTGTCGATTGAATTTTCGTTTTCTACGTGAAAAAGTTGTTTAATGTATAAAAGTGATAGTGTTTTATGCAGTAAAGTGACTAAAGTTCGTGTAGTGATAAAAAATTCAAGTGATAACTGCGTTTCTGCTCGTTTGGTACCGACAAAGATCCTCGCGGTTGTGTTTCTCGCCGCCAGTTTTTCGTAAAGCAATACACTATCGTTGTTTTGCGGAGGACATGAGGAGCTTAGGGGTTAGGTTAAGTTGCGTTAAAATGAAGATATTGGAATAAAAATGAAGATTTCAGCCTAAAGGACTAGAATCCAGGCTAAGAACTAATTAAAAAAAAAAAAAAAAAAATCATGACAGCTATTATCTTATCTCGCTTCACCGGTAATTAGTTAATCAGTGGAAGAAACGAGACAAATATAGTTTACTTTGGCATAATATATCGGTTTCAAAGCTACGTCTTTTGAACTATCAAGTGGTTATGCATTTCTGAGAATCGTTACTACTCTAGTATTTATAAGCTCACTGTATACATATATCACTGGACTTTTAAGCTAGTACATGAACTGAAAAACTTTCTTCAAGTAATATGCCGAAATATGAAAAAAAAAATTGTCTATGTCTATGTCATCAGCTGATTTGTCTTTGTATGGGAAGTCGAATTTTTTTAAAAATTTCGTATAGGTTCCTTGGGAAAAGTTCAGTTTCACGGGTAAAATCACCCCCTGAAGATTCCCTGACTAGTTTAAAATCACTTTATATCGTATGTGATTGGATTGGAGTAAGAAAGTAAGCCAAAACGAATGACGCCATGGACATTGGCAGTTATCAAAATCGAATCTGACAGTTCAACTCGTCAAGTTAATAGCACTGTGACCATGAGTATAATTATTGGGCAGTACATAATACAAAAAAAACAATATTTTGTGTAAAAAAATAGCTGTTGCTCGCGGTAACACTACGTTGAATGGACGCGGACTCTCGAAGAATTTGTGCAGAAAACAGCACTGCACATCATGCATGATATAACATACAGTTGCAATATAATAGGTAGATACTAATACGATGTGGTAGGCAGAGTATGATGCGCTCCCGTCTGTACAGACGCCAGCACATCAGATCGCCGCATGCTTGCACTCAATTCGTCCAATTTATTTGAAAAAATATAGGTACTTTGATCAAAGACCATATATAGATAAGTTACTAGGTAGTTTAATTTATGTTTAAAATAGTAAAAATAATAGTAACATATCTTATTTTCCAGTATCATAAGACTTTTTAAACAATTTTTGCTTGGGTTATTTATTCCTAAAAGACAATGCCGGATTTCATATGGGAGGTGGCGTCTTTTTTTTTTCGGGCGGCCATCAACCAAACCTTGTTTTTCTAGTACATAATATTGCAAAGAACCAAACTTACTAAAAAGTATACTTCTAAACTCAGTCCGGACTGAGTTACGAGAGTCGGAAGTTTGCAGTTTTTCGGGCTTTATCTGTCTTTTAGGCAAAGGTTTTGTTAGAAATTGTAACAAAATACTGTCTTAGTATGTGCAAACATTCAAAACCATTAAGAGCTCTTACCTAATGATGTGAAATAAGATCAGTGCAATGAAAATAAGGACGCCGCCATACAAAAGATATATCGTTCTCTTTTTTTCCTGTAACACGGTTCTCACATCTTGGTTTACCAGTAGGACTGTTTACCAACAGGCCTGTTTACCAGTAGAACTGTTTACCAGTAGGCGTGTTTACCAGTAGAACTATTTACCAGAAGGACTGTTTACTAGTAAGACTGTTTACCAATAGAAATGTTTACCAGTAGGACTGTTTACCAGTAGGACTATTTACCTGTAGGACTGTTTACCAGTAGGCCTGTTTAACAGTAGGACTGTTTACCTATAGGCCTGCTTACCAGTAGAACTTTTTACCAATACCAGTAGGTGCGACTCTTACCTGTTTAGTAGCAGCAGGGCCTCTTAGGTAGGACTTCACCTTGTTTTACTACTATGTAGTAGGTACTTTACTTCTAGGTATGACATTACCAGTAGATAAGATATTATAGTCGGTCTTTGTTAACTAGGACTCTTTTTTCTACTAAAGAATAGCGAAAAGACGCCAACTTACTAATATATTAATATTATATGGCTTTTACTTTTGTCTTATAATGAAATAGCAAAAAAAGAACATATACGAAGTTATATTTATAGTAACTTCGTATATGTAAACAATTAGAACATCTGTTAAGGGCGTTGCCGCCAACTGCGACACTGTGCAGAGCAGGTTTAGTTCTATCTTTTTAAATTGAAGATTTCTATAATGACTAGCTTAGCGTAGTATGTTTAACTTATGCAAAAAAACCTTCTTTTTCTGGTACATCATTGTAAAAAGAACCAAACTTACTGGAAAATATACTTCTAAACTCAGTCCGTACTGAGTTACGAGAGTCGGAAGTTTGCAGGTCTGTATAAGGATTTTGCAGGTCTTTTTAGGCGCAAGCTGTGTTACAAATTGCAAAAAAATACTGTCTCTGAATGTGTAAACAATACAATCGATGTCAGACCAAGCGTGACAGTGTAGTTCTAATATCGCCTTTTTCTCAATCCTTAAGGTGCTTCAGTTTTGAAATTGATGTACTCTGATTTACTGTTAAAGGTTTCTCGCCAACTGTGGAAGTGACAGGACGTACGATACATACGCTATGTCCGTATCTTTTCCTCCCGTATCACGACTCCCGCGTCATTGTTCAAAAGATAAGACTTTAAAAGAACGCCGCGTCGAGCAGGTAGATCATTATGACCTCCTGCTCCCACGCACGCAGTTTTGACTTGGTTTGTCTCATTCCTTAAACGGCCCCCGCCGCCAGCACCTCTCTCGGTCCCCTTTGTCGTCACCTCCTGCTTCCTTGTACCCCGCGGGCAAGGACACAGTTAGGCGATCGCACTATAGTAAGTTTGCTTCATTCCGCTATTCTTTACTTGAATAAGAGTCCTGTCTGGTTAACAAAAACCGACTAAAATCCTATTTACTGGTAATGTCATACCTAGAAGTAAAGTACCTAGTAAAACAAAGTGAAGTCCTGCCTAAGAGTCCCTGCTACTACTACACATGTAAGAATTACACCTACTGGTACTGGTAACAGGCCACTGGTACAGGCCTACTAATCAGTTCTACCGGTAAACAGGCCTACTGGTAAACCAAGACGTTAGAATCGTGTTTCAGGGAAAAAAAAGGGAAGGATATATCTTTTGTATAGCGGCGTCCTTCTTTCACATCATTGGGTAAGAGCTCTTAATGGTTTTGAATGTTTGCACATACTAAGACAGTATTTTGTTGCAACTTCTAACATAGCTAGCGCCTAAAAGAGAAAATAGCCTTAAAAAGACCTGCAAACTTCAGACTCTCGTAACTCAGTCCGGACTGAGTTTAGAGGTATGCTTCGAAAGAAAGTTTGGTCCGTTACACTATTTTGTACTAGAAAAACAAAGTTTGGTTGATGGCTGCTCGAAAAAAAAAGACTCCAAAAAAGACGCCAATTTCCGGCATTGTCTTTTAGATCTCCACCGCCTGAGATACAGGCATTTATCCTAGTTCAGGCATAGTTATTAATTTGTCTTATTATTAATATGTTAATCTTAAGTTTCATCTATTGTCACTCTAGTTTTCCAATAAACAATTTTATTTATTTATTTAAAGCAATAATTGATTAATTGATCGATCGTCTTTATGAATATTTGACTGTTTTCATCGGTATGGGCCATTTATTATAGGTACTTGTGTCAGAGACCAAAGAAAGATAAACATCTTGGATGAGTGGAATACCACCCTCGGGGTGCAACGATGCAAAGGTCAGCACATTAGGTTACTCCATTTTCATTGCATAACCGTTCAAATCGCAACAGCACAGAGTGCACGCGTGTAGTATGTAGTAACCAGATGTGCGGCCCTCCGTACAACTTTAGAAGTATCACAGAATACGATAATGAATTTGATTTCGATTATGATCAATCGTTATGGGATATCATCATATTCACCATCCATTGTTTAGAGATCTCCTATGTAATCGCCAACCGCCTTTCAATTCATTTGGGAGAGGTCTTTGCCTCATGGGTTGTTGAGATTGCTTATTATGACGGGACACACACGCTTTACAGTTAGTTTTTATGCGATTCACTTTTTTAGAAACAGCATGAAAATTCACAGGTACGTGCTCTGGAGCGTACTTAGTGACTGTAGTAAGAATTTTTGCTAGGTAACTTACTTATTTTCGGAGGATTGGTAGGTATGTACTATTCGGAACCACACAAAAAGCTTCTGCTCAAACGATATAACTCTAAGTAACTGAACAATTTTCCCCAAAGATTTCGGTATGAAATTCTTTGAAACTCCACGCTAAGGCAACAAGAACGGCAATTCTGCTAATCAATAGCTTTCATTAAATTAAGGAGTGAGTACTTTAGCTACCTACGAGTAAGAGCCCATTAATTCTGGCATCTGAACTAATAATTGGTACTAGGTATCGTATATTATAGGTAGGTATAACGTATAGAGGTAGGATGTTAATAATATCGGTATACATGTATAGATATAGGTAGAAATGTAGGTACATTTCTAACTAAAATAAGGCGTTACTTTTCCGGAACTGTGTCCATTGCGACACAGAGATCCAAAGACAATACAAACATTCAGATAAGAGGTTACACACTTTTATAACCGGGAATTGAATCCGGCACCGTTGATGAGCCAGGTGTATGTACTACTCGCCTAAGCAAAGTTACTGAATTCTGTTCCCTTGGTAATTTCGGGAAAGTTAGTTCTGAAGATCCATCATAATAAATATTGAAGACATTTTTCGAAATAGGATGAGTTTTAATAGATACTTACGTACTTTACCTATCGATCGGCACTTTATCGAACCTCAACATCAAAAATGGAGTGACTATTAGTTAGCAAAACTTTAGGTGTAATTTCCCCCATGAAACTGAACAACTTTCCCTAAGGAATCTATATGAAATTAAAAAAAAAATCGGCTTCCTAAACAAAGGAAAGCTATCTCGCACAAGTTGTATGGAGAGGCGAATATTTTTCTTTATATTTCAACCTAATTTTCTATGGCGAAAGTTTTAGTTTCGTGGGATTATTCACATCCTCGATTTTCGCTAATTTTAAATCACCCATTCTTAGTAATATTCACTTACTCCGATAAAAATATTCTTTCTTGTATTTTCCCAGCTTATTATGGTCTCGGTAAATTAACCGTGAACAACATCACGGAATTTCCATCTATATATCTACCTACGCGTAATAAGTAGAGTGCGCAGCAAGTGGCACAAAGCATTTTGGAAAACTTAATAACACGATTCAATTAACGGGCATGGCATTCAAAAACGAATCAAGTCATTAAAAACGTTTAAAACCGGTCAATTTACTGGGAATTAAAGAAAGAACTGATGACGAAGGCGGTGTTATAGTTAATAGCCCATATATTTTCGATTATGCTAATTTGATCTGATGATGCATCATTTGCCTTGAGCCACAACTACTTATTTAGTTGCGTTCGAGAGTCTGTGTAAACCACATTGACAATGTTTTTTGTTATACTGTGTTTTAGTTAAAATTAGAAAAACCAAAGAAATTTTTATGTGTGCATTTTGTTTTGTGAACTTACTGGTTTATAGAAAAAATAATTAAAATGGCTGTGATACTAGCAGTAGTTCTTGTTTTCCTTATAGGTAAGTACATAAATAAACATGTAAGAAATAAGTAGTAGTATAGCCGTACATAAAAGTCAAGTGGTTTATTAATTTCCTACATTAAATGGAGCGACGATCCAAAATCTGGCAGAAGATTTAATAATCTTTAAAATTAATTATGACTTATATGTATAGTGCACTTATTTAACTCGAATGTGACTACAGTGCTTCTCTTTTCTTATAGTGGATCGGCTTTCGTACCTATTTGAATAAGTTGATTTTCAAATGAAAAGCCCTTCATAAAAAATACATTCCTTGTTGATGATTTTAGGGTTTAGGGAAAAGCGTGAGGAGGGGTAACTCAATTAATTCCCAGCATTGGACCTTGGGTAATGTTGACCTAAGTAATGATTTATCAGTCCGATGTGGTGAAAATTAGATCAGCATGTTCAAACTACAAGTTTAATTATAATTACAGCGGGCTCAAACTCCAAAGAAACCAATAGCTCAGAAGTTGAAGTAAGCAAAAAACAAGATGGGAGCCCAAGTTCAGTCGACTCGAGGTTTTTTGATCTCGGCGGGATTATCCACCAACTATTGCCGGGGTTTAATCAGGGAAATCAGGGTGGGCCAGGCCGTAATCCCGCCGGAATGGATTCCCCGGCCAATTCACAGTTTTATCCCGGATCTATTCAGGTAAATAATTATTTTGCTCAACTTATTTTCTAGCTTCTCACCCTACAACATGATTAATCGAATTTGGTTTTCTCGCATTCCTTTGTAAGTCAGCGATCGAACATCCGATTACATTTTAGTTTCTTATACGTTTCCCGAGTAGACGCCTATATATCCAGAAATGTTACCTACTCAAGTCTTTTAATAATATTTTGTGGTTTTTTCAGGGCCCAAATTCTCAAAACCCAACAGGACAAGGCACTTGGCCAGTTATCGATGATGCGAAGCAATATCCGAACCAAGGAAATTTCGGAGGATATCCCCAAAATCCCAACTTAGAGAATATTAACGGGCCACAAGTACCACCGTATCAACGATATCCTAGTCAGGGTAACTTTGGCGGCGGCTTACCCAATCAGTACCCGCAATCCCGTCCATATCCAAACCAAGGAAATATTGGATCACAGCCAATTCTAAATCCCCAATATCCTAATATGAATGGATCACCTTCACAATATCCTCAGTATCCTAATCACGGTGGTCTTGGTCAACGACCGAACCCACAATACCCACCAAATCAGGGAGGATATGATCGACCATCAATGGTGAATCCACAGTATCCAAACCAAGGAGGCTACGGCCGACCGCCGATAAACCCTGAATATCCTAGTCAAGGAAACTATCCTGTCGAGAACCCGGTAGCCAACCCTGTATATGGCGGGACACAGCCGCAATACCCAAGTAATCCAATTGAAAACGGTCCAGGATATCCTGATCAAAATGGGGGATCCAATCCGATGGGAAACGACTTCGGTAACTTTGGGCCTGGAGGGGATGGTACTCTAGACAGTCTCGTACCTCCTGAAAACGGCTGGAATCCCAACTCGCCGGACGAATTCCCAACTGATCAGTTTAACGCTAGTGATCCTGTGGAACAGCCAGGGTCTGGAACTAACGCAATTTTGGGTAGCCCTGTGGTGGTGCAACCTAGTACGACGGAACGGGGACGAATCGTATACCCAAGCAGGTAGTTAAAGTAATAGTATTGGGTGAAGTTCACAACAAGTATCTAGATTGTCCTATCTATGTGAATTGGATTGTGGTTTCACAGCAAATTAATTTTTATTTAAGACAGCTAGTTTTTTACTTCTACGTGCAAAATTGTGAAAGTTTCTTTGAAATAAATACCTTACGGCCTAAATTAAAAGTCGAAATTATTGACCATACCCATTACCCACCCTAGATCACTTAATGGACGAACTGCCTTAAATAGACATTGTATTATAAATGCAATAAATAAATCAGATAAGACAATCTAATTGCTTATACCTTTGCTATCTTCAAGTTCGTTAGTGTCGAGTTTCTTTGAGATATTTAGATAATGGCCAGCCACCAAAAGAATCTTAATTATGTATTGAAAGCATTATTAGCGATTGGGCTTCAATCAAAAAAGCTAAGCAAAAGTCAAGACTTTTCATTGCCGGCTATTCTTATACATTCAGTTAATATCCTACTATCACTTAGGTACCTTCTTGTTGACGTAAACAAGGACGGCGTTACATTAAAATGAATGTTTCTACAACTGAGTTTGAAGCGACTTTTATGTAGGTATGTCGTATCAGTTGGATAGAAAATGCATGTAAGGAAATAAGCAAAATACAGTAGTTATTCAAAATTATTTAAGATGTACTTAAAAAGCGAGAATGGGTTTGCAGTCGCGATACCTTCTCACATCAAGAACTGTATAATCTGAAGAATAAGTAGAAAATAATACATACTCAAAGACGACAAGAACAACGACCACTACTAAAATATAGTGCTGGAGTAGAATACAATTTATCTCTAGCGGTCACTCCACATCCAAAGTGCCTCAGATTGTTTCCTTACTGATCCAGAAAAACATATTTTCCTACTGTTATATCGGATCCTTTTTATAGGAAAAAATAATTTTTAAAGGTGAGACTCTTTCCAAGCTTTTTCCAAGTATATGTACTTATTTAAGGAACATGTTTAATTAAAAAAATAAATGAAAGTTATGACAGTTTTTTAAAATTTCCAGTACAGAGAGCCCAGCAAGGAGGCAGTGTGTGCAAGACTGTGAGACTACCACTGAGTATAACCCTGTATGTGGCTCCGATAATGTTACCTACATTAACCCTGGGAAGTTCGTCTGCGCCCGTAACTGCGGGATTAGTAAGTTTTTTTAATCAGTCCATATACTTCATCACCAAGGTTTGCATTTATCATATTATTATAGTACCATTATTATTTATTTTTATTTATAAACGAACTTATTCTATCTATTATATATGTAAGTATTAAATGTTTATGTATTTAAACATATTACTATATTTAGTTTAGCTATCATATTTTACAATGCTGCAAGGAGTTAGATTAATTGTTAGATTTAGTTAGAATTTAAATTGTTCTGCTTTAGACATAGGAATACGAGTTGTGGTACCCTAATGTCAAATGGAAGTAGTTAGCGCTTTGGCACAGAATTTCTCCTATTTAAGCGCTAGCTGATAAATGTTGTAAAATGTACCTTTGTTACTTGGCCAAATAAATAATAATAATAATTATTATTATTGATTTTGAAATGATATTTCAGCTCGGCGTAGTAACACCGGTAAATGATGCATGTAAAACGGGCCTAAGCCAAGTGGGCATCGTTTGGGTTGGTTAAGTGGGTTTTGTTTCCAACTGTAGAAACTTGCGTACAATTCTGCATGTATTTAATATCACTGCTTTCTGTAGGGTAATGTAAGTGTGTTTAGGTAAGTCTATTGTTTTTAATGAATTGTGGAGTTGTTTCGGTATAATGCCTGTGGTAGACAGAACTATAGGCACTATTGTCACCTTTTGGAGGCCCCACATGCGGGCCATCTCGTCTTTGAGCTCGATATACTTGGTAAGTTTTTCAGCTATTGCAGTTTGGAGATTATGGGTATTAGGTATGGTTATGTCTATTAGATATGCTGTTTTGTTATTCTTGTCAATAAGTGTGATGTCGGGGCGGTTATAATGCACAGTCCCGTCCGTCAGTATGGCTCTGTCGAAATATAATTTATAATTGGCGTCTTCTAGTATTGTATCAGGGGTGTATTTGTAGTAAGGAGTGAGTGGTTGTGAAAGGAATTTGCCGTTTAGTGCCAGTTTTTGGTGAATAATATTGGCGACCTGGTCATGTCTGTGTTTATAATCATTCTGTACTATAGCTTTACAAGCTCCTGTAATATGTTGAACGGTTTCGGGTGCACTATTACATCTTCGACACAAATTATTTATACCGGGGGTCTTTATAATATATTTCTGGTAATTTCGAGTCTCAATCACCTGATCCTGTATGGCAAGCATGAACCCTTCAGTCTCAGGGAAGAGAGGAAGAGCGGCTGAGCCGTTCGTTCGACGCTATCCTGTCGACGTGAGGTTGGTTCAGATCGCTGAGATGTCCTCCGTGCAGTGATTTCCGGGCCCATTCGTTCATCTTAGTCTGTCTGTCCGTCTGTAATTCGTTGCTCTGAGTGGATCGGTCATTTAAATTGAGGGATGTAAGTTTTTGGTCATTTTGTACAATTGCTCGATGGAGTTCAGGTGATATTGCTTTGTTGTGGAAATATTTTCGGAGATTAACAATTTGTCTATTGTGTAAGTTAATATATCAATAAGTTCTCGGCATCAGACCTAGGAAGTGTGAGTCTTTCGACACAGGACCGTGGACGACGCTTACTATTCTTGGTCATTGTTGTATTTATATATCTTTGTAAACTTTTCAAGTTGTGTTTCGCCCAAGTGATGATGCCAAAGGAGTATGTTAAAATCGGTATTGTGTACGTATTTATTGCTTTGCTGATGTTTCTAGAATATAGATGTGTTTTTGTTATAGCATTGATCCTGTGCTGGAATTGTTGTTGCAGGTTTGCTTTTATTTCCTTTTGGTGCAATTCTTTAGATTGGTGATATCCTAAGTATTTATAAGTTTCGTTATGGTCTAGAGGGTCTATAAGTTGTCCTTTGTGCATTTCATAATTATGTTTGTAGGTTTGTCCCGCTCTGATTGAGTTTACCTTGCATTTGTCCACACCAAACTCCATGCAGATATCACTAGAGTATGTTTCCGTTATCTCAGCTAGCCTTTGAAGGTCTTTTTCAGTTTCGGCATAGAGCTTGATGTCATCCATATATAATAAATGATTAAGTTGGTAGTTTTGTTTGTCGGTCGGTGAGTCGCTGCTATTTTCTAAATATTCTAAACAATATCCAGTATTTGTTGCAGTTAATAAGTTTGATAGTGGATTCAACGCGAGACAAAACCACAAAGGACCAAGGGCATCGCCTTGGAATATTCCGCGTTTTATTTTAATGGAAGCTGTCTCCAGGCTTCCAGCAGGTGAGGTTAGCCTAAGTCGCGTTGTCCAATTTGTCATGGTATCCTTTAAGAATGTCACTATTGTTCCAATTTGTCATGGTATCCTTTAAGAATGTGTCATGGTATCCTTTAAGAATTTTATTATTATTATTATTATTAAGGGGCATGGGCCTCCCTTCGAAACGCGGTGGGGATTTAGTCCACCACGCTGGCCCAATGCGGGTTGGTGGATCGCTCGTCGTTCGAAAACGAATTTTTTAGACATGCGAGTTTCATCACGATGTTTTCATTTACTGAGCAATTGATAATTAATGAGAAATCTGTACGTAAATCCGAAAAGACTAATTTAGTGGTACAATTCAGGGCCGCACCAGGATTTAAACTCACAACCTTCCGGTTAGAAGTCTAGCTTATACCAACTGGGCTATCACCGCTATCAGTGAGTGTTATGTTAATTAAATGTTTCTATGACATAATAATAGGACCTACAATATATTAGATTTGTGACGCTGAAAATCAAAAGGTAACTACAATATTGGGGGATAGTCGTTAAGGTTTATAATTACTGTGATGAGCTCATCACAGTAATTATAAACCTTAACGACTATTGTCAATCAAAAGTGGTACTTTTTACTAAACAGTCACATTTAATGTAGTTACATAAAAGGTAAAATCAGGGGCTGATTTCACGACATCTGAATGGATTTAGATGAAAGGGCTATGAAGGTTTTGGCAATCCTACACGTACGCGATTTTTTTTTATTGTGACTAACATTAGATCAGGCAGGAATGCATCGATACCTAATTTTCAATGAACTAGCTTATATGCTATGTTTCCACATTTATATACTTGACTAGTTCACCTCTCGGGCAAGGCGCGGATAAAAGCTAGGAAATTCTAATAAAGTAAAATAAATCCTTTCCTTACTAATATTATAAACGCGAAAGTTTGTATGGATTTAAGGATGTTTGTTACTCTTTCACACTCAAACAGCTAAACCAATTTTGATAAAATTTGGTATGGAGGTAGCTGACATCCTGAATTAACACATAGGCTACATCATTTTCTCATATTCTCACGGGAACGAAGTCCTGGGCGGAAAGCTAGTTATTATAAATAAATAAATAAATAAATTACATAACTAAAAATATTCTAGAGTAAATCTTAAGACTAATAATTTCCGAGGTAGTTCAATCTATAAATACGGGTACCACGACCGGACCGGATCGGAGATTTACTCTTTTTCCGGACCTATCCGGTGACGTCAGGGTTAACCCTGCGCCCGGATATTGTTCCAGCCTCACATTGGGTAGATATGGTACAGTCCATAGTCTACGTTAGAAGTGTTTAGCCGCCTAAACCTTAATCCTTGTAAAGCTGTTACAAACAGTGATAAGGTTTTTGTATTGTGTTTAGTTAGCACAAATTCACTATGCTCGCTTTCAAAGTTTCGGGAAAATTATGTACCCTTCTCGTATGTTATTCTGATTTCTTAGCTACATTGCAAAGTTTTAAAAAAAATCGTTTAGTAGCTTTTGTGTGAAGGATAATCAAACATCCATCTGTCTTCACAAACTATTGTATTTAAAAGTAATATACCTAAAAGATTGGAAGAAAGAATAGATGCCTCCGGCTCCGGTCGGCAAAACATGGAATCAATTTCTTATTCTCAACGACTTTTAGGCTCATATTACAGGAGACTCAAATTTTTATCTATACTTAAGTATTGATTCTCTTTTTCTATTACTATCAAAATGACAAAGACGACTGCTACCTAAGTGTTGTTCGGAGTCTGAGTCGCTTTTTGTAATACGGACCTTAGACTTCGATAAACTTGGGTAAAAATGATAATATAACGTTATCATAATCAAGCATTGTGTTTATTTAACATTTTCTATTTTAATTACAGATGTGTTCGTGTCAAGGCGAGGTAGATGCCCCAACGATGTTCCCCAATTTGCGTTCCCACGCCCAGTTATGGGAAAATTTTCAGAAAATGAACCTATATAGATTTTTAAGCTTAGTTTTTGGATAACATCTTCAATTCTTCAAATGTGACTTCTATTTGTTAATATGACCCTCTACTCCGAAAGGCATAATATAGCTGTATCATAATACAAAGTGAAAAAAAGCGAAAATAGATAACACGGAGTGATATACTGGTATCCAGATCATAGTGAATACAGTAGTCTCTATTTGTGAAAACTGGGCCCAGACACATTAGATTTGAAATGTATGAGCTTGATATGGACTGACCACGTGTCAATAACATAAATTTTAATAATTTTTGATTTTTTAAAATGAGAAATTGTCTAGAAGTCTAAGGTAGCTTCGAGTGTACTTGGTAATGGTGTTTTAAATCTCAATTTTGACGTGGCTTGGAGCGTCTATCACACTCATTGCAGCCTCATAGAAGACTTCAAAAGTCCTGAAAATCAAGTAACATTCCTTATTTTAAGAGTTTTTTGTAACGGTGTTTAAAATCAAATATGAAACAACCGAATACTCGTTAAAAAAACCAGAACAAAACATATACAGGGTGGTCCAGCAAGTGACGACGTCCAAAAGAAAAATTTGGCATGATGTTTTGCGGAACCAATTTTTTAATGTATGTATGTATGTATTTATTCTTTATTGTACAATGATAACATAGAGGATAACAAGTTTACAGTAATAGGAAGTTTTGTTTATAAGCGGTGTGGCTTGGCGTTATATACTATTTAATCCATTTTCTTATATGTATGAATGATTTAAAATATTTATAAGCATTGTGTATTTATTATTAAAAACTGAAATAACTGTAATTGAATTGTTTGTGTAGATATTTCATTTAATTCGTATATTCTTTACGAGATCTTTAATTCGTATATTCTACGAGATCATTTGTGATTTATAATTATACTAAATAAATACTTTTTAGTTTATAGCGATCGATGTTTCTAAATATTACAGTTTCGTCCAATTTATATTATTATAAGATGGGTTAACTCTTGACCTCAATCTTGACTTGAACATAAGGTCAAAGATGAGGTCGACGATGGAGCGAGTTAACCCAGAAAATGCCTATAACGGCACTGATAGTCCCACGCACCGACGGAACACAGCAAGCTGAGTTAACTCTTGACCTCAATCTTGACCATAAGGTCAAAGATGAGGTCGACGTTGGAGCGAGTTAACCCAGAAAATGCCTATAAAGGCACTGGTACTCCCACGCACCGACGGAACACAGCAAGCTGTTTGGCGTCGGACTTCGGTAGGAGGGTGGTCGCGAACCAGACGGCCCTTTACAGAGCCTACCACACCGCATGACACCATAGGACGACACCTCAGATTCAGAAAAAAATGAAGTGTCGTTGCCTGGGATAGATTACTAGGATTAGGAGGCAGGTATCATTTATGTTTCCTTGTCACCTCTTACGACACCCACGGAAAGAGGTGGGGTGGTGTTATTCTCAACCGATCAGCACAAGGTTAAGTCAATCTAAATTGTAGCAATTAATAGCTATTGCAATGACCATATTTTGTATTTTCAACAACTGTTGTTTTTTCAACAACAGAGCAACTGCTCTGTTTAAAAACTTTTATGTTCTAGAAATTCGTATTACTAAGATAACGAGCGTGTTCCGTTAATTAATTAAAAGAGTTCGGTTAATTTGGTAAAAATAAATATTCTTAAAAATTCTTAATTGTAAAAGTTAAATTATTATATCTTGCGTGAATGGAAAAAAAAATTACTTTGAGTGCTTGCCTACGGTGAATCGAGAGTAATTGAATAGGATAAGATACCTAAATACTTCATTTTTTTTCCTTTATGTGATATTCAAAGTTTCATGCTATATGTATATACTTAGGCAAAACGGCGAGATGAAATGTCAACATCGCATTTCAGTAACGAGATTATAAAATACGGGTCCGAATCAATTATTTAAATTAGAATAGATAACACTTGGCTTCTAAACCAAACTAAATACAAACATTTTGATAGGAGGGTGTCGCTTGAAAGTACTTTGTGTTAACTCTTGTTCTTTTAGTAAAGTAATCTATGGTACCCTTAAATAAATACAACGCAAGTAAATGTATTTTATTTCTACGTTGGTGACTTTTTATGAAAAAAACATGGGAGATAGGAAGAAACCAACTTCATGCGAAATACTATTATAACAGACAATAGTTAATCACGCGAAACAGTTGTTTCATGAAAACTACCAACATTGTAAATGAGTTAAAGGCAACGTCAAGATCAACATGCTGTCGTGTGTACATCTATTCGTAAACAAAACAACTTATTCCCCCTCGCAGTGCCCTCCAAATATTTACAAGACGTCGTCATTTTACGATTTTTACACGCCGCAGAACCAGCAGAACCCCTTCCATTGCGCGTCCGGCACGTTACAGTAATGGCTAAACTTCGCGGATTACAGCAGCCTATAATGTGTTGACTATTACGGCTAATTTCCTCCAGGCAACTTGCCTTTATTGCCATTCTTACGTCACGTGAATTTGTTCCTCTGTCCCTATTGTGCTCGCAGAATTATACACTTGCCTATTTTGTAAGGAACTCGTCTATTTTAAGCAACAATAAATGAGAAACATTAATCTCTTGCAGACGAGCTGAGGGGAACCTAAAAAGGGATTCTCTGGCACGTATTATGAAGCCTCCTGTAGCAGTTTATCAGTGATAAAACGTTTAATAAACACAACATAAATAGTAACCCAGCTAAGAGCTTCAAGTGGCAAACTTTGCCTTTGATATCTGAAAATACATGCGAGTAGTAGGTTTGAAATGGTTTCTATTCCATTTGAAAATCAGGCCAGTGTATGAATGCTGTCGGGTCACTGAAAAAGGTATTGAATACTATTGGTTCCATTCATGTAACCACGGGTTTACGATGAACAAATTGAATCCATACCTCTTCCAAATATAACCGAATGGGGGTAGGAATCGAGCCTCTTAAGAAGGTGTTCAATAAATGCAGGCACTTGGCCTCTTTGATTATGAAAAAGGTGAAGAGACGGTGCCAAGGGGCAAACAGGTGGAGTGGAGAAAAGGGTGTGTCGGGGAAATTGTGTAAAAATCACCCTCGAGTGAACCTCGGCGCTAAGTGCGTTTATTTTGTCACGACGAAGCCGACTGGTCGCTATTTATTAGATTACACACACTTATGCTCGTATCACAATTGGAAATAGCACAGCACTATTATAAATGTTGGATAACTTTGGGTTTTCAGTAATTTTAGAAAACATTGGATGTTATCGGAAACTCAATGAGTAAAAGACATGTAGATATTATTGATTAGGTACAGGCGATCGATGAAATAAATAGGTACATTGTAATATGGTGCTAACTAAAATATAGTTCAAAGTCAAAAGAGTATTGCTCTACCCTAGGCAAGCGACCTTTTACAAAATTTTAGATAAATTGGTGACGTAGGTAGTGTAGGTAGGTACTGAAGAAAATATAAGTTATAAGAGTACCAGTGAGATGTCCGTAGTTGGAGAGAAGTAAAATCACGTTGTAGGTTGGATATGAACTGATTTATTGGGAAATTGGTGGCTCTTATATGGTAATTTTACAATGTTAGGGACGGTCATCTATTAATAGAAATAATTGGAATTTTAGCTAATTAAACCTGACATTTATAAGTATAAACAATGGTTCATGTTACAAAGGTCTTCTATCTATATCTTTATCTATCTATACATATTATAAAGAGGAAAGATTTGATTGTTTGTTTGTTTGTTTGCATCGAATAGGCTCCGAAACTACTGGACCGATTTGAAAAATTCTTTCACCATTAGAATCCTACACTATCCAAGATGGACATAGGGTACATGATTTTCCCGAATTCCTACGGGAACGAAGTCCCGCGCGGGAAGCTAGTCTCTCCATAAAAGGCATTGTTTAAACAATATATGTGCATGATTCTACAATACGTCATAGGTATGTCATTCAGGGTTGCTTACGTCACAGGTATTTTTAAGGCTGCTCTTTCACTTTAAGGGTGCCCACACACTACACCACCCCCCTTTTTTTTTGAGACAAAAATTAATTAAATTTTTGGCTTTGTAACGGAAGCATTACTGTTTACTGTTGCAATAGCAGTACTTTAAGCCAATATAAATTACAATACGTGTAGTTGTTAATACAATTATTTAAGTAAAATATTTGACGTCAAAGGAATGTGTTTTTTTTTAAACAATTTTTGGCTTTCATTCTAAGAGAAAACATTATTACATTACTTGACAGAAGTGGACACTAGACGTATGATAACATACATGAGAGTACATGGATCGACAACAGTTGACATTATTGTACTGTATTTGTATTTTCATCAAGGTCACAGCTTCTTCTTCTTATCGTGTAGGTATAGTCTCGTGTATTGCGAACTTGGCTAACCCTGGTGTCAGAGTTTTCAAACCGCACAATGGCCTCTGACTTGGTCACAGCTAAGGCTAGTGCTATAATATTTTATTAGGGTGTGCAATGTGCGTACACTTCACCACCCCCCTTATTTTTGAGACAACAATTGGTTATGTAAGTTCTTGGCTATTCCAACATTTTTCCTCCTTTAATTTATATAATTTAAAATATCAACTATTCTCACATAGCAAACTCGTTGACACCATGATTGAATGAAGGACTAGACTTGGACACCCAATGTACTATTGCGAGGGCTAAAATATTTTTTTGTCCAACCGGAGCTCATCCACACACTACACCCGACGCACACTACACCCGAATCGGATGAACATCCATGACATTAATTATGAATTGTAGGTAGCAAAAAAGGTTTTAGCGAAATATTACAAGAAGGTTCCGTAATCCCTGCTTACCCTAATAGAAGATCAGTGTGTGAGTAAAGTTTTGTAAACACAACGATTTTAAAGGTACTGGGAATTCAGTAATTACATATGTGATAATTAAGTCAATCATTGCATTTTAATATCGGTAAGGTAATGAACTCACATCCTGTCTAAACCGTTAAATAATGTAAGTCGCTGACAGCTCCTAATAGTCAGCTATAGCCATCTATTCCATTCTTTTGAAAAGGGCCTGATTCGCCATACATTGCTTCTATAAAAAAATAATTTCATTGAAGGTGCTAACTAAATACAGCAATGTATAATGTATAACAGATATAAAACTCTGCAAAAGTGACTAGTAAGTACTAAACTTGAGCAATAAAACGTTTTTTCAATAAATCACGAATAAATGCGTTAACAAAATCTGTAAATAGAAAACCGAACAAGAGCGTGTCGGGCCACGCGCAGAGTAGAGTTCCGCAGCTACCCAAAATACATTTTATTACTTCATCGACCATTACTCGTTAACTTAAAAAGTCAATTTAGCTGTGATAGTTTTCCTTTTGACTTCGTATTTATACTACCAGTGCGAATTTTTGAAAATAACGTCTTAGTAGGTGAAGGAGCGGAAAGGTCACACTATGAGATCGATACCGACTTCTTGAATGTATCGTCTCACAGATAATGCTGTATGAGGGCGATCATTATCGTGCATAAGAAGTGAATTATCACCCATATTTGTAAGGAACGGATCTGCATGTTCATTCAGGATTTCCATTATGTACCTTTCTGCAGTTAGGTTGCCATTTTCAATGAAAACAAGGTTTGTTCGTCCTTCTGAACAAATGCCGGCCCAGACGTGGAGGGACCCGCCGCCATAGGAGACCGTTTCCTTAAAACATGCTTGAACCAAACGTTCTCCAGGACGTCGATACACCCTGTCCCTTCTATCGTTGACGTATAACGCAAATCTCGATTCGTCAGTAAACAATACACGTGCCCAATCTTCTTCGATCCAAGTAGCGTGTTCCGTCGCAAAACGCAATCTTGCAATTTTATGATGATGTTCGAGTTTTGGACCCTGGGCTGGTCTATATGGTTTTAGGTTAGATTCTGCTACGCGTCTTCTTGCTGTATCATCACTAATATAGTCTGTCCTGGTCTGTTACAGATGGTGTTGGATCGCAACTGCTGTTAGATGTCGATTCCGTAGTGAAGTCGTGACGATAAAGTGATCTTCTCTCGCTGTTGTACACCTTGGACGACCATTTCCTGGTCTTCTTAGATGTTGTCCAGTTTCTACATATCTTCTCAGCACTCTTTGGACCGTGGAAAGCGTCACACCTCTGTTTCTGGCCACTTTGCGCTGGCTTAGTCCAAGCCCTAGCATAGTGATGATTCTGGTGCATTCTTCTAAGCTGAGAGGCATGATTTTATGCAAAATATTCAAACTGAATAATGAAAAGTCATTTTCAAGTCCAATATCATCCAAATATTTATACATAATTCAAAACAAAGTTAAAAAAGTCAAATTTGAAAAAAGGAATCGCAAATTTAAAATGAAACGTTTTTATTTCGTAAGTATTTTATAATGCAATTTCAGGATAAAATGTGAAAAAAAAAGATTGCATGTAGTCCGCATATCTTCTCTCAGTTTCATTTCATAAGCAAGACAAGTTAACTTTATAATTTCTTAAAGATACCAACTGTTTTCAGGGTGACCTTTTATTTTTGCGGACAAGTTTATTAATAAAAAATATTTTTATTGGTACTTTCTACTCTTGCTACTAAGTTAATGAGAAGGGTGCTGTTGTTTGGTCTCAATGAGAAGGAGTTTGCAACACATTTTCCTAATAAATATGTTAACAGACTGACCTAATGCGGACCCCTGATATATATGCTACTGGGGTCCGTGGACCCCAGTTTAAGAAACCCTGCTTTAGAGCAAAGAGACAGGGCAAAACTGTAAGGATTCGTAGTTGACTACAGAACCCTAAAGTACATTGTTTCATATCATTTTATGAAGGTAACTACTTGTTGGTTCAAGTTTCACGATACATTAGCGAAAAAATATGAGCACGTAAATGTCATATCTTTATCGCGTGTCATTTTTAGTAACACAATATTCTTTAAAGTGGCAGGCGACTACGTAGCTACGTTATATCACGTCATATCTACGGTAGCGTCAACGGCACTAGAAAAGCAATTTTGGAGACAGTGTTGCTGCTGCTTGAAACTGCTACTTTCGGCAATTGGTCTCGAGCATTTCGTTATGTAGTGCCCTCATGCTATACTTCTGTATCTAAAGTATACAGCCAACTTCAATGTGTTAGTAAGCATAGTATTTTTATTTCAATGCTGAACTCAACTGTGTCAACCGTGTGGTGATCGGTTGAGAATAACACCACCCCATCTCTTTCCGTGGGTGTCGTAAGAGGCGACTAAGGAAACACTAATGAGACCTGCCTCTTATTAATCCATCCCAGGCAACGACACTTCATTTTTTTCTGAATCTGAGGTTACGTCCTATGGCCTCATGCGGTGTGGTAGGCTCTGTAAAGGGCCGTCTGGTTCGCGACCACCCTCCTACCGAAGTCCAACGCTAAACAACTTGCTGTGTTCCGTCGGTGCGTGGGAGTACCAGTGCCTTTATAGGCATTTTCTGGGTTAACTCGCTCCATCGTCGACCTCATCTTTGACCTTATGGTCAAGATTGAGGTCAAGAGTTAACCCATCTTATAAAAATATAATAAAAAGAACTAGAAATGAAATACCTAAGTAGCCAACAAGAATAGTATTTAATTAAAACATATCTTTATTTCATTCGTTAAGTCAGTTTTTCTGCAAGAGTACTTAGTTTAAAACTACCGCGACTTTATCAAGTTAAGAATATCAGAAACCGAGTAAAGTATTCTTAAAACTCTTTATATTAAGTGTGCCTAAGTTTGCTTGTTCTCAAGTCAACCTACAAAATATTTTGGAGTCCCTTGCAATTATCACTCCACGTCGCATTGTGATATTGATAAGTCTAATTAGGTACCTAAATATTTAAGAAATTCATTTTGCGAATCAACAAAGTATCAGGACTAAGGTATCGTACAGTTAAGTTGGCAACACTATTCCTGGAGCTCGGGAGCGAGGACGCGTTCCCAGGAAGACGACATAATTAGTTTCAGCTAAATCCCCTGCGATTGTACAACATTTAGTCTTTGATGTCCTCATAATCTTGTTATGGCAGCAGCGACGACCGTATACAGGCTGCATATAAACTGCGCTTTCTAATCCTCTGTATATCTTAAGGATTGATCTTCTATTTTATATGTTTGCATACTCTAATATTAAATGAATATTCTAATATTAAATTTTCGTCAGGGACTTCGTTTCCGGATAAATTCGCGAAAATTATATAGCCTAAATGTTATTTTGATGTCTAACATACATATACACACACCGGCAAATTTAGCAGAACAACTTATGTTTTTCATACAATTAAGTCAACTTTAGAGTTTATAAATTGAGATTTTTAATTGATGCTGTTGTTAAAATTTTATGCTTAGTTTGGGCCAAAATGTTTGTCTGTTAAAATCAAACATACAAGAAGTTTTCAAGAATGTGCCGCATGGCCAAAAGATAACAATGCAAATACCTCTTCGTACAACTTCATATGAAAAATTTAAAGATTTTTTTTTTTATTGACTATATGAGAGATTTTAGGCTTTTTGTCAGTTTTTGTAAAAAAACAGAGAAGACCATTTTAAAAATTTATAGTTATGCACGTAAAACTTATATTTTTAGAACTCCCAAGCTAAGTCGATTGTATAAAACCGGTGTATGTATTTCTGGAATATTTTAATTAAAATCTGTACAATAGTTTTCGAGTGAAGGAGTAAGGAGAAATCCCCCAAAACTTTCGCATTTATAATACAGGGTGTAAAGGAACAGCTTAGCAAATACTTAAACGGTGGAATCTACCCATAATTATAATCAGCTTCAAGTAATTATTTTTTCCCGGAAATGTCAAGTTCAGGAGTTTTCGTTATTTACCTACTTTGGCCCTACGCAACGTACCGCGTAACCGCACCCCGCGCGCGCTTTCCCGCACCGCGCTGCTCTCGGAATACGATGTACATTGCTGGTTTTCATGTTTTACGGTGTTATTGTTGTTTTTTAATGCAAAATGGATTGTATTCGAATAAATAATTTAATTTTAAAGCAGAAAATATTTAAAAACTTGAAAAAAAATCAAAAAAATTCCGGAGGAAAACTCCACTGGAAAATCATTTAGAATGCTGGTCTGAATTCAGGGTTCTAGTTTTTGCTAAGCTGTCCTTTACAGGGTGTATAGTATAATTAGAACTCTACTCAGGCCCGTATTCTTGAATGCGTCTCAGTCGTGAATCAAGCTTTAGAACAACTTTTAATTTGAGATTGTATTCTAGAACGTCACTTTCGTTGATAAAAGTTCCACTGAGTGCTTTGAGTATGGATATTGAGTGACATTCAGGTGACATTTGAAATGTCACTCAGCAGATGTCAGGTCTGATCTTTGTTTACGTGAGACAGGCTTTCTAACTTTTCTCTAAGCATTCCCGCGTTTTTTTTCCTGTCATGTATCAGTTTTTGACACTTTAGACAGTTGCACTGTTCCTATTCAATGTAAAATGTTGAAATATATCATAAAATAATTTTTAATGTAAGTTGCTGCGTAAAACGTAAAAATATTGTCAATAATACCAAAAATGCAAATCAAAGCAGACTTCCATTATCATAAAACCATAGCCTATATAAAAAAATTAGATGACATCAGATCGGGTTTTAAAACTAGTTTCAGCTGACATAATTCAACTTAAAATGCTTTCTTGAATAAGATCAATGCTTAACATTTGATTTGAACTTAAATCTAGTTTTGGATGATGAGAGTTCAAAATGACACTTGAGACGCCATCAAGAATACGGGCCTAAAACTCTATTGGGCGACATAAATGTTTAGTTCTTTATTATCTTATCATGCGAATTTGTCATGAGTCACAAGGTTTTTCGTGTAGATTTTGTATTGTCACTAATTGAACTGACAAAGGTAAACCAGCATTCTAAGCACAAACCGCGAGTCGCACCTCTTCACTTCGAGCTCTTCGAGGGTGGTAAACTTCACTTCGGTTGCGATTCGTGATCGGCTACCGTCACTTTTGAACCTGTCATCAGAATGGCGTGACTCACGGGTTGTGCTGGAGACGTCGCTAGGTTTTAAACATTCAGGACCTTCCTACAAATGATAAAACTAAAACTTAGATAAAGTCTTAAAACGGCTAATGTATTTTTTTTTCATACTAAATGACATAGGTAAGTCGGTTTTAGACATTGGCTAAGTGGTGTTTTATTTTTTTGTGGTAGTGTAGTCAATTTTTGAGTTAATTTACATCTACAAAATCTAAACAACTAAAATAAAATTGTAAAGGATAGTAAATGTGATAGCTGTAAGTAGATGACTAGGAGCATTATTATGGCTCATTGACTTCGATCTAAGAAATGTTACCGTTACATGTCACATATTTCTTTCACAGAACATGTAGTTTACATGTAGTTTAAACCTAACAGACTTTTCACAACATTTCCCATTGGATGAAGGAAAGAGAAAACAACATTTATTGTAGGTAGCGCTATCTCTTGTTCCCTTTAATCGATTGGCTATAAAAGCTAACATGCCTACAATGTTCGGCTGTCCTAAAACCAAATGTTGTGGCCGATGTAGATTTTACAGTGACACTGCCTAAAGTTTACGATAGGATATCGATTCCCGTTAAGCCGAATTTACATTTCAATGGGAGTCCTCATTATTTTGTTTCACTTAATCTGTGAATCGACGAAATGTGTTCATTCTGGATTCCATTTTCGATACAGTCGTATAACTTTAAAATTAACAATGTTGTATTATCCCCGACATTCATCGTTTATAACTTTCAAAAAACTGAACCAATTTTAATTAAATGATCCCCCATACAAAATACACTATATGCTGATGAAGTTTGTATGGGAACTCAATTTTTTTTTCGTATTTTGACCTATGTTCCTTAGGGAAGTTGTTCAGTTTCATGGACTGATTAACCACCCGAGAGGGTGAAAGAGATTTACCTAAAGCCTTGTATAGCTGAGAGCCATCACGATTACGCCAGCTTTCAAACAAAAAAAACGGTTCATCGCAACCGCATCAAATATAAGATGCCATAGAGATACACTCGTCAAACTTATAATACGTCTCTTTTTTTATCGTGGGATAAACAAAATCAGGTATCCTAAACAAAAAAATCTACTTATTATGCGACTGCGTCCGAATGTTTCATAGAATGCTCTGTCTTCAGATTTAATAATAAAATTGTACCTAACTTGTATACGTGTTTAGGTATAAAATTACAGTTAGCAACTCATAATATCATAACGTAATACAAAGTATTAATTAATGATACATTACAAAGTAAAAAACCTTATCATAAGCATTAATATTAAAAGTCGATTTCATTAAACAGCTGAATACGTAGACTTTGATAAAACTTTGATGCCCTTGTATCCTAACTAAGTCTCGGCAAACACAATTAAAACAACATTTCATGTGTGGAAGGATTTCAAAGACTTAAGGTATAATTTTCTGTTGTAAATCCCTGTTTTAAGGGACCCCTCAAACTTCAACGTCCTCAGCCCTAAAGGAAATTTTAATGGCGGCTCTGTATTTCAACAAATTTACTCCTTCCGTCCTTTTTCATCGCCTTGAGTGTGAAAGAGTAGGGTATGTTGGATTGATGATGACATTCGCCGTTTACATTCTTTAGTGCCGTCCTTACTTAACCAAGCTGCGCTTTAGAAGTTGTTTGTTTGGGTTTTAAATTACTTCATACGTTGCCTGGTTTCTAGTCCTTTTCTCATCTATCTGACCAATTTCTTAGTAGCTGTACTTCAACTAATCGTTAAGTATATTTGGTTTCACTGAGTTTTATAATTTTGGAAGTGTGTACCTAATTTTTCACTAATATGAAAATCTATACCGTCAAATTTTATTCCTTTACTTCACTTCGCTAGATGAAAGTACCCATGAATATGTACAACGTTTAGTATGAGACTATCATTCCTACTCAAAAAAAACTGTTCCAAACTTTTCACTCAATCCGTCTTGACCAAAATGTAGGGAACAGCTGATTTTTTTATTGAGTAAAAAAAGTTGATCCGATATTTATGGATAATTTTGTCTGGCGAAGGGAACGACTAAAATTACATGTTGTTATTGGAAACATCTTCTACTATAATTTCATGGCATTTCCAATTAAACCTGTACCTTATAGAATAGAATGACGGTAATTACGTTTTATGAAATAAAACCGTTTTGTTAAATAAAAGAGCCATAAATAAGGAAAAGATCCGTAATAGCCCATAAAAGAGCTTTAAGTGTCGATGCATCAATATAATACATTTAGAATACTTAGTCTGCCCATTTTATTTATAAACTATATGAAACCTATAGTGCCAGACGGAACAACTGATCACTTAAGCTTGAATCTAGAATCACAAATGATATGTATTAAAAAACACAATAAATAAATGGAATTAATTTCACTTTGTTTTTGAAACTGCCACAGTAACAAAATCCCGGACTTACTTCAATTTAAAACCTTAGCTTACAGCATCTACCTTTAAAATATCAATACGTAAACAACTACCAAGAGAAACAAAAATCGAGTTTTCGATTTCGCCCAGAGGGAGAAGGGGGAATTGGCTAATGAAACGGACCGACATCCATTACTTCACCTGATGCCTCTGTCATATTTCCATATACATACATACACAGCATACGTAACGCACAAACAGACAGAGTGATTTACCTGCACTTATAACGAGCACTCAGCTCGATACTACGAGCGTGTGCTAGTTCAAAACAAAGTGTAAAGTTTTATGTGCTTCTGAGTATACAAGTATAAAAACACAGAATGTAATTTGTATTTGAGAAGATCAGTTTAAAACAACGCTGCATCTTATAAATCAAGTTAACATGTCTCAAGTTCTGAAGGAGATATTACGGAGTAATTCTGTTATAAACTTTTGATAAACAAATAACTTTTAGATTTTAGTATAAAATTGTTTGTGTCTCGGAACTTGCTACTTGCAGAATAAAGTTTAATGCGGTTTCAATATAGCGGGGCTTCGTTTGACAAAGATATGTGATGTGACTAGATGTGTTTAAAAAAAAATTGAAAATTAGCTTTTATTTCAATATATATTTTTCGTATTTTTCTAGGCAAGCATTTTTCTAGGCATTTGATACCCATGTCATGGAATTGCAAAATAAAATAACTAATCCACTATCTTGGGTGGTTGGCCATTTTGATTTTATAATGACGTCACTTAGCTAACCATGATGCTTTTGCTTTGTCATTCAAACGAAACCTGTATGCAAAATTTTCATCTCAATCGATTGAGAGTAACTTAAAATTCAGTTTCAACTCAGTTTTTAATTATTAAAACTCAGTTGCGATATTTTACCCAAACAAATAAACAGACGTACGTAAATTGTAAGTTATAATTAAACGCCTGTGAAAAAAATCAAGGGTGTCACATGACCGTGGGCGAGTTGCACCGATCTGACGAGAAATGAAAAAACTAGGAATTTTAGGAAGTACTGTTGATACAAGCACCACGTGAGAATTAACTAGCTGAAAGATTTAGTTGTTTTTTTTCGTTGTGATAGCAATTTCCAGGACCAGGTTTTTATAAGAGAAAAAAATAAGAAAAATTACGTAAAAAATTCTCAAGGGACTGGCATCACGGGGGGAAAGCCTAGTTATACTTACATACATAAGAACAAGAAATAAACTTTATTTAAATGACACAAATATCTTATTACTAAATATTTTGCAGCTATTTAATATAGGGCATTTTTACAGTCATGGCCAGGCCAGGCTCGCATGCGTGCCACCCACAACTTGTTTCATACATGTTTTTCTTTTCCTGCCAGCGTGTGGCGCGCCTTAAAATAAAAACACGCATGATATAATTTTCCACGTTAAAAAAATGTATGAGTCACCGACTTCAATCCCAAAAACAGTTTGCACAAAGTAGATAACTAGTATTTTTTGCAGACTACAATGCCTATTAGCAGATAACCACAAATGAAAATGTCACTCATTTATTTAGATGATGTTCTGGTTTGTAGTATTTTTGTGTTTTTGTTGATTTTTTTAAAAGGGCTGAATCATTTTCGATAAAATTTATATGGGACCACCTCTGGAGTATATTCTTTCAAACAAAATAATAATTTTGAAAATCGGTCCATAATTGGCGGAGAAATCGGTGAACATACATAAAAAAATACATACATCCATACATACATAAATAGGCTGATAAACACATTACCCTCCTTTGCGTCGCGCAGTCGGGTAAAAATACATACAGTTAAAAAGAGCCCAATGTCATCTAAATAGACGCTGACTCAGATATAGATAAACTAGGTATACATTCCAGTTTTGTTGGTCCGTAACCCTGGGATAGAATAGCTATACTTAGATAATGTTCGCACACCCATTTAAACAATCAGAAATTATTTTCATGAAGAAAACATTCAATATACAATTGATTTACTTAGATCCACATGAAATTGAAACAGTTTTTAAAACTTACTGATATTATGATAGATAGATAGAAATTCTTTATTCCACACAGTCACAAAAAAGTTTTAAATAACTAAATAAAAAATGCGCAAAGGTGGCATGATCTTGTCCTGCAATTTATATCTCTGGCAAGACCAGTATTAACTAACTCGATATCCCACAAAAGATTTAAGCGAAGCAGAAGTTAGTCTTAAGAGATTTGAGGTCTATCGCAGCCTGAAGGTTGGGCGAATGCTTTCCAATTTGCAAGTATAACTAAAATACATTTCTAAGGATCACCTATCGGGTAACAATTACTAATATTTTTTTATGTTTTGTTCCAAAAAGATATATAGGTTGACCAGTCATCTAAGGATGTCTGAAGCTTCTATCTAGTGTTAGCTAAAAAAAGTTACTCAAACAATTTTGCTGAATTGAGCAAGTGGCAGAGAAAATGGCCTGGAGACATTTTTGTTCCCAACCACTTGTCACTACTATACTATATTTTTTGCATCTACATGATACGTAATTACCTTTATAACTCTACTAGCAATCTACCCGGGACTTCGTTCCCGTGGGAATTTGGGAAAATTATGTAGACTATGTCCATCGGGGATAATGTAGCTTTCTAATGGTGAAAGAATTTTTGAAATCGGTCCAGTAGTTTCGGAGCCTATTTCAATGCAAAGAAACAAACAATCAAATCTTTTCTCTTTATATATGACTAGCATTCCGCTCGGGACTTCGTTCCCGTGGGAATGCGGGAAAATCATGTAGCTTATGTCCATTGCGGATAATGTAGGATTCTAATGGTGAAAGAATTTTTCAAACCGGTCCAGTAGTTTCGGAGCCTATTCAATGCAAACAAACAAACAATCAAATCTTTCCTGTTTATATATTGGTATAGAAAATTTCAAAAATGTATCACCGTCGATTATGCCAGCTTTCAAACAAAGAAATCGCATCGAAATCGGTCCATTCATTTAGGAGCTACGATGCCACAGACGGACACACAGATATTTTTTTTTGTCGGGGGTTAAAAATGATGTGATTAGTACGAGTATTTGCCTGAACCAAAAATCTTTAATGCGCATATGAATGAGCATTTCTCTTCGCGAAAGACAAGAATCGCGCCGGTTTTCACACTACGAAATCCGGCGCTATTACGAACGAGGTAAGGGCAACGTCAAGGTAAACATGAATTGCCTGACGTGCTGCTGCGTGTACAAAGCTTAATACAATTCAGAGACAGAGGCATTCACGGAAAAAATTGATTGTCACTGTTTCTGTGAAAAATCAATCAGTATTTAAATGAATGCCGGTTTTAGTTGGAAGGTTCGGTTTGTTTTTTTTTCGATGCTGCCGCTATTGTATCGCGTGGGGGTGTTATTGCGGCAGAGAATTTAATTTCATTGCAAACCTAGTTGGGCATGCGTCTTGAATATGCTACTGTGATTTTATTCTCACTTCTTCTTCCTATTGCTATCTCGGTTTCAGATTATTAACCACTGACAAAAAAATGGTGTTATAAGTTTGAAGTGTGTATCTGTGTGTGTCCCTAAGGCATCGTAGCTCCTAAACAAATGGGCCAATTGCGATGTGGTTTTGTTTATTTGAAAGCTGAAGTAATTGAGATGTTTCTTAGCTACATTTGATCAAAATTGGTTAAGAGGTTTAAGAGTTACTATAAGCGATAAATGACAGGGATTTCGTTAAGGAAGCTGTTCATTTTTGTGGGCCGATTCACATTCTCAATTTTCGCTGACTTATCTGAAGTAAATGGCATTATTGTTATCCAATAATCACTTGGTCCATACCATGTACAGAGGCCAGCGCGTCAGGTAACTCCATTTTTGTTGCAAAACCGCTCTTATTGCAACGGTACAGAGTGCACGCGTAATCTGATGTGCGGCCCTCCGTACATTGTACACGAATATAGATACTTTTTTGTTGTGATAAATATTTTCATAAAATAGGTAGTTAATTTAAAGTCGTATTTCAAAAAGCAAGTCTATAAAATTTGCATTGTTAAATAGAACATTTTCTTCAGTAAGGGCATCTATTCCACTAATCAATGGCGTCTCAACAGCGGTTAAATGACAACGGTGACCATTTTATCCGTTCAGGTGGCAAAGGTCAGAAGTATCGAAAATGTCAACCGCCTTAAACTACCTTGCAACTTTACATTTAGTATTTGGTGACCTGCCAGTCAAGGTAACTGTTATAAAATGTATGAGGTTTGGATAATTCTGCATTTTGCCACATGAACGGATAAAGTGGTCACCAATCATTCCACTGCCATTGAGACGCCATTGGTTAGTAGAATAGCAGCTCAGGGATTTGATTAATGAAAGTACTTTTGCTACGGTTTCTTCAAGAGGCCCATATTTTTGTTGTGGTCGACTCTTTTGACCCCTTTACATAAATTTCAAGAATTTTTGTGTTGGCATAACTGAGACGAAGTTTGTTTGTTAGTTAAAAAGTCATTTTTCGCATCCCTTCCTTTTGGCCATGTGTATTATAAATTGTTTCAATTTAAAAAAACAAATATTTACAATATTTATTTTAAAAAAACTTAGAAAACAATAATTATCTTCAACTCACCACTATGAAACAAAGAAAAAAAAATTAAATTTGCATCAGTACTCAAAAGGCAAGAACATTTAATTAAAATAAAACAAAACAACACAAAACTACGCCAGTACTCCTTTTAAAACAATCACAAAATGGAAATTATTTATTGTGGTCCACGAGATAGTGCTACGACGCTACGTCGTAGACGTTGCTACGAAACTCACAGAGTGTAATGTTTTGATTCTACTATGAAAATAAAATTAACAGCCACACAGGGATACGACTTTAACCTGGAGAAAAATATGTTTCTTAATATTTTGTGGAGATGGAGAAGCAATGTCACGAAAATTTAAAAATAATTATTTTTGGAGTTCTTCTATCCCCAATATTTTTTAAATAATGTCTTAACTTACATGTAAGTACTATTTTTATAAAATTTTCATTATCATGTAATTATGAAGGTTTGTTATCACATGTAATCTTTTTACATAAACATAAATAAAATTACAATTCACCAACAACGCCTAGCCCAAACCCTTAGACCTACAATGCTGACATTTGGACCAAAGGTTCTTTCAATAACGTAGGCAATTACAAAAACATTTTACGACATTTCGTACGGGAACCGGAGCATTCTCTAGTAATTCATATTAGTGCCAAATTAGTTTTTTGTGCCTATCCTATTGATTAGTGTTTTTTCAATAAAATGTTTTTAAATTAAAATTATTCCCTGAGTTTTTTGATAAATGGACTAACAATTTTCAGATCCATCCATCATAAAACGTTGTGTAGTTCTAAAACCACTTGTCGCCACATTTGACATTCATTCCAAGGTTATTAGATGGAACATTTATAACTTTTACACATACATACATATTATAAAGAGGAAAGATTTGATTGTTTGTTTGTATTAAATAGACTCCGAAACCACTGGACCGATTTGAAAAATTCTTTCACCATTAGAAACCTACATTATCCCCGATGGATATAAACTACATAAATTTCTCGGATTCCCACGGGAACGAAGTCCCGAGCGGAATGCTAGTATACAATATATATAAATTAGCCTATCTACTTAATAGTATAAATAAGTATAAATTATTTAAAAAAACTACATATATGCTTTACCAACCTATGGATAGGGAAGAGCCGGACCTCCTGTCACAAGCATTAACATGCTTAAATGGGGTCTCGACACTTGCTATTATAAAATATTGTGTTTATGGTAAATAAATATATTTTTTTTAACATGAGTATGGTGGTGATAGGTTGTTTGCCTTTCGCACACGTTACAGCAACACCCACGTGTCTCAATTACTGGCTTTTAAAGTATGCTTATTTCGACGCTGGACCCAGTGTAAAAGATTTTCCAGATGCCAACTTTAAAAATATTTTAAAGTTGGCATCTGAAAAATCTTTTACACTGGGTCCAGCGTCGAAATAACTTCCGGGCAACTTGCAAAATACGACGATTTAAATTTATTTTTAATGGTTTATTTTGATTTTGCTGCATTGATAGTTAAGAATCGCGCCGAACATTTTTCTTCGACTAAAAATTCTTTATGAAAATCCTTCTTCGCGGATAGGCGTTTGAAATTACAAAAAATATAACAAAATAATATATTTAGCAAGTATTTTTAGCAAACTCCTATTCTGTTTTTTGTTCAGAAAATTTCATTTTTCGAATAAGTATTTTGATTTTTAAAATTAAAAGAACGAGACAGAGAGATGTTAAGAAAAATGAAGCACTGTAAGTTTTGATTATTATTTCATTAGTAAAATGTTTTAGTAAAAGTCACTCCTAGTATTTTTCTGTCCATAGTAGAATCCAGCCACTCGACAGCTATTTAATTTTCAACTTTTTTTATTTACGATCTCACAGTTTGCGGACTTTATTATTTCGTAGCGATCGTCTTGGACCATTGTAAACAACTTTGTTTACATTAAACCCCCAGGCTGGGGATAATCCACCGCTGTAATTGAAACTTCTACTTAACAGTGTAACTACATTTTAATAGACGACAAAAAAATTCTCACGAAATTATTGTGCAAAAAGTTTTTAAGATTTCCATCCATCCGTACACACGAGTGTAATAGGCACGAGCCTATAATCGCTGACATGGTAGGCTCAGATTAATGTGGTTTACATCATACTACCATTGAGAGTAGCAGGGATAAAGAAATGCAATGTTTAGAGGGACATGTAGTCACAAATAATAACAAAAATTGCATTTTCAATGGATGACATGTGTGGCGCTGTTTATATATAAACGATCAAAGCAACGTAAAATGAATCTTAATAGTTAAGGAGCAAAGGTTTTTTTTCGTTCGTCGCTCCGTCTTCAGGCGACGCATTTCTCTTCGTGTTTAATAGCTAAGGAGCACAAAAGTTTGCCTAGGAAGAGTTGGTAGGCTGCTTGGGAAGATTTATGGAGGTGTTGAAATGAACTAAATATTTTAAAGCGAGACTTTCGCCATTTTATAAGTTCACCCCCCAAAAAAAGCGGTCCGTCTATGGCATCGTAGCTCATAAAACGAATGCTGACGTAATCAAGATGGTTTTTAGCTACATTTGATCTAATTTTTCTATTTTAAATAATTATATCATACTATATTTTAAAATTCCTTTGCTGCGTTTGAACGCAATAAACTCAGAAAATGCTGAACGGATTTCCGTATAGTTTTCACCAATGGATGGATTGATTCAAGAGGAAGGTGAACAAAATCTCGGGCGGGAAACTGTACGTAATATATGTAACTTATAAACTTTAGATTAGCTTATCAAAATACTGGCGAAAACTGTTCAAAGATGAAACGAAAACTTGGGAAACAAAGACATAAAAAGAATTGATGGCCAATCAAAGCTAAAAATAAAAGATAATCGGGGACAGGTGTCAAACAATCCTTTTTATTTGTCGAATTTGACCACACTCGCCGAGGGATACTCGTAAAAACTTACCACTTCATCGGGAGGGTTTCATGAATCGGCACTCGTCGGGTTTTGTCGGCGATCTTCGGCACCATTCGTCGGTTTGGCGGGCGGAATTCAGTTTAGGAAGGACTCCGTCATGGAAACACGTGTATTGCCATCTTTCATCGCTCTATGTTATCGGTCTTTAATCAACAATTAAAACAGTGTTTTTAATTAAAAAGTTCTACCAAAAATTTTTATAAACGGAGTTTTATACATAGCTTTTGTGACAGTGTTTTAAAAAAGTTTTGTGAGTTGTATAGTGTAATTGACTTAAAATTGCCGGGGTACGATGGTAACATCGTCTAACAGTATGATATTTATTAAGGTAAGAGTATAAAAACTTGATTTAACTTTATATTTACGATGTGTTAGAGTGTTTCATTGTTGAGAATTTGATTGTTATCGATATGGTATGCAATGTAAGTTGAAAAAGTACTTTCATTTTTTTCTTTTTAGTTTTAGAAGTGGTAGAGACAGATGTATTACTTTTGTAATTAGTGGATTTGCATATGTATTTCGATTAAAACTATTTGATACGTATACTGTGCTGAAAAGGGTGTTTATTACACTTTTTTGTGATCATAAAATATAAAACGAACATTACAAACATAATATGACTGAAATCAGGTAAATGGCAAATTCAGGCTACTGTTAACGCCATAATTTCTTTAAATAGCTTTAAAGATTCCATAAATAATTATTTTTAGAGTGAAATTACAGTATGTTGTCCTAAATTCACATTTATATTACAAAGCAAAACAAAACAAGAGAAAGTGTGGACCTTTCCTAATTGAACTGTGTACACTGACCTTTCTTTTGTTCGACCTATTGTATTGTGCAAATACCCCTTTTTAATGATCATTAAATGAGTTGTAGTTAACCTCCTTTTTCCATTTTATTTAAAATTAATATAACGACTGTGTACCTGTACAGTAGATCTTTTTTTATTATTATTATAAGATGGGTTAACTCTTGACCTCAATCTTGATCTCAATCTTAATGCAGAGACACTTCGTTTTTTTTTAATTTTTACATTGGAGTGAATTAAATGACGTAGCAATTTCACTTTTGGAATATCAATTTGATTGCATAATCAATCATTTAAAATAAAAAATGAAAATGTGTTTCTATGTCTTTTCTTCACGTTTAAACGGAGCAACGGATCGACGTGATTTTTGAACGTAATTGGAGATTTGGAGAGTGAAAAATACATGTTAATAAATACATGAATTGATTATTAGTTGCTTACTCTTGAAGGAGACGCTCGTTGAATACTTGTAGACGAACTTTCCCGGTCATCCATAACAACACTTTCTGAGGTATAGGTACAAGCTCTAAACATCTTGAAGACACCAGGGCGGTTATTCCACTAACCAATGGCGGTGGAAAAATAATGGTGAAGCGGATACTGTATAGTAGCAAAACTCTTGAATACCGCACAAATCCACGTAAAACATTTTGTCGATCAAACGGAGTGACATGATTGAGATACACTCTGGCATTGGCGAGATCACATATGGAAACGCCACATCCAACCAATTGAATTGAATTCTTCTTCTTATCGTGTAGGTATCGTCAAGTGCGTGGCGAACTTGGCTAGCCCTGGTGTTTTCAAACCGCACAATGGCCTCTGACTTGGTTTTAACGACTACTGTAGTCAATCCACAACAGCCGGGGCCGACAGCTAAACGTACACTCCGAAGCACGGAAACGTTTTTTCAATTTTTTTATTAGAAGATGGGTTAACTCTTGACCTCAATCTTGACCAAAGTCATAGATGAGGTCGACGATGGAGCGTGTTAACCCAGAAAATACCCATAAGGCACTGGTACTCCCACGCACCGATGAAACACAGCAAGCTGTTTGGCGTCGGCCTTCGGTGGGAGGGTAGTCGCGAACCAGACGGCCCTTCACTGAGCCTTACCACACCGCATGAGATCATAGGACGACACCTCAAATTGAAAACAAATTGAGGTGTCGTTGCCTGATATATTGCCACTTTGGTCACCCATCAGGACCTCACTGATAGGTCCAGATCAGAGAGCACTACTGGGCTACGAGCGCTTTACAAATTAAATTGAATTGACATGATTGAGGAAATAATATAACTCTAAAATAAAAATAAAAGTATTTCACCCTCGAAATGTGATTGTGTACTTATAACTTTTAAGCGGCTGAACCAATTTTGATCAAATATAGCTAAGACATATTTCGATTACGTCAGGTTTAAAACAAAAAACCGCAACGAAATCTGTCCATTCGTTACGGAGCTACGATGCCATAGACAGATTCACAGGCGCAAAAACATACGTCAAACTTATAACATCGCTTTTTTGGTCGGGGTTTCAAAAACGTACATTTCTATTAAACAAAAGCGCGGATCGTACAGAGTTTATATAAATCCGTTTTTCCGTCAATCCGGAACCAATTATCCCCCCAGTTATTCGGCCATTCCTAAATGGGATTAGTTAATCAGCAGATTTGTGTGATTGCCGCATTAATATTCTAGCAGCGGAAGGAAACAAACTAACAACCTCCTAATTGCATTTATTGGGACTGTGTCACTGTCCCTGTACGTTAATATGGATTTCCATACGTACGTACGTCATCATTTGTAGGTTGTAAAATGCTGGAACTATAATACCTACGTACCTACTACGTAGTTTCTTAGAGACTTTGTTCGGGTAAAAAGAAACTTAGATATCGATGGAAATACAAGTTTTGTCTCTAGTTCTATTAATACAGGGTGTAAAAGACAGCTTAGCAAAAACTGAAACCCTAGACTCATACAATCATTCTAAATGATTTCCTAGTGGAATTTTTCTCCGGAAAATTTTCTTTTTTTTTTCATGTTTTTTTAATATTTTCTGCTTAATTTTTTTATTATTAAATCGAATACAATCCATTTTGCAATAAAAACAGTCATAACAACGTAAAACACGGAAACCAGCAATGTACATCGCACTCCGGTAGCGGCGTAGCGCGGGGCCATCGCGCGGGGGCGCGGTTTCACGATACATTGCGTAGCGCCAAAGTAGGTAAATAATGAAAACTCCTTAGTATCACGTTTCCGGGAAAAAAATACTTATAGCTGATGATAGTTATGGATAGATTCCAGTATTTAAGTATTTGCTAAGCTGTCCTTTACACCCTGTATACTAGAGGATGCCAAGGACTTCGTTTTTATGGGAATGTGTCTCCCATTATGAAAGGAACCTTTGGACCAAATTTCATCTCTTTAAGTTCAAGCGTTTGGGCTGGGCGTAGATGAATCAATATTAATCAAAGTTTTTGAAGAGGATTGATACATTGACTTTAAATTAGTTAGCGAAACTTTAGAAAGTGCTTCTCTATCTGAAAATTAACTTTCACTTAAGTATGAACCTTAATGAAATTTTTAAAAATATTTTCGACTTCCCATACACAGGCAAATTAGCTGATCGCACAAGTTGTATGGAGAAATGAGAATTTATTTTTCATATTTCGACTTATGTTCTTTAGAGACAGTTGTTCAGTTTTATAGGCTGATTTAGTTTTCTTGGTAAAATTACAGTCCCACGAAACTTTAAGGGCCGCCTGCATGCACTTAGTATTAGTAAGGTTATGTTAGGTTAGGATTAATATTATAAAAAGTCTGTTAACACAATAGCCTGGCACAAGCCTAATCAGTATTTTTTATGTTAAAGTTACCGAACTTTTCTCCTGACATAGTAGATTCATATCAACTAAGAACCTAATTTTTCCAAGTCGATAAAACATTTTCCCCCAAAGTAAGTAGGTCACTTATCTACCCCATCTAAAATGTAAGTGGGCACTTCCCTCTTCTAAATAAAGGATCCGACTTCAGACGTGGATCTAACCGATGCAATGCGAGTGTGGCCAGTCAAACATTTTACGAATGCGAAATAACTGCTGTAACGTATTTATATGAAACTAGCTTTTTGTCCACGGTAGCATGGAAAAGTCTTACACAGTTATGTCTGTCTCTATAAAGATTTTCGTGATTTTGCCAATATCAGAGTATATAGTAATCCATCCCAGATCGGTTGAGAATAACACCACCCTATCTCTTTCCGTGGGTGTCACTTCATTTTTCCTCTGAATCTGAGGTGTCGTCCTATGGTCTCATGCGGTGTGGTAGGCTTTGTAAAGGGCCGTCTGGTTCGCGACCACCCTCCTACCGAAGTCCGACGCCAAACAGCTTGCTGTGTTCCGTCAGTGCGTGGGAGTACCAGTAGGCATTTTCTGGGTTAACTCGCTCCATCGTCGACCTCATCTTTGATCTTATGGTCAAGATTGAGGTCAAGAGTTAACACATCTTATAATAAATAAATAAAATCTTTTTTTATCAGCCCATATACGTTCAAAGCATTAAAATAGAGAAGTCCAAAATCGACAACATAAGGTAAAGAAACCCTTAGCAGTTGCAAGTAATACCCCAGAGCCCTGTCCGTTGCTCAGCAGGGTGCATCGCTAGCGGATGAGGTCAACTATTTTGGAACACTAAGATGTTATGCCTATCCATACACATGTGACTTCATTTTGTCACTCTCTAGTCCCCAACTTAATATCTCAAAATGAGATCGTTCCGTTATTCCATTACGATATGAAGGAAGGACAAACAAACATGCTTTCACATTTATAATATTAGTGAGGATAAGGATTAGTAAAGATTAAATGGAACAATTGTTTAAAATTGATTGAATGGCAATGCACCCTCTTCGTATTTTACACAAAACATTTAATTTCTATAGTTCGGCATATGCTAATTAAATGATAATCGTGAAATTATAACATTTATGCAAAAACAGACTTTGTTGACCTTATACCACGTGCTAGAGATGTAAGAACAGAGTTTAAAATTTTGTAAAGGTCTGCAGGTGACTAGTTAGCGAAAATTACAGATGCGAATCCAAAAAACCAACTGTGCCAAGTTCGAGTCGCTCCCGTGAACTATGATGTGTTCTGGTCCATTTTTAATAGTCGGGCAGAATTAGCCGATCACAGTGCTAAAATCTGGGAAATTGTAACCAGCAATTAAAAATGTTTTTTCTACAGATCTTTGCGTTAGTGTAAACATATTCATTTTGTACAACTTTAGAGCTGCTGTCAAAAAAAATTTCTAAAACTGTCAAAACAGGTTTTTTGCGATTTACCGGTAAACTACGCGTTTGGCGGTAAAAAGTGTTACGTAACAAAAAACCGCAATAGAAAGACAAATAAAATGAGTTTGTTGAGTCCCCATCGGTTTGGTAGATTTTGCGCAATTCGCAAAAAACGCGTTTTTTGGCAATTTTTTAGAAATTCAATAACTCTCGTTGTATATGTTATATGTATAAAGAGCTGAAATTTGGATTGAAGGTAGATATTACAGCTTCTAACATCTGTACTAAATTCTAGCTTGATCGCATTTCAACTTTTTGCAAACCGCAGCAAAAACTGAAAAATGGTCCTCTCGTAAAATGGCCCTAAAAAGTTTATGTTTTGATAGTTTTGGACATTTTTTTTGACAGCCGCGCTGCAACTCTAATTTGAAAAAAATAATATGTAATATGCAAAGTTCTATAGAAAAACAATTTTAAATTGCTGGTTACAATTTCCTGGACGCTAAACCTAACTCTGCCTGACTATAAAAGAATTCTGGAAAAACTTGCAGTTTCGATTACAAAAACCGAAATCACTACATTAATATACCCATAATTACCTCTAATTTTTAAGAGTATCAAATGACTAATAAAAGCCACTTGAACACTTTAATAATAAATTGCCAGCCCAATCAAGAAGTCTTCGCTGTCGAAATTAAACGTTCCTAAATGGTAGAATTCATCCTAAGATCCTTTTTCTGCGAAAAAGTGAGAATTTTAGAAAAAACGAGCAACGAATTTGAACCTTGATTAGGATTTCACAGTGCGTAAATTAGATTTCGTCACCTTAAAGAGTCTCCATTTCTTGCAACGAATTTCGAAATTGTTTGCTCTCATTTGTCAACGGCACCCATTTCTCATATTTTAGATAAGTGCTGAGTTTGTTCATGGTTAACATAAGTAATCACGTATAGTTTACTGATTATTCACGTGTTTTTCACAAGTTCTTTTCGTGAATAGGTACTAACATGACAATAAGCTCTTACTTCGAATAAGTACTTTATCATCTTAACATACATCTTAATATTATAAAATAAAGTTCTCTGCCTATCTGTCTGAACACGAAATTGAAGTATCGTTACCTAGAATGAATTAATATAAGGCAGGTTTGTTTTGTGATTCCTTAGTTGCCTCTTTCGACACCTACGAAAAGAATATTTCGATAAGGTGTTAAAGTTCTGTGGGCCAAACAATCGTATATTTTTTACCAGCCCATATACATCCCCACCGAGGGGCACGGGCTTCCCTTCGAAACACGAAGGGGATTTAGGCCATAGTTCACCACGCTGGCCCAATGCGGGTTGGTGGACCGCTCGTCTTTCGAAAATGAATTTTCTTGGACGAGCGGGTTTCATCACGATGTTTTCCTTCACCGTTAAGCAAGTGATAATAAGAAATCCGTACATAAATCCGAAAAGACGAATTTAGTGGTACAGGCCCGCACTAGGATTTGAACCCGCGACCTTCCGATTACAAGTCTGGCTCATTACCAACCGGGCTATCACCGTTCAGAATCAATTTTTTCAGTTTTACTGGAATTGATTTCTAAATGCCATATACGCTCAAATAATGGCATTTAGTGGGCGCCCCACGCATTTAATTAAAAAAAAAAAACGCTAATTGGTGTACAGTTTAGCCATTTGGCACACGCATACTAGAGGTCATAACAAAATTTTAGATCCGCAGTTCCTAAAAAAGTTTCCCTTAGGAGAACACCTCTCCTGAGTCATCATTTTTTTTTTGTATAGGAAAAAAATATTTTTTTCTGAAATCTATCGTGTATAGTAAATGAAAGAGCTTTTAAATGCGGTTTTAAAAATATACCACATTATTACTTCTTAGCCAGTTTTGTTTAAACAAAAACAAAAATAATTTTCAAAACATATCAAGTTTGGGGACCTACAGATACGATATGGCAATTTTTTTTTCGTAAAATATACCTCAAATGATAGGTAATATTCTCATATAAAACCTCTAGAAAGCAATTTTGAAAATAATATCATTTAGTATTTATTTTTTATTTTTCATTATGACGAAGTGAGATAGTTCTACTTAACTATCTATTTTAGGGGATTTTTGGAACTGTACTGCAGATACGGTAAATATTAATCATAAAACGATACGTAGTATCCATATTTCCAACTGAAGATACCTCATTAACCCTTTTACTGCGTTTTTCCATCAGTTGGTATAGTTTATAGTTTGTTTAGTGTTTAAACAAACTACACCTACTTAAAAAAATTGCTTAAAATTGAACATCTCTCATCAGAAAATCTTAAAATTAAAATTGAACATAGATCATATTTCTTCCTCTCTGTCTTCCATATACCTCTTGCTGCAAATAAAAAGCAATATGCATAAATGAATTTACATATCTACGAAAAACGGGTAAAATTAGAAAATTATAGCGTACCTCGTGTTATGGCAATCACCGTGGCAAATTTTGCAAGCAGGGGGCAAAAGAGGTTGTTTTTTTTGCACGAGCATCGGTTGGTTTCGCAACTAATTTGGCATACACACGTATCCAGCTCCTTAACTGCTTCCCATATCCAGTTAAATTCAGTCCAATTAGGCTCTAACAACTGGTCAGATCTTCTCTTCCATCCCCACTGCTCCGGAGATGGTCGAGTTGTTATTGCTACATGTCTTTCTAATGCACGCCCCCATATTTCTCCAGCCTGATACTTAGCCCTTTTTATATGTTAAAGGAGAGCAGCAGCAGTAAGAGGGATTAAAGTGAGGGTCTTCTCACCGCTGACAAACATTTGGCGTCGAGCTTCATTTACATGTGTCAAATCGCAGCGAGGATTATACATTTTGATGGTGAACGTCTCCAGCGATATTAAAATTTTAAAAAGCAACCATATAGTAAATATACGGTAAAAGCAACGGGAAAAAACATCTCTCATTAAATTTTAAGCTATTTTCTAAGTAGGTGTAGTTTGTTTAAACATTAAACAAACTATAAACTATACCAACTGATGGAAAAACGCAGTAAAAGGGTTAATAAGGTATCCTCAGTTGGAAATATGGGTCTCGTTTTATGATTAATATGTACCGTATTTTGCAGTACAATTCCATTAATCTCCTGAAATGGATAGTTAAGTAAACTATCTCACTTCGTAATAATGAAAAATAAAAAATAAGTACTAAATGATATTATTTTCAAAATTGCTATTTGCTGTATATGAGAATATTACCTAACATTTGAGGTACATTTTACGAATAAAAATTACCCATATCGTATCTGTAGGACCCCAAACCTGATATGTTTTGAAAATTGTTTTTTTTTTTAAACAAAAATGCCTAAAAGTTAATAATGTGGTACACTTTTAGAACCGTCTTTAAAAGCCCTTTCATTTGATACGACATACGATAGGTTTCATATATTTTTTTTCCTATATAAAAAAAATTAGGACTCAGTACACCTCTCATAAGGGAAACTTTTTTAAGAACTGCGGATAAAAAAATTTTGACTTCTAGTATGCGTGTGCCAAACGGCTAAACTGTACACCGATTTGCGGTTTTATTTTGCGTAGGGCTTCAACTAATTTAGGAATCAATTTACAGTAAAACAAAAAAAAAAGAACAAATACAGTATAATATATGAGACGAGAATATAAGTTTGTACCAAGAATGTTATAAAAGCGCACTCAATCATCGCTTGTCATGTTCTATGTGAAGGTATTACTTCCGCCTCTTACAGTTTTCCTCACATCAAAAAGGAGATTTTTGTGAGCTATCTAGAAACTACATATTTGTATGCTGTTCCTTTTGTACATTCCTTGAAATTTATGCTATAGCCTAGGTTGGTAAAATAAAATTTGTCTGAATTTTCAGTTTGAATAGTTTAATACTATTTTTTTCATTACTGTTTATTTTTAAGTAAATACTGACTGGGCTTTAAAAATTTCTTCGTCTTCTTTATCGTGTAGGTATATTCAAGTATGCAGCGAACTTAAGTAATCTTGGTGTCAGAGTTTTAAAACCGCCAAACAAATTAATTAGCCGTTAAAGTTTGACCATGACAAAAGATTGCTGAAATACACTAAATAGAAAAAGTTGTAAACTGATTACAGGAAATGATTTAGAATTTCAGCCTTATTTTTAACAGAATTATGACTTTATGTTAACCGATTTCTCCGCCATTTGTAGACCGATTTTCAAAATTCTTCTTTTGTTCGAAAGAGTAAACTTCTAGGGCGGTATTGTTGTAAATCCCAAGCAAATTAAATTAACGTTTGAATAACAGTAATGTTTACACTAAAATGGAAAAAAAGAATTTATATTTAAAAAAAAAAACAACTTCAAAATAAAACAGCAGTACTAAAAGTTAAAAACAAAGAAATTATTATCAAAATCAAATGTGCTAGGCACCTACTGATCTGTTTGAAGTCTGTGACAAGCCAAATAATTTTGATAGGATTTACGTACGTCCACTCCGCACCGAACTTCAAATAAATCAGTATCTTTTTGAAGTTGGTTCAACGACTGCAAACAGAAAGCAGAAATTAGATAGGCGTTTTTATATGAAAAACATATAGCAAAAATATACATATTAAAAACCAATTCTAATAACACACCTAAGGAGCGCAGTAATGTTATCGCGGTGAACAATCCCTTTGACTCCTAGCCTAGTTTGCTTCTGGCTATGGATCCAACCCATGCGGCCGCTTTGATTTATTTCCCCCTGGACATTTTAATTTCCCTTCAAAATAATAGTTTGACTTCTGTAACGAAGGTCTGATAAAAAAATTATAAAACACTGTTTAAAAGAAAAGAAAGAAAAGATTTATTTTTAAACATCGTAACACAAATTACAACATGTGATTCTTCTTCTTATAGTGTAAGTATATTCATGTACGTGGCAAACTTGACTAACTTTAGTATCAGAGTTTTCAAACCACCGATGGCCTCTGACTTCGTAAATCAACAACCGCTGGGACCAACAGCTTAATGAGCCCTCCTAAGCACGGAAACATCACTAACTATGTCACCGTATGGTTACCTATGGCGATGAACTGCAATTAAGGTCACTATGGTCACGTCTGTATACGTCGCCGATCGGTTCAGAACACCTAGCGCCATTTTAATACGAACGCTTCGCATTAGAAGCAGAAGATATGTAAGAATTAAGAAAAAAATATAAATTTAAAAGAAACCTTTATTTAGCTTATATAATTTAATTTTAAGATTTTTCTTCTTCTAGAAAAGTTTAAATAACTCATCTTTCATTCGTTAGTCAACCCTTTATATAAAAATCCTCGGTAAGATTAAAAAAATTTAAGGGCGCAGTTATAGTACGCACCGGGCCCATAAAAATCTTGTTATGGCACTTCCACATTACAATTCTTCAGTTGCCCTTGTCTTCGGTTTCCTACTCCGAGAGGTCGAAATAATTTCTGTCTTACTACTCCAAATTAAAAAATTGTTAATCTAGAATTTTTGGCTAACTGTCCCTATGCCTATAAGAGTAAATGAAATGTGTAACTTACGTACCTTTATATAACAGTTACGAATGTATATACCTGTTTCAACATCAAAATAAGGTAACCTATCTCGAAAACGAGACTTAACCAAGGAAATCTTTTCTACACTCATACCTTTATTTATTTTACAAGAAACATCTTTCTTTCCAGTTAAAGAGCTGTTCAGCAGTCCATCACCGTGTCTCAAAGCGCGTTTTTAAGAAAAATGTTGCTACAAATTTTCTCAAAAACAGTTTTAAAGGGTAGCTGGTTTCTACCAACGTATATTTCGGGTGTGGCTAGGTCGGTACGAGCGTTATTACTTGTAGTGGAGACAAATAGCTCTGCCAGCGATTCGCCTCCTTTTAGTATTTATATTTAGTATTTTAGTACTTTAGTCTTCTTTAGAACGGTGGTACTGCATAAAGACTGAAATGTAGGGCGGTGGTTCTTTGACTTGACGTTGAGAAAATTTTATAGTATAGTTGCCTTGTACATTTTTAAATCTTTAATAAGTAATATGTCGCTTTCTTTGATAGTTTCTAGCTGTTTCTGGCATTAAGGATAAGGTACTATTTTTAGAAAAGTATGAAAGTAATGGGCGTTTGTTACCCGCAATGCCGATTACAAATAAATTTAAAAAATACACACATGCTTCATGCTCTGCCTACCCCAACAAGAATTTTAAACATGAGTGTATGGATGGATAGATAAATAAGAAACGAAACCAATACAGTTACTACCAACCAAGCAAGCAAGATCTTGTTATTCAGGTTAAAAGGTGTTGCATTCACAATCACGGCACAATATTTTGACCTCTTCACAACGACTTCGTTTTAAAAACAAATTTTTCCTTGGCTGCACTACTTACCTAGTCAAAGAAGTCCTAAATTACCTTGCAATTTACTGCCGCACGCGATACACCTGTTTAAATTGCACGGCGCTGTAAAATACTCGTACACTCCACATGACACTATTATAAACCAACTACGCGAGGTAAATTGTACACAAGGAAATGTTTTTGAGTTTTTCCGAGAGATTAGTTACCGAATAAACAATTTTGGTTACTATTCTGGAAACACCCTATGTAAAGCATAATTGTGGAAAAACACTAAACAAATATCATCAAATTAATTATGATACAAGAATTAAAAAAGGATAAGTTACTGTTAAAAAACTACATAATTAAATATCCTATACGAAAATAGACTGAACTTTAGGTATGTAATTTTCCTTGTCACCATGTCTAAAATTAAAAGGTTATGAATATTATTCTAAGTAGGTTGGTAATTAATGGTTCATTTCCCGAATTCATTAGTGACCTTTCACGTCAAACTGAATTGTTTTCTCGTCATGTGTAGTAACAAAAACAACGAAAATGCTCGACATAATGTTCCATTTTCCTATAAAAATTTAAAAGCTATTTCGTACCAAAGAAACTTATTTTGTAAATCAATTTAAAAAACAGCAAAGTTTTTTCACACAAACTAATACTACGTACTGGTTTTGTGTGAACGTTTCCAACAGTCTAACAGGCTAGCGATTCTGTAAAAATCAGTCATTGTCATTACACTGAAACCCTATCGACACTCTGACGGCATTATGAGATCAGTGGTCTCACAGTGCCGTCCAAATGATTATCGTTGCAATCTCAATCGTCTCTCAATAGTTTGAGAAAATGGTGGCGATTTCCAGCCAGAGTCACGTTATTCAGAGACAATACGTTAAAATTTTCGAAACGTCAATGCCACTTAGAAGTAATCACTGTCAGTGACTTGCCATGATGTAATTATCATCTGGGGGCTCGGTAGTGCGACCTTCCCAAGTAGAGCAAAAACAAATAAAAAAGGCATAGTACCGCATTTTTTCTCGGAGCCCATTCAGGACATTTTCGAAGTGCGAATGTAACGTTAACCACTTCAATAAATTTTATAAGGGTTATAAGTGTTCGTAAGTACCTACCTGTCAAAAAAATATCACACACCGTGTTGAACTCGACTGTCTAGTATCGAACTTCATTTTTTAAACCTGCCCTAAAGCTTTTAAAAATATCTGTAATGGTTCAGTTTGTTGCCTGAAAGAAATAAATCAAAACGGCTGATAAATGGAGTCTTTGATATACTTATATTTTTTGGTGTACAATAAAAAGTATTGTATTGTGTTGTATTGGGGCTAACTGTTTTAGAAAATATAACTTATTTTATAACTCAAAAAAACTTATGTAAAAAAAAGTTCCTTGTTACACTCTGAGCCATTTCATTGAGTCTTAAAATAAATATTAATGCAAAACATGATAAATCTTACTTCATCTGATTTTCGTATTTTGAGCTGCTATTCTTATTTCTAATTGGAAAAATAGAAGTGTATTTAAATAAGTAATTTAATGTTACAGCAGAAAAATTTAAGAAATATATACTTAGAAGATTTTATAGTTTTCCTAAGGGATTATCTTTTGTATTGCGCACTGCCAAGGAGTGGAATTCTCTGCCGGCGTCTGTATTTTTAGCTCATACAATCCGAATATCTTTAAAGTACGAGTGAATAGGCTTCTTCTGAGTGAGTTCGCTACATCCTCGACCACATCTTTGCCCTGAGCTAGATTGAAGTCAAGAGCGAACCCATTCTTAATAAAAAAAAACAACGAGTTGCACTCCGGGAAGTGAAAACTGGAACATTAACGTAGTGCATTAATATTTTATTTAATTTTTTCTATGCTGACACCGGATGAAATCTTGACTTTTGTAGTTTTAATTTCCTATATTTATTCTCCCCTTACGAATTTTCGATCAGGGTCACGTGTCAGTCACGTGTGCGTTAGTTTAACATTTTTACCCATACTTGAAAGTGCAAAACGCCGCTAAAGAAGTTTTCACTTAAAAAAATTATATCCCACAACCTTTTTAAGTAGAGAAACGCAGTGCGAGCATGTTGCGAGACTTGCTTCTTTTTATATGTTTTTCAATTGGATAGTATTTAAATTGTCAGAATTTCAATTTCTTTTTTATTGTTATATATCTAACATAAAATGTACCGAAAGCTTTTAAAAACCAGGTCAGAAATAAGTAGAAATAAGTAAAAGCTTGGAAACAGGCTTCAAATATTGTACTTTTGAACGGATTACGGGTATCAGAGCTGCTGCAGGTCAGTCTTTTTAGTTTTTATCACAAAAATTGCTCTTTTAATTTTTTTGTCTTTATCTTTACAAAATCACGAATTACTCGTGGTTCACGCTTATCTCTTTGCCCTCATAACCTGTGTGACGCTTGAGAAAAACATAATATTATGTTTTTTGGAAAACACAGCAAGAAAATAGGTGCATCGCATTTCTTATATTTGAATTCTTGAAGAAGTGATTACCACTTAGCGTTTATCTGTTTCATACCTAACTACGACGAGAGTCTTAGCTGACCCGTGACCATCAGCTGACTTACATATTGGAAATAGCTCAGCATGCTGTAAATTATTTATATGAATTACTTTTATAAATTGTAACTTTTATTCCAGGTGTGAGTCGAGGGTTTAAACTTGTAAATAGGGACAAGAATTGAATCTGCACATCAGGCAAGGAGAGGCCATTCAAAAAGTTGATTTTTTTCATGAAAATGAAATAATTATCGGAATATCTACAAAAAGTACGATTGAGCATAGTTTTGCAGTAGTAATTTAATAATGATTCCTAATCTAATAAATTCCAAACATACAAAGCATAAGGATTATTGGTTTTTCTGTTCCTTTCACCCAGTAGTTAGGTATTCTGAATGTTATCTGCCCTTATATTTACAATCAATGGAAACCTGCATTCATTGCTGGTTGCTGTTCCGGGACTGTATACGATACCTAAAACACTGTGTATGTGTAGTGTATACTATATAATCTCATTCCATACTCTATTTGACTATTCCAGAGCTTTTATACAAACAATCCCTGGGGATTCTTGACAGTACCTGATTTCATAATCTTGGTTTCATAAATTATAAATAAATAAAACGCCATACACTCAAAGGCCCACATTAAGGTTTTCTCTTGTGTCATGGGTCCCTCGGAACCCCTTATAAAGACAGGCACAAACACCCACGACCCGACAATAAACATCTGCTTTTAACACAAATATTTGCCCCAACTGGGATTCGAACCTGGGACCCGTCGATCAAGAGGCAGTACTACTACCACTCGATCAAACCAGCCGTCAATTGCTAGTAACATTATGGTAACATTATATAACCTTAATGCAATCTTACTGTTCAGCAAGTACTTGTAACTTCGTTCTTACTTAGACATAGACATACTTCTGTAGAAACTCTAGAAAATAAAATTTTCTAAAACATAAAATTCCAAAATAGAGTCAGAGATGTTTCGGCTTTTACCATCCCATAAGTATCACTTTTCAACCGACTTTAAAAAAAGGAGGAGGTTCTCAATACGACTAAGTTTTTTAGGGTTCCGTACCCAAAGGGAAAAAACGGGACCCTATTACTAAGCCTCCGCTGTCCGTCCGTCCGTCCGTCCGTTCGTCTGTCACCAGGCTGTATCTCGTGAACCGTGATAGTTAGACAGTTGAAATTTTCGCAGATGATGTTTTTTCATTGGCCCTATAACAACAAAATTTGTTGTTTTTAGTATTTAATACTAAAAACCAGAATAAAATAAATATTTAAGGGGGCTCCCATACAAAAAACGCAATTTTTTTGCTCATTTTATAGAAAGTCTGTCTGAGGCTGTATCTCATGAACCGTGATAGTTAGACTGTTGAAGTTTTTACAGATGATGTATTTTGGTTGCTGCTATAACAACAATTACTAAAAACTAGAATAAATTAAACATATAAGGGGGCTCCCATACAACAAACGTGATTTTTTGTCGCTTTTATAGAGATAATGGTGTTTATAGAGTCCGACTCGCACTTGGCCGGTTTTATAAGTAATAGTACGGAACCCTTCGTGCGCGAGTCTGACTTGCACTTGACTAGTTTTTATTTAATGTTTGTTCTTCGAAAAAATATACTCCTTTTCGAAAATTACTAGTACTTTTTTTTTTTACAAAAACAAAAATTACTTACAAACCAAAACGGCATCAAAATAATTAGTAACGTTTGGTTCGTGGTAATTTGCTAATAGGCATTGTAGTCCGCGGAAAATACGATAACTGAAGAAATAAATCATGTAATTTTAAAATATTCGAAGTTCCACAGTAGCACGTTTATGCTACGGTACCCCACACGTCATCTTCCTCTGATGAAGAACTACATCTCGACCATTAAACTTTATGCACTTGTCCTGCAAGTAACTTTCAACCAGGCGCTACAGGTAGGAAGGTACCTGATGGTAAACCAGTACCTCCCTTATCGTCCTCCAGGGTAAGGAGTTAAAGGCGTTGTTAATATGAAGACTTGCCGCAATCGCGTCACCGTCGAGCGTGACTGTCGGAAGCCGAACTGCAGGCGTATTCAGGAGCGTTCGACTATTTTCCGTTCGACTATTTTCCGAATTCTACTCGAGTCGAAGACGAGTCGAATGCCACGGAAATCTTTATTCACAACGACGTTCGATTTGTCTTCGACTCGTTTCCGTCTTCGGAAACTATGTGACATAGATAACACGTTTATGCAAGCATTTACGGAGATAATAGATTTGATTGAACGAATAACTGAGTGAATGAAAAATTATAACATTTATAAAATATCATTTTATTTCTTTAATTTAATTCTTAGATGAATTTCTGGCCTAGAGAAAATATAGTTTTACTTTTTAAATGGTTTTTAACCATAGTAACCTTAATAATTCTTCATTATAAAAACTTATTTTAAAATTTACGAAATGTCTTTGTAAACGAGATGTAAAGTGTCAAGATCTTGCTTTGCTTTGTTGTGGCGGTTTATTTTGTGTTTTCTTGAAACTAACTTGAAACGTACAACATACTGATTCCCGTAGGAATTTGGGAAATTTTACAGTTTATGTACTATTACGACGTCGCTATATTAATTGGACATTTCATCAAAATCCGTCCGAGAGTTTTAGCGTGAAGAAGGAACAAACATCCATCCATACTTACAAGCTTTCGTATCTAAAATATTAGTAGGATACTTATGTGTTTTTTAATCTGTTTAAGATGGTGTGTTGAAGCTACAATATGAAGCTACAATAGGGTTTAATAATTTAGCTTCTAGGTACTCACTGTTCCACTACTTAACTATTGTTATTAATGAGAAATTAGTATTCAATGTTTGTAAGAATACCTAACTACTGTTGTAAATAAACCCAAAGCGATTTAAATAAACTGTGTATTATAATATGTTCAGTTTCATTCAAGATTTTTTTTAATAAGTAACAATACAATTATATACTTGCAATAAGTACTATCACAGAAAAAAAAGGTTTGCATCGCAAGTGAACAATAAAGTATGCTAAACTACTTAAAAATAGACACAGTCAATCTTCATAAGTAAATGTTCTTATTGGGTATAAGCAGAGCATTCAGTAGGTACTAGCATAAGTGCTCTCAGAACCATTTACCTCGAGAGTTAAGAAATAAGTATTATGAGCATTTTACATGTCATGTTTGTGATTTTTGCCCAGTCAGCCTAATAACTATGGAGTGATTTGAATTTATTTGTAAAACAACGCCAAGTACCTACTCCAAACACCTTTCGATGCAGTTTATGGACTTCATGTGCATTTTATTAAATTTTTCTTCAGGACTGTTCATGTCAGCCTGCGAAATCGGGGTCATCAGGCTAGGTTGGGTAGCCTGAATACTCTGAAAATAGTCAAAAATTTGGATATTAGTACATATACCTAGTTATTTTATGTCTATGAAGGCAATTTAAATATAAAGTTAATTATAAGCAACTAGCTTTCCGTCCGCGGCTCCGCCCGCGTGGACTACAGGTTATATCGTACCCAACTGTGGGATAAAATGTAGCCTATGTCCTTTCCCAGGCTCTAATCTATCTCTGTACCAAATTTCATCAAAATCGGTTCAACAGTTTAGGCGTGAAAGACGGACAGACAGATATACAGACAGAGTTACTTTCGCATTTATAATATTAATAAGTAAGGATAAAGAATTACATAGATAAGAAAATCTTATTTATAACAAAACATTTCCTACTTGATAGTGAATGCTATGAAATCACATCCACATCCTCATAACTTCTGGCGCATTCAGTGCCTGAGTTGTTTGAGTTATTGATGTAGACAACGATGCCTGGCCCTTTGTTACAAAATTTCTGTTAACTATCTTGTGCTAGAAAGTGCAAGGCTGTAAAAAAATGAAAGCAGAAATTAAAAACTAATTGTAACAAGATCTTACCACAATTTTTGTTTAATAATGAGTCTCCGATGCCTCTGTATCTTGTGAAAATAAAGGCAAGAATCTGTACTTTAAATTACACCAATTATAAATACTTACTTACTTTGAATTCCACGGGAATGGTTAATATCTTGGTGGTTGGTGGATAATATGTTTACAAATTACTCAACAAAGTGAGATATTTGCAAGGAAGCGACTTTTTAATGATATATGTTTTGAAAAATGGTATCTTGAAAAGTATTAGAAAAATCCCTTATCTCCATGTTGGAAGACATTGTCTCCGGTCCTTGTTTTGCTCTTTCTTTATTTCTCACTCGAATTGCTACGTAAAACTGAATTTTAGCTTGATTCTAGCACAAAATGTTTATTTACAAGTGTAAGTCGAATGCTCAGAAGCAATCGTGAACTTTTCCGAATTTGGATCCGAACTCGAATGTCAAATTTGACATTCGGATCGTGCCGAACGCTGTAGAATACGGTGAGTCGAAGGCATTCGAAAACGGATCGAATTTCGATCCGTTCTCGATAGTCGAACGCTCCTGAATACCCCTGCTGGTCATTCGACAGGTTGGGGCCGACGCTCCACAAGTGCGTGCTGAACCAGAGGAAATAATTCTTTCGAATAGTTTTCCGGCCTCGTCCAGCAGGCAAATGGGTCGGTATGCAGAAAGAGAATCTGCAGACCTGCCCTATTCCCCAAGAACACCAATCGTGCTTCTTTTCAGCCCGTGAGAACCTAACCTAACCTAAGTTTAATTTCATTTAATATACAAAAACAAGAATTGATCTAAAGACCAAGCAAGCAAGCAATTTTTCATCAATGGTGTTCCTTAGAGATTTTAAAATTTCCTCTTTTCTCGTATCCATTAACATTTCAGAGTTTTATACTGGGTACATCATAGACATAGAAATAAGTTGAATACCACTTTCTAAACCAAAAGTCCTCAATGACCTGTATTTCTATACAAAGTATATACATGTATAGAGGTCAGTGAAGTTTCGAAAGATTTGTTGTAAAGTAGTCATAGACATAGAAAAAATAACTGTGCATGTCGTAGACATCTTTATGTCAGTGGTGCATTAATATGACTTCAACTTATTTCTATGTTTATGAAATGGAATAACACTTATATGGCAATGACCTATCATACAACTTATACCAAGTCAGTGTTCCATTGAGAAATCATTGAGAAACGATCGGTTGACATAGACAATGGATTTTGAACGATAAGTTTTCCATTTGGAAGTCATTAAGGTGTTCATTCAGCTTACACTCCACTGACACACTTCTGAGACACAACTTTCACCCTATCGAAACTCAACTGAAACCCTATCGACATCCAACTGGAGTTACAGAATCGAGGCCCAGTATTGTTGATTTGTGAACCAAGGAGAAGATTGGTCTATAATTTACAAGTATCTATGTAAGTGCATTGATTTTCCTAATCCGGTAGTATTTCATAGTTCGCGTAGAGTATTGGCTAGTACCAACAGCGCCCCTTGCCCGGTTCGTTAGCCACTAAAGGGATTAGCGTTGTTGCTCCACGCTCGTTCCTACTATGACATAACACTATTACCTAGGTATTACTTTATAAAGAAGGGTACGTATAGTTTGTAAATTTAATGGGTGACCAATTGGAATAGACTAGACAGACATGTCCTTTAATCGATATCAAAGATGCACAAAAAGGCGGAATTCCCTTTCATGCAACCATTGGGTAGGAAAAATAGCAAGAGGGAAACATAGTGCCTTAGAGTTCTAGTATGAGGTAGTCATTTATTTTATTACCCTACTAGCTTGTCGCCTGCAGCTCCGCCTGCGTGGACTACAGGTTATATCATGCCTAGCTATGGGATAAAATGTAGCCTATTTCATTCCTCTAGGTCTAATCTATCTCTATACCAAATTTTAATCAAAATCGGTTCTGTAGTTTAGGCGTGCAAGCGTAACAAATAAAAAAACTTACATTCACATTTTTAGTATTATAAAGGATTATAGCTTGGTGATCCAAAGGCAGAACACTTATATTATTACTCTAACCTTTCACTCTGCATCAGCAAAGTAAAATTCCTGGGTGGCTATTCCTCTAATCAATGGAGTCTCAATGGCGGTTGAATGAACATGGTGACCATTTTATCCATTCAGGTGGTGAAATTGAAGACTATCCATGTATCCATACCTTCATACACTTAATGGCAGCGCCTTTGCCAACCGAACGTTAAGTTGCAAACTATCTAGCAACTTTACATTCAGTTGGCTGTTGCGCCACCGGTCAAAGCGGCCGTCATTAAATGTTTAAAATTTGGATAGCTCTCAATACGCCATTTCATTCATTCAGGTGGCGTATCGAACCAATAAAATGGCGACTATGTCATGTAACCGCCATTGAGGTCAAGTTGTACAGATTTATATGCAACTACAGTTACTGCTCCTGCTCCTATGTTAAACAAATTTTAATTTCTGGTGGCCATTTTAATTCAAATGTTAATATTGTTTCTTATAACATTTAATCTCGTTTTGCTTTCCGGGTACGCCTGATTTTGATACAGTATTTGACAGATCTAGTAATTACGGTAAAGCAGTTATCTGACCATCACGATTCTGCTAACATGGGAATATGAGACCCTTAGCTTTCTGCATTTCTCCTTCATGTAAATTTATTTTATGAAAAATCTTATTATCGCTCAGATGCGCGATATGTTCAAAAAGCTAGGAATCAGAAGTTTTCTCATTTAATCAAAGAGAATATAACCACTTACGTTTTGAACATACAACTTAGCGACATCAAAGACTAAATAGATAGGCAGTAGCCAATCTGATTTTGGGCAGACTAACCTCCCTCCCACAAATCCAAAGAGCTTCATATTTCCTCACAGTCGCCTGAAAACACAGAGACGTCTAATGACGCGATTCGGTACGAAAAAGGAAGTAACGTAAGTTTATAAAGTAGAGATAATTTGTAATCACTTTTGTGGAAGGTATGTTGCGTGTGGCCGCGGAGTTAGTTACAGCACGTATGTCGCGTGTGAGGAGGAGCACTGGCTCAGTACACTCGAGTTATGAGGCCTACGGGTTATTTGCATATGATTCACCCTATTTGTAACTAGACAATACGAAACACGTAATTTCAGGAATGGCAGAATGTGGTTTTAACCGTTTGTTTTGTATAAGTGAACATAACTTTACAATTTCGTAAGCGATTGAAGAAGAAAGAATGATGATTTTATTTTTACGAACCCACACAGCTAATTTTGAGGTAATCAATTATATTGTAAAAAAATTAAAGGACAAGGACATAAAATAATACGAAGTGAAGTAGTTTATTGATTACTTCGCTGCAAATTAATCAAAAGTATAAATCATGTTTCAGTTATTCATAAACAAATCAAAAATAAAAATAATTTTTACAAAAGAAAAAAACAATCATTGACACTAAAGCCCATTTATTATTGTTCTATTCACAAACCCACAATTTTGTAACAATTGGATCTTGTTTCGAAGATTACGTAAATATCAACAGCTAACACCGTATCATAAAAAAATACATCTAAGTAAATAGGGTCACATGTAATCTTTATTAATATTTCAAGCTTTTTAGCACACAGAAGCAGAACCCTGTCGTCGAGACCAGCATTAAATTTTCTCGTGCAATATCGCAACAAGTGTAAAGAATGTGATGGCACGGTTATTAGATGACACATAAGGTAGCTTAGCACAAAGACTGCTGGCACAGAACACACCACAAGACTTGAAAGGTTTATTCCTAAGAGACTGAGAGTTTTCTCCCGTAAATCAGTACCCCGTATTCTGCTACTCTTAATAAACTATAATTTCTATCTATTGAGTTAAAAAATAAATAGAGCTGTACTACCAAGACTGCAGATATAACTTGATACAATTTTTTATAAATATGTCGAAATATTTTTACCTGGCATCTTCTGTGAAGAAAGTAAGTAGCTTGTCACATCCTCTACTTCTCTGTGTAGACGAATCAAGTTCATGGCTTCGTTATCCCATGATAAACGCAATGTAGTATTACAGTTAGGTTCACGAGAGTTTTTTTGCAAATATTTTAATACCTTTCCTCTATATTTTAATAATTACACTATCTAGTTATCCTCTGGAAAATAATTGTGTCGACACGTTTCTATTGAAAGAAAAACAAACAAGAAGAAAACAATCGATCATTTAAACAATTTCAAATAAGGAATATTTTATTTTCCTATTTTTACTGACTATGCCTTTTGTAGGATTTCCTAGGGAATATAATTACCACCTGTGATATTTTTTGAGATAAAAGTTATTCCTTTAAAGCTTCAATCAAAAAACAAATCTTTGGTCAAAATTGTTCAAAGTAGCTCTTCGTATTTCACATCCATGTTTAATTTTCGGTATATATTATGTTTTATATATTAAAAATGTACACTGAGCAGCGATTGGTCCATTCAGTATGATTTGATGTGTGGCAAAATCGATAGTTTATAAACTTATAGCCACGCAGCGTAAGTTAATCAATTAGCTAAAATGTATTGCGTAGTTGGTCGAAGATTGCGTTAAATAATATATTTCACCTGCCGTCTATGATTTTCCGATAGTTTATAAACTACCTCGGAAATTGATCAACTAACGACTCGGCGACATTTACATATCATGCTCTATTCCAACTAATGAAAGAATGATAACCAAACGTAAATCCTTTTCCTTCTTCATTGGTAATATCAGTCACATCGACCTCTCAAATTTCGTTTTTGTTTGTATATTATTTGCAAAAGAGGTGGTATAGATATACTGGTGGGAAAAGAAGTGGTGGGAGTAAGAGTAACCCTATCCGTGGTCTTGCTTTACGACCCGCTTCTTCTCGCTGAGGATTAATATTCTTTCGCCGTCCTCCCAACGAGAGATGGATAACTTAATTAAGAATTTTGAAACTTCCCACCCCTTTCAAATCTGCCATATTTTTCGGGGTCACAGCGCTAACTGAGCCAAACTTTAAAATAAAATTAATCTTTACGCTCCTCATGATTTTATGGATTTAGTAAAAAAGGGACCCTAGGGTCTTCGTGAATAAATGCATAATCAAGCTTGCCCGTGAATTTCCAATACCGTTTGTTTTTTTTGTAACAGGTAGGTGTCTTTGCTTTGAATAAAGAATTTGTTATAGTAGAGATTTACTTACTGAATAGGAAATAGCAATAGTTTTTTTCATGGACTACAATTTATTTTTATAAATGGATTTTGTCACGATCATCATTTTCGTGTGTCAAAGTTTTTTTTTATGAGATAGGTTAACTCTTGACCCCAATCTTGACCAAGGTCATAGATGAGGTCAACAATGGAGCGAGTTAACCCAGAAAATGCCAAGGCACTGGTACTCCCACGCACCGACGGAACACAGCAAGCTGTTTGTCGTCGGACTTTGGTAGGAGGGTGGTCGTGAACCAGACGGCCCTTTACTGAGCCTACCACACCGCATAAGACGCCATAGGACGCCACCTCAGATTCAAAACAAACTGATCTTATTTGTGTTTCCTTAGTCGCTTCTTACGACACACCCACGGAAAGAGATGGGGTGGCATTAATCTCATGTGGTATCAACCGATCACCACACGGCCTAAAAAAATGAAGAGTCATTTTTTTGAATAGAGATTCATATCTTCTAAAGTGATGACTAAATGACACTTTCTAAAAGAAAAATAATCGATCTGCATCAGTTTCATCTTGCCTTCTTGCCACAAGAAGTTCCCGTTATTCCAAGATTTTAACATATAATGTTCGAGGTGGCTGAATGGAAAAACTGCCAGGCTGGATGCAGGCAACCCTATTTATTCATGAATAGCAGTTCTAGGGCAATTGATCTGCATCAGTTTTATCTTGCCACCTGATCTATACAAGAAGTTCTCGTTATTCCAAGATTTTAACATTACATTGTTCGAGGTGGCTGAATGGAAAAACTGCTAGGCTGAATGCAGGCAACCTTACATATTCATGAATGACAGTTCTAGGGCAATTGATCTGCATCAGTTTCATCTTGCCACATGATCTATACAAGAAGTTCTCGTTATTCCATGAGTTTAACATTATATTGTTCGAGGTTGCTGAATGGACAAACTGCCAGGCTGAATGCAAGCAACCCTATATATTTATGAATGGCATGTCTAGGGAAATCGATCTGCATCAGTTTCATCTTGCCACCTGATGAGGTAATTCATCCCATTTTTGGGGCTCATATAACATGGCTGAACTCGAAATCTGGGTTTGGGCTGGCAACCTATGTGGGTTGTTATCTCCAAATGTGTCTCTTTTGATAGGTAAACGTTTCAATCTGCCATCCCATGATGTAATTTTCGATCAAATTAACGATACGACGACGAAAATAAATTAATGTTCTTCCAGGATATGCGATGGCAACCTACTAAAATCCAGTGTTCCTGAGTAGTATCTATCACTATATTACGTTTCTGATCTGCCACCTTGTAAGGTAGGGTTTCGTGCAACGGGAGCTTGGTCTGTATGGTGGGGTTAAGCAAATTTTAGGCTGATCTTTTACAATATGCTGGTCCGAACTTTCTCGTGTACATACTAGAGCGAGGTTTCAACGTACTTTAAAAAAAAAAACATACGTATAAAACAATGTGATCTTCGGGATCACTAAAACAGCTTTAAAGAATGCAAAAATAGATTGCGTATCCAATAAATTAATAATTCACGATACTCCAATAAAAACTGAGCAGCACGTTGGTCGTAAACATAAAATTTGCAGACTAATGTTGTAAGTATACCTATGTAATCGCATACCAACTCGAAGTACCTTAATAATGACTTTTTAGCCGACTTCAAAAAAGGAGGAGGTTCTCAATTCAACCGTATGATTTTTTTATATGTTTGTTACGTGATTAGTCCGCCAATAAATTATCAATGGATTTTGATGATTTTTTTTTGAATGATAAAAGTGGTTTTATATAAATTGAATTAATATTTTTCAAAAATATTTACAAAAAAATTAAAAAAAACATACGAATTAAATATAGATAACTGCTGATATCTGCTGATAGCCAGTTGGATTTCAAGTCGGTGGATTCTAACATTTTTAACTTGGACAATTATATGGATACTTATAAGCTAGAAAAACATTTTCCAAAGCAGTTTATGTTATCTCTGAAACACGTACAATGTATTATTTTACAGTCGGTGATAATTTGTCGAATGTTTAATGCTCTTCGTGTTTACGACTATGAATATAATAAACCTGTTACATTAAATCCCTTGAGGTTGAGCAGTCCTCCACAGATAAGTATTAATATGTTTGTTTATTAAGATAATAACAACATTTAATGTTCTTTGTTTATGCGCCTGTGTACAGTAATTGTTACATCCTTAAGCTAGGGAAAATCGTTGCATATTTAGAATTTTCAACATTCGGAATAATTTATACGAATGTAAGTATCTATTATATTATGATACACCATAATACTAGTGGCTGTGTGCGCTGTAGACCTCGTGATTCAACATTTTTTGAAATGCTGGGTAATGATATTTTTTACAATGATTTTAACCCATATGTCTCCACCATTTTAAAAAATTTCTAAAAACTGAATCGACCTTAAAATCTATGTAATTGTTGAACCTGCTCACAAAATTTCGCGGAAATCGGTTGAAAAATGCAACCTGTAGAGGAGAACATCCGGACAGATATACGAAAGCTGAAACAGAGATGCTTCGCTCGCACTTCGCACTCGCTCGGTCAACTGTGAGTAGGACACGGACGGGGTGGTTCATACTGGCTATTTAGAATAATAATACGATATTGAGTAGAATATTCATCTACAAAAAAAAACTTTTTGAGGAAGATCCCTCAAGCGAGGCAGCCTAATTTTAGTATACTAAATTAGGTGAACCAATTATTTTGCAATACATCATGATACCATTACAAACGTAATTGAAAAAAACACCTCTTAATTTATTTCATAAGTTAAATACAAAGTGAGGTTGACTGTCATAACCAAGTAGGGCTTAGGGGAATGTAGGTAAACCAATTTTATACTCTTCCTATTTTCAGATAGGCACGTAGCGCAAATGGGTTGTGAGTGGGGTAACTACGAAACATAATGTATGTGCAGTAAATACGGCGACAAATGTAATCCTCTCCAACCCATATCTTTCCATTTATATCTTCGGCCACAGTATCATGGCTTTGATGTGGTGCATTCATAAATTTTACTTACACTTCTCTGTAGCTGAAATATACCTCTGTTATACTAATATTATTTATGTGAAAGTTTGTTACGTTTTAATGGTACTCAGTTCTTATTTAAGGCCTTGTGGGGTGTAGTAGACTTTAACAGCAGAATATTAATGTAATTTTGAGTACTATATCCAGCCCTGAGATCGCTAAGCATGACAATTACGGAATTTTCTCGCAGGTTATTCAGAAGAAAAACCTACGTATGCATAGCCTGTTATGGTGATGACTCTAATCACACATAAACGGTTGAATTAAAAAGGAAATTTAGAACAAAAGTTGACGATCTGGATAAAGATGCAAGGGTAGTCTTGCATATATTTTATGAAACTCTATTTGAATGATTATAATTGGAATTTGGTCCCTGAAAATCAGAAAACACGTTCACTAGTTCACTAAAAGACCCGCTATTTCACAATTAGTAACTATTAATAAGAATAATTATACTAGTTTTTCATTGTTTCAATCCTTTAAAGGCCCTCGCCCCTTGGTATGGTACTGAAATGCTAACAATGATGTAATTTTTCGTGGATGTTGGTACTTTCCTACAACTATTCAAAAACTCAGACTACTAAAATACTAGAATATTGCCCTGAATCTTCCGCTTTTAATATAGACCAGTGGTTACATGTAGACCCAGTGGCGGTAGTGGTAACCTTATAACTTTGAATGTGTGTTGATATGCGTATACTATGTATAGTGGATACTGATGTATACCCGTCAGGCAATCAGATCAACAGAGATTTCCATCACCATGTTTTCGCAGCTTCCATTTCAATAATTAAAATCACTTTGAATATCATCATTTAGGTGTTCGTTAGTATATTTACAAAGAGATCGGGATGAAAATCGGGATTGAGTAAAAATTAATATGAAAATCTGTTAGTAAGAATTTATAAATGAAGTTGTACAAAATAAATTCATACTAACAGATTTTCATATTAATTTTCACTCTATCCCGATTTTCTTTATGTTGTCATTGTCATACTCAATCCCGATTGTGACAACATAAGGGGACAAATTACTTTTTTTACAAACAAATGACTTGGTTCAGACAGCATGGTGATATGGTTAGTGTCTTGATATTTTTTTAAATTTAATTTGTGAAACATCTATCTATGCACTCTTGCCTATAATCCTTTTCAGGGTAAGCAGAACGTCATGTGGTTCTAACACCGCATGACGCCACATTTGATATTAATTCTGACGGCTTGTCAAACATAAATAAGATAATAGAACATGATGAACCAAATAAATTTAAAAATAATGCCTAGTTTATCCTTGCCTTGGATATCAGCAGGCCGAGTACGATGTCACTATCGTCACCAGTGCCGCGACAACACCGCGGTCCTATGTCAAAATATCAACATTGACAACGCCATAGGGTGAGCAAGCCTTTGCGCGGGACCCTCGCGCAATCAAAGTGAAATTTCAGCGTGAGCCGAGCGCGAGTTTGTCGTTATCGTGCTAGAGCTGCAGCTTTAAAAAAAGCTAACCGACGACGGTAATTAAGCACGGGTTACGGCTTACGACATAGTCTCCCTTGTATCCTGGATCTTTTAGGAAACAAAAACAATATGTTTCATGTTTCATCGAATCAAACCTAAATTTCACCAAATATCCTTTGCTGATTACACTGAAAACACCAAGCCACAAATAAACCATTGTAGTGACACAGAAGCATTATTAAATCCCTTCGGGTAGTATCTAGTATCCGCATATATTTTAAAAATTTAGTTGTTAGCTTTGAAAAGAGAGCAGAATTTTTGCTCCACAAAGGTTTATAACCTTTTTTTTATCATCGCTCGTTATTCGTGCCGTGCTCAATTTTCCAAATACTCGTTAGTCTTTCATTTGGTCAGTGGAAGGTCCGATTCCGTAAAATGCATTCACGTGTTCCGAAAATGGAGGTTAATTATCTTATTTCCATGTCTGTGATGTTAACAGCTTCTTTTAGTTTTGTAGAGTTAATAATAAGTACTATAGCAGGTTTTGTAACTGACTTTATTTTGAAATTCCAACAGAAGTAAACGTATGCAGAAATATACAGAAGTATACGTTATTTAAAACTCTATTTAATCACCGACGAAAAAAGAGAGGTTGTATAAGTTTGACATGTGTATCTGTGTTTCTGTATATCAGTTTGTAGCAGCGTACTTAGCTCCTAAATGAATAGATCGATTTTAATGCGTTTTTTTAAACCGAGGTGGTTTTATCATGTGATCGAGACGATTTGGAGGTGTATTCAATTAAAATTGGTTTAGCCGTTTAAAAGTTATAAGCTGTAAATATCGGGTGCGATATAACTTTCTGATTATACATATAGAGATTCACTGTTCTTCCTATTAAAATGTATGAGCGTTGACAGGCAATTTAAATGTTCCTTTACTTCGGCAGCCGTGTTATACGGTACAATCTCGTATGAGTTTAAATAATTTGGAACCTCATCTCCTTATAACGAGACTCGTGATTTCCTCAACACACTGTACTTAAGTAGAGTCTTATAATTCTTCTGGGTCTATAGGTTAACAAGGTTCTTACCATGTCCTTACATACATCATTTCCGCCATTTCCTTGTCTTAAGCATTATTGACAGTCCTTTTGTTCCGTGTTTAACTGTCACCTGAAAATGCAGCAATGAGGGGGGCGATGTAGGGGGTGAGGGGTGTTACCGGGACGATGTTTTGTTAGGACTTACGACCCCTGTGTTTACATTAACATTACAGTGTAGGTAAGAGTGTTTTGAGAGTTGTTCCACTCGACGGCAACAAAAAGGCTTTTAACATATTAATAAATGAGTGGCGATTTTTCGAAATAACCATTAGGATTGACAGTATTGCGCTAATCATTTTTATTTGCTACCTCTACGTTTTTCTATAGCATATTATGTACGAATGGTGGACCATTCCGTATTTTCATGCTTCAAATGATTAAGCCTGAAACTTTTGAATGAAATCAAAAAAAGGTCGGGTCTTAACGGTATTTAAAAAAAATGAATTTGTAGGTTTTCTGCTAAAAAGTTACACTGTGTATTGCGTCGCGTCCCTGAATTTATAGGATTTCTTTGAATTCGTTTGTCGACTCGTATTTGGTAGAATTAAATAATAACGACGGAAGTGGAAACAAAAGGTGTGTTTTGAAGGTAGGGTCTTGTTACTAAGAAGTAGGGGACATTTACTGATGTTCAGTGAAAAATTAGGTCAACTTTATTAGGTCAGTTTATACTGACTAAAAGACCGTATTAAAGATACTTTATTATGACATTATGGAACCAAGATTGGAATAAGTGCCTTGTTTATTATTACACTTTTCTTTTATTCTATCATTGATTTATGGAAGGATTAGAATTGGCACCGTGCTGTATAAAAAATTCTAGGTTAAGAATATTTGAAAAGATTTTGCAAAACTGCATGAAAAAAAAAGTACTACTAACTGTCTCAGTTCTATGACGAGCTATGAAAGTGTGAAACAACAAAACGCCTATTTGAATGACGCTCAAAGCTGGAGCTTTGTTGTAAGTAAACTAGTTTAACATAAATTAAGTTAATTGCCCTGTGCTTTAGTCGTTTCACTCGTCAGCTACAGGCACGTTCTCGCAAACTCTTAGAAGTCGCTAGATGCCTGTTGGTCGCAAAATACGACAAAAATATAAGTCTTGAGAAATGTGGCACGTCCCTCGATTACTGCCACGCAAGTCACGCAACGAAATGCTGAATATTACGCTTATTAACTTGTGGCCTGTAGCCTGTGGCCGTTTACATGGCATAGAACCTGCAGTGGGGAACCTAATTCAGGAAATCTAATATGCAAATACGTAAAATAGGAAACTTTAGATCACTTGTTAAGCAACAGCACGCATAGCATGGCATAGTTATAGTTTTTTCCAAAAAATAAAAAAAAAATAATAAAAAAAATAAATAAATAAAAAAAATAAATAAATTGAGAGATGAAAAAAAACTTGCAAATACCGAGACCGTTGGGTTTTAATGGTTTCTTGACCAGTAAAACATCCCCAACTAGTATTTTATGTGTGTTATTATTAGGCATTGACGTTCTGTCCTCGTCGAATTCGGTTATATGGCGCTGCCGAAGAAACTCTTCAAAGTTTTACGATAAAATGTAGCTTATGTCCATTCTTCTACCTTAATCTATAGGTATATCCATAAAAAAATTTAATCGAAATCGGTTGGTTAGTTCAGGCAAAAAAACGTAACAGACCGAGTTAGTATTAATATGGAACTAGACTAGAATGGACTTTATTCGTCACCAAATGCTAGGTTATTTCTTCTACAAGCATGTATGTATACACTCACGCCTTCAATCCTTTTTGAGGTAGGCAGAACGCGCTACACTTGAAATTAATTTTGAGGGTTATTAGATGGAAGATATCCATGTTGCTCGATAGGTTGTCAGTCTTTGTCCCACAATACACAAAAAAAACCTTCGCGTCCCGTATAGTATGCCTCTATAGCATGGTCTCTATAGTATGCCTGGGAAGAGTTGGAAGCTGGCACATTCTAAGTTTTTCTTCCACTTCCAGTCCAGATCGACAGTGCAAAAAGTAATTTTAATTATTTAGTAAGTCAAAAGGAAACTTTACTGTTAAACAATTTGTATACAGCACTCGTGTCGTGTTCAAGTGCGGTGTTTTGTGTGGATGCCACAGACATATTGTTATTCTGCGTACAGCCATGAAATTTAATACGCATGTTAACCTTGTTGTTCTTGTGTGTAACGGCTCCAAAATCGCGGTCATGTTGGCTGCACTAACAAACCTATTTGCCAGCCAGAATTCAAAGCTAGTTACGGTGAAGTTGTTTGCTAATTAACATGGGTTAAACCTTGTTTTTGAATCATGTTTGTGATTTTTTTTTACTTATTTTCCGTATGCACATTGCTTCTACTATATAGATAACATTTTACCTGGTACTTTGATACCATTTCAACACAAAAGCATGAAACTTTTCTTAATGGATTTTTCTTTTTATTCCTAAAGTCGATTGCGTAACACCAAATAAAAAGAAATATCCTTTTTAAAAATCTGAAATTCAAAGGGCTTCCCGACGGCTCGAGCAATAAATAAAGGGTCAACATGTGACTCTAGGCTATAAAAGTAGGTTTGTCCTTAAAATTCTGCTGTTCTGATTTTTTCTTGCTTCCCGTTCGAGGTCAATACGACATGTAAATGTAAGGTGGTATGCCTGGGCCCCGATTCTGTAACTTTAGTTGTGTGTCGGTGGAATGGAGGCCATTTTATCTGTTTAGGTGGCGAAATTGAGAACTATTCAACTTTTACAACCACCCCGACCAGCAGCGCCACCACCAACCGAATGTAAAGTTGCAAACTATCTGCAACCGAAAATTCAGTTGGCGCCACCAGTCAAAGCAGCCGTCAATAGATGTATGAAATTTCGATAGTTCTTAATTTCGCCACCTGAACGGATAAAATGGCGATCATTCTATCGACACACAACTGAAGTTACAGAATCGGAGCCCTGATACTGGTAACAAATTATGTCATACCAATCATATTTTTTTTTACACAAAAGTCAATAAAAGTGCTCCAAATTAAGCTGTGTCGTTCAATATTTCTTTTATATTGGAAATGACACAAAAACATTATTTAACATAGTTAGTGAAACTTTAGGGGGAAATCTTCCCCATGAAACAAAGTTTTTCCCAAGAAACCCATAATGTGAACTTCTCCTACCAAAAGGGACAAAGCCCAATCAGTTTTTTTTTTCAAATTTCGACTTATTTTCCTGTGGAAACATTGTTCCTATTATATTACTTTGCTATGGCAATTTATAACTCTATTTTTTTTAACAGGACTGATTTCACCTGGAGCTCTAGACAAAGTCACATTCTGTTAGCGTTTACTAAGATCGCTGATTTTAAATGATATAATGTATGAAATTCACATGGACACTTATTTTTTCTATGTCTATGACTGACTATCTTTTCTGTTAAGTCTGTCAATCTTCTAGACGATGTCTATAGGAATCAAGGAGTATTACCTCTTTTTTTACAATATTTTTTTAACGATATAATACTAAGCAACCCACATATAACACTTAACAAGTAATATACATTGTGTAATAATTTAAGGCAGGTGGTTGATGGTACGGCGCGCACCGTACATATCTAAGTTGTGTGAAACTTTCGCTTCCGGAGAGATTATCCTTCACTCCAGGGAGTTCGCCCCTATAACGTATATTATAATATTCCTATAGAAACAACGAAAAACTTTTGTATAGTACTGAATAATTTGATTTTGATTCAAAAACGTGCGTTAGCGGTTAAACCCGATTTCAGGCTTAATTAGTTTTGCTTAGGACGAACTAGATTGAGCTGTGTAGAAATCCCTCAATAGGTTGTTTTATAGGTCCCCTTGTGACAATCGTAGAAATAAAACACTTTTTTGTCTTAGACCAGATTAGCCTTAGGCCGGTAACGTATATCAACAATATAAACAAGTATTTGTTAGACCAAATAACATTTAACAATAATAATAATTAATATGTCTGTACGATCGGATAGGTAGATTCAAAATGCCGGCGAAATACATTGATGGTAAGTACCTACAATTTGTTCAAGAATTATAAACTAGAAGGCCTTATTTTTTAAGTTTCTGTCTCAGATTGAAATGGGCAAAGAATAATAAATACATAACTTTGCAATAGCAGACAAAGAAAATAAAAAACTTGCCGAGCTAGAAACGACCGAAGAAAAGTCGTTTGAGCAAAAACTGTTCAAGTTATGTTCTTGACAGTTGGAATATTCGTTTAGAAATGCCAGTTTGATTTGTGTTTTCATGTCAAGAGTGGTATTGTTTCAAATATCGACATACGAAGCACGTTCTAGCTCGTGTGCCGAATGCTAATCTAACGTTTTCAATATTTTTTCTTATAAAACGAATAAAATATTACAGAGTTTTGCTATTGATTCCGACCTGTATTGCTCCCTTCTGGAGCGTAGTTTTGTAACGCCTGTCGTTCATAAATAAATAAACTGGAGCTGTGTTCTGCTATCTAAAGAAAACTAACTTGGTTCTACAAGAAAATTAAAAAGTAAATTTGGTATTTTTTTTGGTATTTGTTTTCTAAACAAAGTTTTTCTGTTAGTTTACCTACTTTCTGTTAGCAATTACCGGCAACAGGGCATTGTAAGATGTGGTCTGGGACAAGAAGAGGTGGTTTGAAAAAGATAGGAGCGTCAAGCCGCTATAGAAGATTCCATGTGATAATAATGAAGCGAAAATGTCGCAACAAGATCGAATGTTTGTTACAAATTGGGTCACGATACTAAACTTAAACTTGTTGATCTTTCTAATAAAATATAAAAAAGAGGTTTGCATTTATTTATGAGTCATATCATTATTGTCCTATTTTTGCCAGTTATAAAAGTTATCCACCCCCTTAACATTGATAGATGAAGAGCACTCTGGATTCTGCAACATTTCAACCCTTTAAAAAAAAAACGTTTTCTTGCCACGGTTACCGTCACAATTCACCATCAAACGGTATAATTACAAAGTGAGCCTTAGCAAATTTCATGAAAATTTCCCTAAAGAAAACGTTAAGCCCTTGCTATATAATTAAGACGCGTGATTTTACTCACGATATCATATGCAGATATGTATTGTAAAAGGGCTTTGATCAAATCAACACCCTTATTACGATAATAATCGGTTTCACCTCTCTTTCTGCCACATAGAGTTTCAGCTTTGGCTTTCGCTCGAAAATTCAGGCCATTAATTTAGTTACCTCGCTCCTAAAAAGTCAGAACCGTACTTTAAATAATAGGCTGGCAATTTGGATTCAATTATGTTACCCCACTTGTATAAGTGTAGCCCGGTTAAAAGGTATATATGTAGCCCGCGTCGAACCAATTTATACGGAGTTTCAGCAAAAGATTGCGTAAAAATTGGATTAAGCAACAAGCAACTTTTAGGGGTTCCCTGAATCCCGTCACAGAACTGCGGATACTTTTACAATCCGTATAAAACTGTATGGCTTAGTGTCCTACTTTTACATTCCTTTCTTTTGCTTTGCAAAGTCTATAACTAACTACACTCTAACCCACCCTACCTAGTGTCAGAGTTTTGAACTGCCTATAACAGGTTTATTATTTGCCAAACAAGTGTTAATACACGCTACAGGAGCTCTAGCACGATAACGACAAACTCGCGCTCGGCTCACGCTGAAACTTCACTTTAATTGCGCGAGGGTCCCGCGCAAAGGCTTGCTCGCCCAATGGCGTTGTCAAAGTTGACATTTTGTCATAGGACCGCGGTGTTGTCGCGACGCTGTCACTTTCGTACTTGGCTTGCTCGAATTATTAGATGATAAGCATAAAATTAATTAATTACTAAATATTTAATTAATGTAATGTATTAATGTAAAATATAAGAATTATAAAATATGTAAAATACAAAAATTGAGTTCCCATACAAACTCCATCAGCATATAGCGCATTTTGTATGGAAGATCAACATTTTTTTTCGTATTTTGACCTATGTTCCTTTGGAATGTTGTTCAGTTTCATGGACTGATTAACCACCCGAGAGGTTGAAAGAGATTTACCTCAAGCCCTGTAAAACTATAAGTTAGTTTAACTTATAAAAATAGAAATAATTGTTTGCAGTGCCCCAACAGGGCTCGTGATATACTTGTTATACCCTATTTACAAGAAGTGTAAAACTAAAGAAGCAATAAAAATTTGAATTTGACATGGGAGGACTACACACAAGTCAACTTTATTTTCGGAATGTTTTTAAATATCTGTTAACACGTGGTATTAGAAAAAACTTGCTAACCCGCTTCCACGTAGGATTCCAACTCTTTTTACTGGAGTATATATTTTCGTTTTATATTAAGATTTTAATATAAAACGTGAAGCAAAAAATCAAGAGCCTACAACAATAGAAGCTCTTTTACTGAACACAACTCACCATTTTTGTGGTCTTTTTAAAAAGTCCATTCCTTTGAAGTAGTAGAACAGCTATGAGAATGCACTGCATATGACATTTTAAAATACCTACTTCAAATTAAAAGAGAACGTTTTAAAATATTTCGCCTAAAAACTGCCCATGGCTGGTTAATGGCACTGAACGCCTAGTTTTATTCTTACTTTTTGGCTAGATGATGATATCTATATAAAAAAAAAATGTCGATTCGTCTTACTCCACGATTTAGACAGTAATTTTATATTTGGAAGTTATTTCTTTACATTATGTTGGGTAGTGAAAGTTGTGATTTTTTTAAAATATTTTAATAATAACTGGCAGGATATAGCAAAAGACCGGACTGTATGGCTAAAGGAGACCTTTGCCCAACAGTGGGATCCAGGGGCCGAATTAAAAAAAAAACATACAATAATATATTGCTACTACAAAAAGATAAAGTTATAATTTTTCCTATAAGACTGAGTTTAATCCAGGCAAAGTGAGTGTCTTTCTTGCGATTTAAACTGTTATAAATCTACAAATGGGTCTTTGCGCGCTTTCCCTCAGGTCTTTGTTCATGCAACAATAAGAAAAGGAGACACAAAGGACTCTTTTTGATATACTTGCTAGTGGTTGTTTATCCACTCTAGTAACTGAGATTAAAAGCTTTCATATGCGTCATGCTTTTACTTGCAGTTCCTAGACGAAAATTGGTGTGTGAAATTTTAAACTAGATTTTCTCGGGTTAAGTAAATAAATTAAGTAAACATCTAAATGCTGTCTCGTAATTTTGTTGCACTGCTGCTGAAAAGTAAACCTACTTTGATATAACACGAAAACAGTAACTTTTCATTAAAACTTATTACAGTTTTCTGTACAATCTGTTTCTAAAGTTGTAAGTTACTAAAATTTCAAAGGTATTCCTGTCTATACATATTATAAAGAGGAAAGATTTGATTGTTTGTTTGTTTGTTTGTTTGTATTGAATAGGCTCCGAAACTACTGGACCGATTTGAAAAATTCTTTCACCATTAGAATCCTACATTATTCGGGATGAACATAGGGTACATGATTTTCCCGAATTCCCACGGGAACGAAGTCCCGCGCGGGAAGCTAGTCGGTAAATAAAGATGATGTGATTTGAAAAGTCATTGAAGGCCTCGGATTACGCGTTTTCTTAAACATTATGAATCCATCAGCGCAGGCAATTGGACCTTATCAAGTTCTCGCGGGGGAAGGGTCTATTTATATTCCGATCAGACACAACCCTTCGTCTAACGCCGCCGCGGCTGAAAATCCTGAATCCACAGGAAGAATGAATGAAACTAATTTTGGCTTAGTCCTCGATGACACGCAGTAAAAAAGAAGATAAAAGAATCAGAGAGAGCCTTTGAATTGACTGTTTTGTACATGTTGTTTGTAAATTGTTTTATTTAATCATATTTAGTAATCTGTTGCATGTAGCTTTAAATTAGCGACAATTTATGGCGGGTATTAGTTTCTAATACTGAACAAGTTTCCTCAAGGATAATAGGTAAAAAAATAGGTGGTTTTTTTCACCGGAGAGACTCATGTCCTTAAGTTTTGCTAACTATTCGAAAGTCGCAATCACAAATGAAAACACGAAGTTAGAAAAACTATCACTTGTTAAACAATGTAATACTTTTCTTTTCGTGAAAGTGGAATCTGTTTAGAATAAAGTTTACGGTAAAGTTTGTTGTATTTTTCCTCAACGCTCTACTTGATAAATAAAAAGAACGTTTCCAAAAGCTGCCTTGAATTAATATTACGGTATTAATGTATTTTCTGTTTCGTTTCTTTTAAACCTCAAACGAATAATTTCAGTTTGTAAACGAATAAGTATTGTTTTAACAAGAAAACTTTACTGTTTTGTCCGCTGTGTCGTTCTCTTTGCCTGCCGCTCTAAGTTTCAATGCAATCCGATGTTTTGTTTGTGACAACAAACTTTGACTGTAACGTGATCATCGTATTAGAACAAATTATTTTAAAGGGAACATTTGCACCTAAATGGTAGAAGTATGAGAAAGTTTTGAATTTTTTGTGGTACATTTTCTAGAGGTTTGATTTAGTGATTAAAGTATTTGCTTATACAGTTAGTACTTAAAAAGTTGTATAAATATAAATATTTAAGAGAACTTTTGTAAATACTGTCGTTCCCAATTTCTATTCTATATGAAATCTAGTCCCAAATTTTATCATTATATCTGTTGCAAAAGACGTGAGAAATGTGACACATGTGTAAATTAGTATTTAATTTTTAATAAATGACTGTCTATCATAAAAATTTGAATAAAATATGCTCATTAGTGGCTCCATTCCCAACATCCTAAAATAATATTCCAAGATTGTACTAGTGATACGTTTTACGCTTACCCATGACGTCAACCAAAACTATTAACATTAGGCAAAGCTTATCGAAGAAGTAAGCAACATTTTCGTGACTTATAAGAATTTTGCCGATTATTTAATGTTAGTTCATGACTTCCAAAGAAAATAATATATAGTTTAAGCAGCTGAAATAAATATTGCCCTTTGTGCACAATGATGATAATAATGAATAGTACTGTGAATGTTAATATACTTAGTAAAATAGTAAAAATACTTAGTAAATTAAATTAAGCAAACTCAACATGCCTAATTGTACGTTGGATACATTGAACTAAAATATAAGATCAATATAAAATATAAATTATAAGATCTGCACGCAACTTTAATGAATCGAATAATTTTTGTCAGAAAATTGTCAATTAGTTTGATTATCGACAAAAAAAGGTATAATTATCCAATATTGTAGCACTAAAGTTTGCAAATGAGAAAAATGAGAATTAGAAAAGTTTTAATCACGGTAAAGGCTGGTACTTAATGTTTCACGCTGTTTTAGTTCACACTTATGTGCAAGTAATTTAAATAGCTTTAAAAAGAGGAACTCTACGATGCTGACATCCCCATTTTTCTTGAGTAAATAGGTCAGTTAAATTCTTAATATTATCTGATGTTAGTTATATGTTTTTACTCTATATATCTTGTAAAATAACTTGATGTTTTATAGACTCTCCCGCTCGACCTTCTCTATCTATTCCTTCTCGTCAGACTCAATCCAGGCAGCTTATTAATTTCATAAAATCTGAAACGTTATTTCCTTTGTACGCTTGTCACATCACATTTTGCGGCCAGAACGGACGTAGGCCAGGGAATTTCATATTATTTCCGAGGACGTCGACGCAGCCCGAATGAAAAGAGCTTTTTATCGTTTCCTTCTTATCGGAATGTGCTTGTGGGCCGTAATACAACTGAATAAAGCGAACGTAACAAATAGAAAGCCCCTACGTAAGTAATTTGTGACAAGAATTATGACTGTTTTTTTCCCGCTTGCTTTTCTCTTATTCGCTTTACAAGCACGATTGCAACATTATACCATTACGAAAAAATAAAATTGAGAACAAATTCCAAACCTTTTGTAGCCTGTTTTTGTTTTCGTAGCCATTTTATCTTGAGCTTAATAAGTCGCGGCACTTTTCGAGTTTTACTAAGAACACTAGGTACTTATCTTAGAGCTTTAAAACAAAGGTATACTTAAGAATGGTGTTTAAAAGTTTTTTAAAATTTTATAACCACCTTAATGTTTGTCTTTAATTACAAAAGCTGCCATTTAATCTGAGATTTAAAAGTTTTAGGAATTTATATTGATAGGCAAACATACCCCGCATTTTGCGTAACGGCTCATTCGTTTTTTTTAACATTAGAAATTATGTAAACAAAGAAGCAGTGGTAGTAAATATTTTTTTAAGAACACCAAAACTATGATAAATACAAGAGTTGAAATAAAATTATTGACAGGCCCAAACTGTGCCACCAATAATATATTTTTGTTTTACTCCACAACAATGACTGATCATAATTGCTCTGAATATTGAACGGAGAGCAAATTGGAGAGCTATGATCTATATCTTTCAGATATAGATATAGATCTTTCAGATATAGATCATAGAAACAAAACTAAATATGATTTAATTTAAATATTTAAAAACCCTGTATGCCATTTGACCCTTTCTGAGTGAGTCGGTAAGACGGAGGTTAATAATGTCTGGTTTTGTCTCACTTGAATTATTGTATGGTCCGTGCCTAATCAAAAAAACTGAAAAACAAGTGCTGAGAGTGCAAAACTCGTGTATCGTGTATCATAATAACATATTACCACGTCCCAAATGATCGCATTATCACACTTTTCTTAAATACTTACAACATACTTAATATGAGGAATAGAAAGACGTTAAAATGTAGTAATTTAATTTTCAAACTGAAGAAACTTGAGATCCTTGCCTAACTAGCAAAAAAATTTAAATAGACTAGCGCAGGCCTAGGTTAAATGAGGTCAGAACGATTTCCTAAGTTGGTTTTACTGACACTTAAGTTGGAATTCTTCAAAGGAAGCTTTTGATACTCAGCATCCAAAATATTGAACAATCTTCGAAAACAATAACATGTTTAAAAAAAACCAGAGAGTTACTAATGTCAACTAAGAAATCATCATGTATCTGGTCACCAGTTCGTCAGGTAAACTAAGTAGAGTCTTTAAATGATATCCCATGATGGGGTCTGAGTTTTTCGCAAGTGTGGGCGTTGAGTTTTTTTTATTGTTTACTTCTGCCTGAATTTGTTAAGTGTTGTTATCTCACTATTGAAAACAAAAGTTGTGCACTTTCCTTTGGATTCCAGAGAGAATTATGTCATCCAAATTACCGAACTTATACGGTTTTCTTTGTCTAGGAGGCAGAGATTGCATATCGCCATCTATTTTTTTCGCGGCCCCCTTTATCGTCTCACCCCACGCCCCCTTACCACGCGGGCTTTAAATACTTTACGTTTAAAAATTAACAACAACAAAAACTAACAAAACATGGTATAACAACAAATGGAAATCCTCAAACTGAAAAAATTACTAATCGCACTCTTGTGAGAGATGAGTGATGTTTGACCTGTGCTGTGACATTTTATGTTTGCAGCCTTTGCTTCTGGAAGTCTTTTGTAGTTTAAACTTTTCTAAATGAATTGTTTATTTGTATTAATTTAAGTTTCGTAGTATAAATTTAAATTACAATGTAATATTATTAAAATATGAATAAAATGTCACATTATTGGGCACTTCGAACCTAAAAACATAAATTAAAAATACAATAAAAATATTTTTTTCGTTCGCCACACATTAACGTGACAGATGACTCAAATTTCACAAGATTATAATGCTAAAAAAAATAAGTATACTTATTTAATTATTTTTTATTATGAAATGGGTTAATTCTTCACCTCAATCTTGATCAAGGCCAATTAAGGCACTGGTACTCCCATGCGCCGACGGATCCTCATACGACACCCACGGAAGGAGATGGGGTGGTGTTATTCTCAACCGATAACCACACGGCCAAGCCTTAGGACTAAAAATTAATCCATTTATTATTAGATTTTAAAGCTATTTTCATTTTATTTATGCAAAAGAATTTAGAGTTCAAATAATAAAATTACGTAAAATGATTATGAAAAGATATATTTTGCTAAGGTCATGTTCTGATAGATTTGAAAAAATTATAAACAAAGGAAATTACCCTGCAATATAGTATGACTACTTATAATATATTTTTAGATGTTAATGTTTTGTTTACATAATGAAAAACATAATGTTTTCCAGATACGTATGACGACTAACACTTTACCTATTTAATATAAGCTTTTGATTAGTATTTTACACCCATTTGAATTGTGCATTTATAAATCCTTACTAATATATATTATAAACGCGAAAGTTTGTATGTATGAATTTTTGTTAGTCTTTCACGCAAAAACTACTAAATGGATTTTCATAAAACTTAACAATAATATAGTTTATAGATCACAATAACACATAGTCTCCATAATTGTCAAAAAAATCCCATAGGAATAAAGTTCCGGGCGAAAAGCCTGATATAAATAGGACGTCTGTCTCTGAATCTTTTCTTTTCATAATTTGTAACCTCAGAATAATTTAAAATTTTACGAAAGATCTTCATTTTATAAAGTTTTCGTTCGTAACGAGGGTTCTACGCTGATATTCACGGGACAGTATTTTAGCAAGATTGTTTTTAACTTAAATTAAAAAGTTCAAAGGAAATTTTCGACAATAACCGTAGTACGGTGCATAACTCAATTTGTTTTATATTGTTGTAGAGGCGTTATTATCCAACTTTGGGTAAAGGGTCTTTTGAAAAGAATCTAATTCTTTTTCTTAGGAAATTCTTTTTCTTAGAAACAAAAATGAATGGCAGAAAATAAAGTGTAAACATTTTGACCAATGACCAACCTCTTCTAAAAACAGCGTTCATTTGTTGTAACATTATTCCACTTCTTATAATATTAAAAAAGAGTAATCATTTATTATGTGTGTACAATATTAAGTCTAACAGGCTAACCTGATAAATAAACAGGAAATAAAAAATGTTAATACCTACCTAAATTAACACACAATGTAAATTTGGTATGGAGGTAGCTAACATTCTGAAATAACACGGGCTACATAATTTTCCCAAATTTTCACGGGAACGAAGTCTCAGGCGGAAAGCTAGTATGCAAATAGATCCATGTCTGGTGATATATTTAAGAGGCCACAGAGGTGTTTACGTCCGCGTAACAGGGGTGATTGACGTCTCGCGGACTATGCGGATAATGTGCCGGCAAAAAACTGTGCTTGCGATCATGTCTCATCAAATCAAAAATGATGTGTCACTTTCTGACTCAGGAATGATTCATCAGCTCATAACCTTGGTACTAGGAAGCTGAACTTTTGTACAATTTTTAAAGCATTATGAGATCGAAATATCGGACGTGCCTACTCTAAAGGTACACGATAAAAACCCTTAAGTATACTTTTCTGTAGCATACTGGCTTAAAACTTACAAAAAAGAGATATTGACATAACCTAAGTTAAATATTAGATTGTTATCATATGAATACATTGCCGGGCGATTACCCGGACATAACTAAAAATCTTTTTTTACTTACTATGAGAGTAAAAATTCCAAGAAAAATCTTTAAATAGTGTACTACGAAAAAATCATTTTATAAAAAATCAAGATGCATTTTCTCTACAAAATCAGGAGCATCTGGTATTTTCTTGAGTGAAGCGGAAAATCTACAAGTAAATCCTCGGTCGGCATTCCCAAGTGACTTCAGATCCGACGTAATTAGTTTAGGTATTTAGCTACCTCCTGCTTCTAGGTTCCAACGAGAAAATACTTAGGGAAATAGAAATTAAGTCTTTTTATAAGACTTGATTTTATTTTCTTTTTAATAATTTGAATTTTTCAAATAGTTTTTTAATACATTGTTTTTTGATAATAATTTTTAAAAGTTATAAAACTGCCCGCAAGACAGTACAAATCTTGCTTCGGATGGCACGTTCAACCTTTTGTTTCAGTTGTTGATTAATTGCAATCAAAGGTCATTAGGCAGCTTGAAATCTCTGACAGCAGAGTTAGTCATGTTCGCCACATACTTGATAATAACTACACGATGAGGACTATTGAAAATATTTAAAAAAAATCTTAATACAGATAGGTTCTATTAAATGGGAAATTATTAAAAGCGCGATCTTATTTTCTAAGAACCTACTCATAACTCTGATAATTAAAATGTCATGTTTTATTTAGGTGCTTAAAAAATGGAATTATTTTTAAGTAAAACCTTCCTGAAAGCCGAGATTGTCGCAGTGCCCTACATAATCAATTCCAATGAGCGGTTGAAGACTCCTTTTTAATTGGAACATTTTCGTGCCAGGGCCATTCGTGTGTAATAGTAGTGTGCCCTTTAAACGAAGTACATAGAATACACAGCATGGATGAGGCACAAAGGCTTTAAAATATGATTATATCCTCATTGTATATTTACACTATAAAATATTATGTTGCCTGTTTGCTTAATGTTTTGATGCTATTACAACCAATTTGTTAAAAATATACCAGGGTACTGGCTTTTTCATAATGGTCACTGTTTAGAGAAATATCAAATGCTTATCAATGCTTAGGTCAGGTTAGGTCAAGGCTCTGACGTATTACAACCCGCAAAGTGTTTCTTTACTTGAAATTGGCGACTTCGCCATTCTATATTTTAATTTTGATTAAAATCAAACATTAGCAAAATCACGATATTGTAGACGCCATTTTTTAAAGAATCAAATTTCTATTGACCTACTCTAACTGTAGTCTATGGCTAAGTATATCTGTGGTGTGGCATATTCACGCGATCGCGTGCTTTTGTCGGTGCCAAACGGCCAGTTGAAGTTTTCATCGCTCGACTCCATTATTCCATTACCGAACACTGCCTGGAAAAGGACAGCCTTTGCCGGCTCGATTGATAACATCGTCACCGAAGAAATAAGAATTTTCCTTTTTCTGAAACTGAATTGAACAGGAATATTTCATCAAAAAGCATTGCTACAAAAGATTTATTTAGTTGAGATGGTTTTAAAAACCTTACGGAATGTAATTTTACACTGGGGCCAATTATCTTTAACACATGAAATGTATGAAGGCAATAGTAATGGCCAAATGTCGTCTTAAAATACTGAATAAGTGGCAACTGTCATGGCTAAATTATGTTTTCTGTTTTTTTAGTTATTTTCTTTTACTTTACTTTTCTAAAATAAATGTGAAAGAGCGAAGTCTCCTGGCACAGGTATATTACATGCTTAAAAGGAGGCTTCAGCAATTTTATTAATAAGTATTTCTCTGTAAAAGGATATAAATGTTTTTGTATTTTGTATAACTTAGAATTAAACCGTGTGGTGATCGGTTGAGAATAACACCATCCCATCTCTTTCCGTGGATGTCGTAAGAGGCGACTAAGGAAACACAAATGAGACCTGCCTCCTAGTTATCCATCCCAGGCAACGACACTTCATTTTTTTCTGAATCTGAGGTGTCATCCTATGGTCTCATGCGGTGTGGTAGGCTCTGTAAAGGGCCGTCTGGTTCGCGACCACCCTCCTACCGAAGTCCGACGCCAAACAGCTTGCTGTGTTTCGTCGGTGCGTGGGAGTGATTACTACCAGTGCCTTTATAGGCATTTTCTGGGCTAACTCGCTCCATCGTCGACCTCATCTTTGACCTTTATGGTCAAAGATCTTATAATAAAATATATATAATAATAATAATAACTTTCCTATTGCTGAGTAATATTAATATCATATAATACCTGTCACTTGCAACCAGGAATTTGAAAGAAATGGCTTGGAGAATTCTAGCGTTTCCTGGAGTTTATCAAAAAAATACTTAACTTTCCTACTGTTTAACAATTTTGCACAGAATTAATAGTCATGTCTACATTTACTTGAAATCCCTCAACGGAGGAAATGTTTTCCCGCAACCTGGGAGCTTAAGCCTTCTGAAATATGAATAGACATTCAATATAATGTGCCAGAAAGGACTTTTGATTGTACTTACAAAGCATTTTGTAGAAGTTCTCAGAAAAACATCAAATTCTCCTATGTAATATGGTTGTGAATAAATGATTGTCTTGTCAAATGGGATTGTTTAAACGGATATAAGAATACGTCATAACGATATACTAATGATACTGAATACCTTCTCATATCGAGGGCTAATAAATCAAATTATATATGCGTAAAATGAAGCTCCTGACTCATTGACTCATAAATGCCCAGTCCAAACCCTTGGACCTAAAAACTTGAATGGCAAAAAGGTTCTTTTTATAGCATAAGCAAAGAATAAGGAAGGATTTTACGAAATATAGTCCCGGGCATCCTTTAGTACATATAAGGGTAACAAAAGGCCACAGTTGACAAACTTTTGGGGATCATTAAAAAAACTTTTATATTGATGTTAATATTTTCTCAATTTTGGACAGCTTTCTCATAGCTACGCAAAGAATCTACATTTACTAATTGCAGTGCCTCTAAAGGACCACTTACGGATGTAATTGTACATACATAGTTCCTTGAGGCCTAGAAAAGTCTTATTCTGTTAGCGATTACTAAGATCGATATTTCTGAAATATATGGGCATGATCTGATCATGTTGTGTCTATCAATTCATACATTTTAAAAATTTAGATTTTCTGTATCGCTACAACAATGTAACATTGTCAGCACATCCCACTACATACAGACAAAGATATTTTATTTTATTTATTTGACCAGCCAACAATTGTTATACTATTACTTATGTCTGATGGTCATGCAACTTACTTAATAAGTGCACAATTTATAACAGGCTATGTTATCACTACATATCCGAGAAAATTTTAAGATTTACCGCATTTTTTTGATTTTCTTTTGCTCCCATTTCAATATAATACTTAGTAACGATAAACGTAGTTTATGAATGTTTTAAAATTTTTAATTTAACTTAAAAATAAACAATACTTCACCGAAAACATTTTTAATTTAAACCTTTTCAAGTTTCAGTTTTCTGATAGTACTGCGCCGTCCGTGTCGGATTCATTCCGGAATCAACAAATAATTGTTGAATCTGCACAATTGGATTAACATTTTTGACTCGTTAAATCACTGTGATCAAAAGCGGCGATGGGCTAAAGAATTTTGATGAGTTTACAATATGTAAAATGTATTGGCAACTCGTTTTATCGTCCAATAAAAAGTGTTTGATGTTGAAATACTTAACTTTTATTTGTAAATATCAGCTCTATAACTCATTGAGTTATTTAGAGTTAATATTTAATCGGTACAAAAACACGATAAAAGTTTAAAAAGTTTAAAACACGGGTGGAATGAAGTGAAGTATCTACTACTTCAGTGCAGAGGTAAAACTCATGCGCTGTTATGGGAAATTGGGTGAAATGGTCTCAAATAAGTGGACTGATCATCCGCCTGTGCCTGACGGGCGTTCCCATATAGATAGATAGATCTACTACTAAATAATTTTATTCCTATTGGATAAGTGGTTTAGAATAAAAGTCGACTTCTAAACTGTATGGACATATTAAGTGATCTCTAGTTAAATATTTATTTAGTTTGTCACTTTGTCAGCAATTTGACCACAGAATTTGACTTTGGAACTTTATGAAAAAGTAACACATTTCCTTAAAAGAGTATTCCAATTCCCTTTGATGTATTTCTTGGAAAAAAAAACTCCCGATACGGAAATTGGAGTCCAAAACTAATTTACAGGCGTCCGCAATCGAAATTGGCGACTTCGATTCCAATCAGCAGTTCGATGATTACTTTCCCTACGTAATTTATTGTTTGAAAGATTAGACCTTTGTCTGTTGTATCTACAAATGTTAAATGTAAACAGTGATGCAATGGGTTTTGTTGTAAAAAGCAGCTCAAACTTTTAAAAAACAATAAGTACTTGTTTTCCCAGACAAAAAATCTTTCAAGCTCTCAATTATTAGTTCTTAAATTTGAAATATACATACATACATATAGTGCTTCTATTTTCATAAGTGTCTGTCTCGGTTTGTCATTTGATAAATAATCAACTAAGTAACTTATTCGAAATACGTAATTTGCTGAACCAAAATAAGAAATTAGAATTACAATAAGAAATGTTTGTCTTTTTTTTTAAACAAATTATAATTTCTAAGTACACATACCATTTTCGTAGCCGCATACCAATCATACGTAATAGTCACTCAAACATAAAAGTCATTTACGTTCTGGAGCGTAAACTGCGGCGCGTTGAGCGTAATCACTAATACGACAAGCCGTTCCCGAGACGTCATAATAACGAAGGGGGTTTGCGCCTTAGATTTTGTAATTGGCAATATTACTGACAGGGTTGATTAATAGCCTCCTTTGTCAGCTCTAGCCTCATTCCACCGAAGTATTTCCCTGATCGATTCCTTTCGAGAAATTATTGGAATTAAAGTAAAATCTGCGACTGACGAGATAAATAAAACGATTCCTAATGAAAATAGTTCGGCAAATATACTAATTATTAATGGGGAATATTTGACGAATGTAGAGAGTTTAGACCAGGTGAAAGCTATGTAGTCTCCGCCTTCAGTCTAGTAAAAGAAAGACTGGCATATTTTATTTGGGGTCAACTTACGCCGTATTTTATATTCGTTTTTCTGTAGTAGCAGTATTAGAATTCATAAGTCATTGGGCTTTTTTATAATTAGAACTGCACGGCACGGCATTTCAAATTTTGAATTATCATTGCCCCTTATGTTCCTAACTACAAAAATCCGTAGTATGTAGGAGGCAATGGTAATTCAATTTTGCCGTGCCGTTTTCGAATTATAAAATTTACGAGCATAGTTATTTATATAATCTCAGTTCCAGACTGAACAATGTATTTTTTCAGAAGAAAGGTTCGTAGGCGATTTTTTAATATCAACAAAATAAAATCAAAAAGTTATTTTATTGTTTTGTAACAATGCCTGCCAGTAAAGCCTATCCGAAACATTTTGTCATATTTTAACGGTCCTAGCCGTTCCATTGGATGATGAAAAGTTATTAATTTTATTCGCAAATCATAAATATTCCATCAGTTTTATTATTACGTTTTACTTTACAAACTTCTGGGCCGCGTTAACGCTGACAGGTGACTATAAGTTTGATTTAAATTGCATCACAAATACAATGTTAAGATTTTTCTTGGAAATACGAAGGTGTTTTTGTTTGGAATGAGTGAAGTAAAATGCAACTTATGACCTAAGAAAGTGTTGCGACGTCATTGCAAAAAAAATGCTACAATAGCAGCTCGAGGACGATGGTGATAGCGCGCGTAATGCGCCGCGGTCCTATTTCAAAATGTCAACATTGACAACGCCAGAGGGCGAGCAAGCTTTTTCGCGGGTTCCTCGCGCAATCAAAGTGAAATTTCAGCGTCAGCTGAGTGGCGCGCCGCGCGAGTTTGTCGCTATCGTGCTCGAGCTGCAGATAAGTGCACACAGTTTAACGAAACACGCTTGTATATTTTCCTTCTAAGTATCTAATCGACTAACTCATGATATATTGGGTAGCTCTAATTATCTAGCGAAAATAAGGATGTGAATCAGCCCACGAAATACTTTCCTAAATATGAAAAAATAATGTTGCCACTTCATACAACTTGTTCGATCAGATAATCTGCTTTGCATGGAAATTCATTTTTTTTTCTGTATTTTGTATAGATTCCTCGGGGAAAATTGTTCAGTTTAATTGGGAGAATCACCCCCTAAAGTTTTGCTAACTAATTTAAAGGGGTGACTTTACAATAAAAAATTACATAATGAATTTATTTAAATAAATAATTTTTAAGTTATTGCATAGCTTCTATCGCGGGCCTTGAGCGCGGGGACCGAATCCAGAAATTCCGTAACGAAAAAAACCTAACGCTCCCCACTCCGACGGGCACGGAGGTGTGGCTTGAAGGCCGTGCATCGTCTAACGTCGCGTCGTTTCAGTTCGGCAGTCTTCGACACGGTGTTTGTGTGCGTGCAACAATAATAATATTAATAATATAATAATAATTATTATAATTATTACTGCATAAATAAAATAAATAAATAATTATAATTGCATAAGTTGATACAAAATGCTATGCAATAACTTTTTAATTGTTAGTGAGAAGAGTCTATAGGCTGATGTCGATTGATGTCAGTAGTTAAAATAAATTTAAAGTATAAATGAAAAAATTAAAACAAATACTCATGGATACCATATTGAAGATGTAAAAATTCAATGGTGTAGAGATATGTCAAAGCAGGAAAATCAAAAGCGGGGAAGTAAATGGAACTGGGTGACACAAAGGAAGCGATATTGTCTTTATGTGTAATAGTTGTAGTAGATTCAAAGCTTTAGAAATGAGGAAATGTCCTAGATTGTAATACTCCGCGTTTAATGCTTGTGAACTCTGCTGTTCTGTTCAGTCTTTGTTGTGGGAATGATTTTATTGAAACGGATGGGAGTTATACAGATAACAATATGTATCAAAAAGTTTTCTAGAAAAACTTAAGAATGAATAATTAATTATACGTGAATTGAAAACTTAAGAAACAACCGACTTCAATCTCAACAATCCCTATTAGCAGATAAATATAATATGTATTTTTTTTGTTTTGGTGATTTTTTTAACCCTCGGCATACCAGGTGAAAATTTGTAACATGCCATACATGGTGGTATCTGTTATCAGATAGGAATAGGGGTACTGAATTATTATTGCATATTTTTGAAATTGAACATAACCTGAGTAGCATTATATAAAAAAAAATGAAATAGATTAAATGGTTTGTTGAAAAAGGGTAGCGAAAATGCCATCTTCTGACTACTAATTTAGACTTGAAATTACCCTAAGAATTGATAATTACCAATGTTTGTAATTAAACTGACTACATTTAAAAAAATTTAACAACGATGATACATCTTTAAATTTTTACTTCAATCTCGAGGTAGGGGTTCTTTAGTTCGCCATAATTGCATTTTGTATATGCTCAAATAACAACAACTCTAAACAAAAACGCATCTAGAGCCCTAAAAAACGCACGCACCACTAAACTAATGGTACTTGCCAGTGTAAGAACGTCGCAACTCCAGCTACTGAGAGCTTCAGATTCCGCGCGCACGAAAATTTTTGAAAATATATCGATTTTTCACCGCCTGGGGTTTATTACACCCCACCTGGTATGCGGAGAGTTAAAAGAGCGCTAAATTAATTTCGATTAAATTTATATAGGACCACCTCTGAAGTATTTACCCCCCATTCAAAAAAATACTAAACAAAATCAATTCATTATTGGCGAAGCAATCACGTAACAGACGTAGATAAAAATACAAAACAGTAACATACAGTATGTTGAAAAATATCCCAATTTTTCTTTAATCGAGAATGGCAATTTTATATTTAAAGACCTAGTATATCGGTCGCAGACTTACACTTTAGATGAATAGTGAGCTATAGCAGTACCCAACACCCAATGTACAGGGTATAAGGGACAGGTTATCAAAAAACTCAAATCCTGAATTCAGAAAATTATTCTAAATAATGGAATTTTCGTCCGGAAAATTTTAATTTCATGTTTTTTATTATTATCTGCCTTAAAACTAAATTATTTAAGCAAATAAACTCCATTTTACTATTAAAAATAGCCTTAACAGCATAAAATTCGAAAACCGGCAATGTAAATCGCAGTCTGACAGCGGTGCGGCACGGGGCGATCACGTACGGGGTGCGGTTTCGCGGTGCATTGCGTAGTGCAGCACTAAAGTAATTTAATTAATTTAATTACGAAAACTCCGAAACATGACGTTTCCGGGAAAACACTTTATTTAATGTTATGGCGTTCATGCATTGTAGGCATTTAAACTTAAGTACATAATAATTATAAATGTAACCACCTCCTGGTGTTAATCTAAACAGATCCCTCAGTAGGGGGGCTACAACATAGCAGTGAGTATCGTTGAACGATGTGCTCTACGGTTTGGTCCTCTATCCCACGGGCACGGACCCACCGCGGCGGCGCACGGAGAGGACGTGGGTTAAGCTTCGCTTTGCAAGAAAATGTACGACCACGCTACGAATGAAATGACTTTATTGATACACGTGAGGCTTGCTGGAATATGTTGCCCATGTAGCTTAACGCCATGCACGCTGTGCATGCGGCACACGGTTGGCACGCGGCGCATTTTAGCTGCGGTGAATATCTACTCAGTGAGTTTGACATTAAGGCTCATTTTGATCTAATCTACATAGCTTTTGATCTAATCTACATAGCTAAAATCGTGGATTTCAATTCGTGTATGGCGTGTACTGCAGCTCTAGCACGATAGCGACAAACTCGCGCTGGCTGACGCTGAAACTTCACTTTGATTGCGCGAGGGTCTCGCGCAAAGGCTTGCTCGCCCTATGGCGTTGTCAATGTTGACATTTTAACATAGGACCGCGGTGTTGTCGCGGCACTGTCACTATCGTACTCGGCCTGCAGCAGTGGAAACGTAGACCCACGTTGACAAACAAATGAATCCACGCAGCTAAACTGCGCCGCGTGGCCGTGCACATCCTGCGCCGCGGTGGGTCTGCGCCCTAAAGGACTAGCTACCCATTCTCATTTGTGCTTTAGATTAGATTCTGTGGCACAACAGCTTTCTTGGAAGCTAGAATCCTATAAGTTTTTGGATAGGATCTGCTAAAACACTATCCTTCTTTCACAAGTCAATCGATTATTTCTGCGGAACGAAGCAGCAACAGACCCTTTCAATTACAGCACTACGAGGTTCGAAAATTGAGAATCCTGCTCTATCGGCGTTTCTCGTTTAATATTCTGTTACCATTTTTTAAATAGACTTACACAGGCAGGTTTTTAATTCGCAATTCAATTAATTCAGCCCACGCAAACGAAGAGAGTCGTAAATTTCACGGGAATCCCAGAAACTTTTATAAATCATGCTAAAGTGGGTTTTTCAATGAAATGAAAGTAAATTAACAAGAAAATAGTCGTTTTGTGATCTATCTTGTTTAACTGCAATTATGCTAAAGAAAGGGTTTGATAACCCAGAGGTACTTAAGTAAAGTCAAAATATTAGGACTTTGTTATTTACTGATTTGAGTGGATTATATTTATCTTAGCCTGTTTTTCTATGTCTCAAAACAAATAAATTAATAAAAAAATATTTCTCTCATCAATCAAGTGTCACAATTAATGTAAGAAATAATTCAGTGTTGGTGAGGGACTGGTAACTACCGGTTAGCCTGTAATGCGGTCCACCAGGCTCCCAACCCTCGTACCAAAGATTTATACTTAATTATAATAAAATAAACATAGCTTAGGAGTAAAAAGACAAAAATATATATCGTTATAAATATATCACATATAATGTATCAAAACTATAAAAATAAACTATGTATTAATAAAAATATTGCGTATCCGTACATAAATATTGCGTATCTATTTCAGGATAATTCTATTTTATTTTCATTTATTTATTTGGCACACAAAACAAGAATATCAAAATACAAACAGTTACGAAGTTGTTATAAAAATAGACTCTTCCTATTAATGTTTTTGCACAGACAGCTAATTATATAAAGATAACGTTTATGTTCGGTGGTGTACTAGTGAGTATCTAATTTCTTCACTTTGATTTACAACATAAGATTTCATCTGCATTTCTACAGCACAAGATGAATTAAAAAATTAAACTCACCCCTCTAGAGTGAAATGTAAACAGACAAATGGATTTCAAATAGATTTATTTTTGGTTTCAGAACTCGCGGAGCAGGAATCGAACGAGGAGAGTAAAGATTTGAGGTGAGTCGGCGAATTAGTGGTTTAACAGAGTTGTACTCGTTTATGATCGCTTGTGTTTCTTTATATATTTCAAAATGCAAGACCTGATTCATTTACTCACTAACGCTCAGCCCAAACCTTTGGTTTTTGCTAAAATTTTGCACATAGGTTCCTTTAAGGATATAGATAAGGAACAAGGATAAGAAGTTTACTATTTTTTTTCTTTTGTACATCGTTATACTGTTAAATTGTTGTGTTTAATAAATAAATAATTATTATTTAAAAAAATCCCAGGGGAGCGAAGTCCCAGGAAACTTCCAGCTTAAGAAATAAACTGAAATTAGCCAGGATATGTATGTACCATGCAAACTTCGAAGTAGTTCTAATTAATTTGATTAGTTAATTTTACTTTAGATTGGAAATCAATTCGTGAAAATAAGGAATGTGAATTTGTCCACAAAACATTTCAAATTGGTTATTTTAAGTTATATTATGTGTAATTTCAGTATTGCTTGTAGGTATCAGTTTTTTGTAGAAGAAACTTGAATAGAACTTCAAGTTTCTTCTACAGTTGATATTGATTTAAAGAAAAGTTATTTTGAATCATCATAACATGTAGATAAGTTTTTGTACTGCCAAAACCAGCGGCATCATAAACGTATTTCTCCAACTACTATTAACAAATTTAATAAATAAATTCTGAACCCATATTTATTTGGCATACAGACCAACCATTTTAATATCATATTATCTTATTTAAATAAAAGCAATTGACTGATCTGAATACGTCCCTGCAATCGATCATCTATCAGTTTTCCCGGAGGACAGGCGGAAAAACCACTTAATGGACATTTAATGTGATATTCTACGTAATCAATCCTTTTACTCATTGAGAGATTGTGTTTTCTCCTACGCTTAGTGTAAATAGTTTATCATCGAAAAATTGGGCGATCATTTTATATGAGACGATCTTAAATAAATTTTGATCAAATAGAATATGGCTAAGAACCATCTCAAAAACAAAAGAAACCTGATTCGAAATCGATTCATTCCATACTATACAGATACACACGTCAAACTTATACATTCCTCTTTTTTTTCGGGGGCTACAAAGAAACCCCTAATGAAATTTTCAAGATTTTTCAATTTACCGTAATAAGACAGACTAACAAGTTCTTGTTTTAGTGCGCTGATTCACATCCTTAATTATTTTCGATATCAATTTTAAATTGAACATATACACTGCTGTCAGGAGTCCCAAAAAGTAAAAATAATTTGCATGAAAAACTAAAACCGGCCAAGTGCGAGTCGGACTCTATAAGAACCATTATATCTATAAAAGCGGCAAAAAAATCACGTTTGTTGTATGGGAGCCCCCTTAAATATTTAACTTATTCTACTTTTTAGTATTTGCTGTTATAGCACACACCAAAATACATCATCTGTGGAAATTTCAACTGTCTAACTATTACATTTCATGAGATGGGCCTCGGACAGACTTATCTATAAAAAAGAAACAAAAAATCACGTTTTTTGTATGGGAGCCCCCTTAAATATTTATTTTATTCTAGTTTTTAGTATTTGTTGTTGTAGGACCAATATAAATAAATCACCTGTGAAAATTTCAACTGTCTAACTATCATGGTTCATGAGATACAGGCTCGGACAGACTTTCTATAAAAACGAGCAAAAAAATCACTTTTATTATATGGGAGCTCCCTTACATATTTATTTTATTCTAGTTTTTAGTATTTGTTGTTGTAGGACCAATATAAATAAATCACCTGTGAAAATTTCAACTGTCTAACTATCATGGTTCATGAGATACAGGCTCGGACAGACTTTCTATAAAAACGAGCAAAAAAATCACTTTTATTATATGGGAGCTCCCTTACATATTTATTTTATTCTAGTTTTTAGTATTTGTTGGTATAGGACCAATAGAAATACATCATCTGCAAAAATTTCAACTGTCTAACTATCACGGTACATGAGATACAGCCTGGTGACGGACGGACGGACGGACGGACGGACAGCGGAGCCTTAGTAATAGGGTCTTGTTTTTTCCCTTTGGGAACGGAACCCTAATAACTCAATGTTCTGTGAATATTACAAGCGTCTACATGTTGCCGTTATCAATATCGAGCAAAAAAATCACGTTTATTTTATGAATTATTTTATTTTATATTTTTTTATTTTAATTTAATTATTTATTTTTAAAGTGAATATAATTCTGTGAATATTTCAAGCGTCTACCTGTTGCCGTTATAAATACCGACTAAAATATGTGTACAAAACAATGACGAGCAAAATATTTTTCCACAATTATGAGGCAAAGACTAAGTAAATAAAATGCCAATTATGCCTATAGAAATGATTAAATAGTTCAATTATTTGTTAAAAATCAAATTTGTTTCATTGAAAAAGTAAAATAAATACTTAATTTACTTTTATATTTTATTTCACTGAAAATCAAGATTTTCTTCTGAAATAATTATTTTGTCAGGCTTAAAAAATTCTGCTATCATTCTATACATATGACAGCCAGTATGAAGCTTTATAAAAAAGGTAATACTCGTACTTGTCAAATACTCGTACTGGCTTTGTAAGTAACTACATTGTAAAATATTTAATTTATTCTACTTTATAGTATTTGTTGTTATATAGCTGCAACCAAAATACATCATCTGTGAAAATTTAAACTTTCTAACTATCACAGTTCATGAGATACAGCCTCGGAGAGACTTTCTATAAATCAAGAAAAAAATAACTTTTTTTATATTATATGTACGCGATTTTATATTTAATTGATTTATGTTATGATTTATTTAATAATAAGACAGCTTATTTACAACAACAAAAATTGCAAATGTTCATTAAAATTATTAACACGTGTAAGTACGAAAATAAGTATATTATTTTTGGGATTTACGGTTTCATTTGGGATTAAAATCGCTTTGTACACAGCCTTGTTGACTTTGTTCTTTTTTACCTTTAAATATCCAGAATTTGTTTTATTTTTGTTTTAGATTTTACGGTGTGTAAAGCCATGTGATTAGCGTAAGTGATAAGAGTAGAAATTAAATCTGCACTGTCCCTACTAATATTATAAAATGTCAAAGGAACTCTGTCTGTCTGTTTGTCTGTTACACTTTCACGCCTAAACTACCGAACCGATTTTTATGAAATTTGGTACAGCGATAGATTAGACCTTGGGAAAGGACCTATGCTACCTTTTATCCCATAGCTGGGCACGATATAACTAGTATATTTATTTATATTGTTATTAGTTGTTAGTTTTAGTTTATTAGTAATACTGAAACAATAATTAAGAGCTTGTAAATTATTTTATAGATACTCGTAAATATTGTCATTCGTGTCGTTATTTTTTCGATCGTGCCGTTATCAAACTACTAGCTTTCCGCCCGGGACTTCGTTCCCTTGGTAATTTGGGAAAATTATGTACCCTATGTTCATACCGGATAATGTAGGATTCATATGGTAAAAGATTTTTTCAAATCGGTCCAGTAATTTCGGATCCTATTCAATGCAAACAAACAATCAAATCTTTCCTCTTTATTATTACTAGCACTCCGCTCTTGACTTCCCGTGGGGATTCGGGAAAGTTATTTAACCTATGTTACTCAGAGGTATTGTAACATTCTAATGATTAACGAATTTTTCAAATCGGTCCTGTAGTTTCGGAGCATATTCAATGCAAACAAACAATCAAATCTTTCCTCTTTATTATTATTATTATTAATACAGATGATAAAATAAAAATTTGAGAATAATCTCATTATTCAGTAAAGACATTTTCCCCAGAATTTTGCAAAATAATTTTCGTTCTAAATTAATTCTGACATTAAGTTTTTATATAGAACAAAAAAACTCAGCTTGAAATGAGAGATAGAATGCATGTAAGTAACATTTGGCACTGCATGACTGTGGTCTGTGATTACACTGGCTCTATTCTACTATAGTGTTTATGTTTACTGTGGAATGTGGGTGTATGTGTTACGCCGCAAATGACCGCGGCTCGACATACCGCGGCGTTGTGTTCGGCTCATAGATGATACACACGGAATGAAAACACCCTGCAGTGTAGATATTACATGCAAGATACAATAGTAATTAATTTTAATTGTCTAATCCGATAACATTTTATGACAAAGTCAAATTTAACGCATCAAAGCAATACTTTCACGGAATAGTTTGTTTGTGGCATCAAGATATATCAAGTGTCATATCCAGACATAAAAAATGCTGAATTATACAGCTGAGAGTCGATATTATTATCAGTTGATAATGCTGTGAGTTAACGTTACATTACAGTTTCTCTTACTTTTAAGTTTCAATTCAACAATTGCTAAAAAAACAAGTGGTAAAAATTATAATTCATTAATCAGTAATTACAATTGAATTCATTTCCATGACCTAAATATATAAAAATTCACTTAAATGTAGACAAAAAATATCATGAATTGTTTCGAAATACCTCACCTTCATCAGAAGTAAATTTTTTTTGATGAATTTTACTATCAGACTGAAACAACCTTTAATTAACTTTTTTACATTCTGTAAAATAGAAAGCAAATACGTTGTCGGTCTGTCGTGTCCTTTTTGTAAAATTTATGGTGACATCCTCATTTAAAATCCCGCACGCGTGAAAAATAGATTTAAATTAAGTACAATATGAATAAAAATCTCTTTTTTCTTCGCCCGAGTCGTTCCCCGGTTTGGTAATTTAGCCACGTTATTTTAATGTAGCTTAATTTTAGCGTTTCACTTGAGAGGGGTCATAAAAACACCTTTACTCCTAGAAGCCGGGAAGCTTACTCGTAAATAATTGGAACATTTACTCTGGAGTTTATTCAATGGGAAGTTTACCCTGTATATGAAGGCAGACTTTTGTGTTTTGAATGACAGGAAATTAGTATGCCTCAGTGTAGAGAAAACGAAACGGTAAAGCTTAGTTTTACCAATTTCTTTTTACTAAATTCTGAAAACGTGTAATTTCAGAAAGCCTGTAGGTGTCTCTAGTTATGTTTCTGAGAAAACGCTGATCTGGTGTAGTATAATGAAGCATGATTGACTTTTTAGTCGGTCTTCATAACCTTTGTTGGATCGTTATAGTACATTATGATATAAGTGCGGTATGTTGAAAATTACAGCCGAGGCGATATTATGTTGAAAACTATAAGAAAGCAGAGGCTGTAATTATCAAAGCGCACGTATGTCATACGACGTTTTATAACATATTTGCGAGGAAATAAATAAAAACAATGCAAAGAAAAGAAAACGTGTGCGGAATAATTTTTACTTGTTCACAAATTAGCGATGCGCGCGCATCAGGGTTTTTTTTCAGGCGAAGGCACGACAAACATACAAAAATATTAATTTGCTTTATTACTAATAAAGTAAATTAATATTTTTGTGTTTTTGTTATAGATAAATGGTTGTAATTTATTCTCAAAATTAATTAAATTACAGAATTAAATGTTTATTTATCATATTTTATCTTCCAAACTTAATTTTATTCATAAAATGTTAACCACTTTTCTGACATAAAAACTTTTTGCTAAGATTTAAAAAAGTACCGTTAGTTTTTAGACGGAGCGTCTGTTTTACATTACATTACCGGACAAGTACGTAATGAGATACGATATTATATTGGTGAAATAAGAGACCCTTTACGAGTAAATGTGTTATAAAAATTTTTGTGCTATTAATTCAGTTTTTAATAATAAAATAGACGTGTGGCACTCGGGGACTGCCGCGGTAAAGCTATTGCATAGCATTTTGTATCAACTTATGCAATTATAATTAAAAGTATCCCTCTACTTTTAATTATAATTGCATAAGTTATAATTAAAAGCTAATATAAGTTATAAATGCTGTGTAAAAATTTCAAAAAAGTTTACCATTTTTTTTTTGCTTTTTACGGCCGCCATCTTGGATTTTAAAATGGATGTTATTTTCTCAATCAGCACCCCCGAAAACCTATTAAACGACACCCATGACGGTTTTTTACAAAAAATACATGTCCGCCATCTTGGATTTCAAAATGGATGTCATTTTCGGAATCAGAACCCCCGAAAACCTATTAAACGACACCCATATCGGTATGCCCGAAAATTTCATATCCGCCATCTTGGGCTTTGCCCTTCGCGTCACGATTCCCCCAACTAAAATCCAAGATGGCGGATATGAAATTTTCGGATGGCGGTCGGCGGGTAATATGCTTGGTGACGCTTCGGGCTTCGCCCTACGCGGAGCTCGGCCTTCGGCCTCGCCCTATACGCGGCTCGACTCGGCCTTCGGCCTCGCCTCACCTTTAGAATCTAAACTTGTATGGCGGCCATCTTGGATTTGGGGGGGGGACGCTCCGGGCTACGCCCTACGCGGAGCTCGGCCTTCGGCCTCGCTTTTTACGCAGCTCGCCTCGGCCTACGGCCTCGCCTCGCAGCGTGGTGTCGTGGTTCGGCTCGGCCTGCGGCCTCGCCTCACCACTCCTTGTATGGCGGCCATCTTGGAAAATGGTGGAATCGAAAAAGTGACCCGATATTCGGAATCATCGACCCCCAAACCCCCCAGATACCGATTTTCGTCCGGATCGGAGCAACTTCATTTTATTAATATTATTATTATTATTATTATTATATTATATTATTATATTATATTATTATTATTATGTTTGTCTAGATCCTTGAATCTCGGGCAATTACGTCCCGGACCTTTGGAATATTATTATTATTATAATATTATTATTATTGTTACACGCACACAAACACCGTCTCGAAGACTGCCGAACTGAAACGATGTTAGACGATGCAAGAGACCAGACGTCGTGGTGGGGGGTGTTAGGTTTTTTCGTTACGGAATTTCTGGGTTCGGTCCCCGCGCTCAAGGCCCGCGATAACATCTATGCAATAGCTTAATAAAATTATAGAAATATTGACCCTTATCACTGGAAATGCACCCTTCCAACTTTGCTATTAAAAAGTTACTTTCTAAAATATGATTTGTTTTGTCGACAGAGTGGTATCGGAGCAGGGGATGACGGTGGGGTGTGAAGCGGAGTGGCGCGGCGCGGGGTGAGAGCGCGGGGGGCATGTGGGTGCTGGTGCTGCTGGCGCTGGCGGGCGCGGCGAGCGCCGACTGCCCGCGGCACTGCGAGTGCAAGTGGCGCAGCGGCAAGGAGTCGGCGCTGTGCGCGCGCGCCGGCCTCAGCGCCGTGCCCCCGCGCCTCGACCCCACCACACAGCTGCTCGACCTCGCAGACAACCGCCTGCCCACCCTTCGCGATGACGCCTTCGCCTCCGCTGGGCTCCTCAACTTGCAACGCCTTTACCTCCCCGGCTGCAACATCAAACATATCCGACAGTACGCTTTCCGAGCCCTCGTCAACCTCGTCGAGCTAGACCTCTCCCGCAACCGCCTCGATAACGTACCATCACACACTTTTGACCCTATACCGGAACTTCGCGAGCTCAAACTAGCCGGTAACCCAATCACAAAAATCAAAGACGAGGCATTTAAATCACTGCCGCACCTGGTGCGACTGTCCATAAGTGGCTGTAAGATATCAGAGGTAGAACCACGTGGCTTCGTGGGCTTGGAGTCATCGCTGGAGTACTTGGAGCTTAGTAAAAATAGATTGCAAGTCCTACACGTCGCGGTGCTAGCGCCTCTACGGTCGTTGAAAGGCCTGGAGTTGGCAAATAATCCATGGGAGTGTACGTGCGCGTTGAGACCACTTAGAGATTGGATGATTAGGAAAAACGTACCAGCGACGGTAGTCCCGGAATGCGCTCTGCCGCCGAGACTGATGTCACAGTCATGGGACCGGCTGGATTTGGAAGACTACGCGTGTTTGCCTGAAGTGAGTGCGATGTCAAGCCAATTTAAAGGAGTGGAGGGCGAGGAGGTGACACTGGTGTGCCGCGTGGCGGGCGTGCCGGCGCCCCGCGTGCGCTGGGTGCGCGCTGGACGGCTACTCGCCAACACCACCACCACACCGAACAATGTCAATTCTGGTAGAACTTTCATGTTGCGTAGTGAGGAGTATAGTAGCAATTTAACTATAAAATCTGCTGAAATGCAAGATGCCGGTTCTTACACGTGTAACGCTGAAAACCGCGCTGGAAAAGCAGAAGTTGTGTTAAGTTTAACAATTGATAAGAAGCCCCAGGGAAAAGGTTTCGGCGGACGCGCACTTATGGCCGGCATGGCGGTGTCGGCAGTGATAGTGTTGAGTTCGTGTCTGATAGGGCTGTGCGCGTATGAAACTCGTAAAAAGAGACAGGTCGACAGATGGAACGAACAGATAGTGACAGCGAATCATCGTGACGATAGTTACGAGAAAATGGACTCTAGTTTTCAAAAGGGTGTGGAAGTGGCCCGAGTGATCCCGTCAGACAGCGGCCGTAAGCGCGGGGACTACCGGAACGTGCCGTCGCACGACCCGGAAGATGAGCTGGAGACCTACAGGCGGGGCGAGGGGCGGGAGGCGCGGGAGGTGCTCCGCTCCCCGCGCGACTCTTGGCGCCGGGAGTTCGAGCCGCGGCCGCGGACAGGTGTTCCCGAGCGAGATCTACACATCCCTCGTCTCAACGATTACACTATGCGGTACGTATATTTATTATTTACACTACTTACCAGACCCTTTTAGCTCTATCGCTATAAGTATTTCATAAGTATACCTTCGCGACATGTCGGCGCAGAGCTATCAAACATTTTAATCGAATGCCTAGTTTTAATATTAAACGAATACACAGTATCTCGCCATCACCACATCAACTAATTGATTTTTACTTCATACCGCAAATTGAATAATTTAATGTTTTGATTTTACCTGTAATTATACTAGCGTATTTATTTTAATCAGCGGATGTGTTTAATGTTTGCAAACTTAATTAAAATAGAGGCGTTAGTACGTAGTGTTCAACGTTAATTTCTTAGGGAAACTCTATCACACGAATGTTCGATTGTTCGCTTACAAAGTGTCTTTCTCATTGTTTCAGAAGCGACGCAAATTCCGACTCAATACAGAGCTCCAATTCAACCGGGGTGTTAAGTGCTCACGTAGAGATCTTATCGGAAAACAATCGGCTTAACAATAATACGAACACACGAGCGTGCCCACGACCGCCGACACGGGACCGGCTCGACAACGACCTCTCGGGTAGCGACAGTGAAAAGAACTACCCCGATCTTATAGAAATGAGCGCTTTAGGCACTTCGTCTTACTTACGCAGCGAGATGAAACATGATCCTTACTACTTCTACACGATCCCGAGGAGGAAAGATGGCGACAGCCGTAGTCCTCTCTTAAGTAGTCGAAGAAATAGTTCCGGCGGAGATTCTATTACCATGTTTGATAGACCGCAGTTTGAAAAGACATATTGTAAGAGGTCTGGTAGGCGGTCAAATAGTTTTTTAGATCTTTCGACTGGTGGTAATCGGATACGTCGTAATCCCAGTCTCCCAGCCTCCCCGACAAGGGAGCAGCCCACGGTGCCGTCCGCCACGCCGCTTTTAGACCTCTCTGGCCTAAGGGACTACTCCCGCACCGCTCAACCTATAGAAGATTATGATTTTCGAGCATCACAATTAGAAAAATTTCTCGAAGAGTATAGAACACTGAGAGAACAATTATCTAGAATGAAGGAGACGAGGGAAAATTTGCAGAGGAATAGGGCCGGAGAAAATGACGAGTTGAGGTCAATAATGAAGGGGAAGCCGAGCGTTGCGGTGACGGAAACCTCCTCTTCGGTAGCACTCGCCGATGCCGCATCTCCCCTCGCCCTCAGTCCTCCAGAATACAAACCACAACAATCCAGGCCAGAATGGCTAACAACACTTCTTTATCGTAATTAAATTTGTAAATATAGTGATATTTGAACTGATGTTGATAAGTAATTAAAAATACTGTTTATAAGCAAAGTGATACCAAAAAGTCATTCTTTTGAAGTTGGATTAAATCGAATTCAAATACTAAAATGTTTGTGTTATTTTGTGTAAAGTCCAATGAACAAAAATTGCGGGAAACCGGTTTTATATCGAAGGGGAAGTTTGCTCATAAAGCGGCATTTCACTTGGCCGGCAAATAGAAACGAAAATGGGTGTTTTATTAGTGGCGAGCAACAAAAAACAAGGGCCAACGTAATCCACATGGGCGAAATCGTCAAAATGACTTTGGAAGTTAATATAAAAAGTTGCTGTAACAGCCGTAAAGCTCGTTAGTGTGTGAAGGCAGAACATGCAATATATTGGGGATATATTCTGTTAGGGAGCTATTTTGCTTTCTGTTTTGTCGGAAATGTGGCTCCAAAATAAAAAGCGATGCCAAGTAACGTAAGACAGAGTAATTATAAGAACTATATAACTATATAGAACTATGTGTATTACCACTGACATTTAGGGCTTTACCACAAATAATAAAACTTAAACTTCGACAATGTTTAAAAATGGTTCTATGGTCATAGATTCTAGATTCGTTTGGGATAAATATATATTGCTAAATTGTGTTTTGTTTAGCCATATAGTTTTGTGGTAAAGCAGTTATTGCTTAGAACTCTGTGAACCATTCTCTTTTTTTCTTTGTAGACGTTTAAGTGAAACTAAGAGGTTCACTAAACGGCTTTAAATCGAAAATTTAAAAAACTATATTGAATGATCACGAACTAAATCTGATGCTTAGCCTCCTTCTGGACTTTAACTTATAACATTTCTTAGCTTCACAATTGTTATGATACAATAGGATTTCGGATGACAGCGGAGACTAGTGAGGCACGGGCACGTAAAATTTGCGACGGGAAAGGACATCATTCAAAACGTAACAAAATTTAAAAGTGGCGACCAAAAAAAGCAAAGTTATTATTTTAAAAGGACACGTTATTCTTAACATTTTTTATTATGTCAGCTAAGCTTTACGAGCTTTACGAATATTCCTTTTTTATGCTTAAAAATCTAGGTTTTCAAGCTTAAAATCTAGATTTTCAAGAGTAAATGCATTTGTAAATCTAGAATTTAAACCTTTAACCTAATACGAAAAATGTTTTGTATCACAATCTATTAAAACACTATTTTCTATGGCCGGAACATTTAAAATCCAGATTTATAAGTGTCAAGAACAAATCTAGTAATGGTCGTACAGCTTAGCTATCATATTAAAAAATGTTTAGAATAATATGTTCTTTCGAAATAATAACTTTACCTTTTTTGGCCGCCACTTTGAAAATTTTGGTATTTTTTGCATGGGCCGTGAATGATGTTCTTTGTCGCTTCTTAATGTGATAATAACTAAACTACAAGTAATACTTTATTAGAATACTCACCTAAGTACTCGTAGCAAATTAAATCAAACATATCCTTACCTCATCTAAACTTAAATTTCATGAATTCAAAGAGGGTTTGATTAGGTACCTAAGTATTTTTTTTCTACAAGATTATTTTATTTTAGACTACCGCTACTTTAGCAAGTTTTTCTTATCGTGTAGGTATAGTTCAGTGTGTGGCGAACTTGACTAACCCTGGTGTCAGAGTTTTCAAACCGCAAAATGCTCTCTGACTTGGTTTAACGACTATAGTCAATCGACAACATCCTGGAGCGACGGCTTAACGTACCCTCCGAAGCAAGGAAACGCTCGCTCACCACTTTGGTCACCCATCAGGTTCCCTGCCCCTGTGTACGTTGTTTAACCTCACTGATCGGTTGAGATCAGCGAGCACCACTGGGCTACAAGCGCTTCTGATAGTAATCTTAAAACTGTTTTGTATTAAATGTCTTAAGTTTTCTCATCTAAAATCGTAGTTAACTTTAAGATAGCTTAAAGTTAATGTTTAAGAGTTCTCTAAACCTCTAGATATTCTTAAATGAGCCTAAGATCTACCTTAAGTCTACTCTTTCTTAAATGTTCATACAATACTGTGCCCATTTTTACCAAACAGAGTCTTGAAGCTTTTCTTAGGGATATCTTGAGGGACATTTCGCTCGTTCCACTCTAACCAGTATTTTGACCAAGACAGACGAAACTTATTTACTTACCTTCAGGATATCAGTAACACCTTTTTAAGACATTCGTTTGCTACCTAGGCAGAGAAGAAAAACACAAGTAGGTAAGTCTGACGAGTACAAACAAATCTAACGAAACTAGTACGAACTGTTATATACTGATGTCGGCTATTTGCTCTGTTTGTTATGTTCTCGTTACCGTTTTGCTCAGCAATTGGGAGTTATAAGTTCTGAAGTACGTTATAGTTCGAACGCGGGTTTCCAAATCAATTAGTGTTCAGATTTTTTTATGAATTGGAAAAATATGAAGAAATACAATGCAGTTATTTATTTAGAGAAACTGTATTTTTTAAGTTCTTTGTTAAATAAATTTTTACTCACGTAAATTATAAGAGAAATACTGATTGCATGACGTACCCATGTCCGCAACTTGACAATAAAATGCGCCTTTTTGCATGAGTGCCAGATGGCCGTTAAGTCAACCTACTTTAGCTTACTTACATAAAAGATTGCTTACAATTTCCAGTTGTAAGCAATCTTTTATGTAAGTAAGCTATATAACTAAAACTTTGAATTCAGACCAATGGGAAATTTACCAGCTATGTACGTCACATTCTGGCAGTGGCGCAGCGAAGGGAACATTGCGAGGTGCCAAAGTAGGTTAAATAACGAAAATTCCATAACTTGATGTTTTCGGGAAAAAATTGTTACATGTAGCCGTTCATAGTTGTGGATAGATTCTACCATTTTATTATTTGATAAGCTGTCCCTTGCATCCTGTTTATGTTTACAAATGGTTGTCGGTGACAAAAGCCGCCTTGATAAGAGATGCTTCCAATCTTCTTATATAATGTTACCGGAAATGTTTGAAATTCAGGAATTATAAACAATTCCTAGGAAATATATACAATTCCCAGGCTGTCTAGGAAATGTATAAAATATTGTTTCAAAGATTTTTTAATACACACATATCCTAGGAAATGTATAAATTTCCTAGGAATTGTATTGCTCTAGGAAATGTATAAAAAAAGGTAAAATTCTCAAACATTTCAAGAAGTGTAGATTTTCTCACTTCATGAAATGTTCGAGAATTTCACATTTCATGTCAGATTTCATGAAATTTTTCACTGTCTATTGACCAGATGCGACAACCGCCTAAATGCGACAACCGCTTACCGCAAACATAGTCGTTTCTGGCACTTTGCCGGCCGCTGCCGCGGCACGCTCGCTTCGTTTGCTCGGCTCGTACGTCTATCACAATCGAACAAAGAAGTCGAATGACTTGTGAACAGAAAAAATCAAACATTTAATACATTTCCGATTGTTTTTAGGAAATGTATAGATTTCCTAGGAAATGTATCAAATATAATTCGTTTCACACATTTCCGGCCGATTTTAGGAATTGTATACAATTCCTAGGCATTGTATACAATGACGGATTTCACACATTTCCGTTAACATATATTTTAAATTGAAGGTCCTGATTCACTGACTCATCAACGCCCAGCCCAAACCCTTTGACTTAGAAAACTTAAATTTGGCAAAAGGGTATTTTTTGTGACGTAGGCAAGCACTAAGTAAGGATTTTTCGAAATTCAATCCCCAAGGGGTGAAATGGGGTTTAAACTTTGTATGGAGTAAACAATTCTTTTGGACATTTTGACTCACAACTTCGTCAAGATATACCTTAAAGCAAATAAACGGACACCTGTTTCGCGATTTTGAAAATCATCTCCTGAGGGGTCTAGAATGAAATGGGTGGTTAAGAGTTCTTTGCGCGAGCGAAGCCGCGGGAAAAAGCTAGTATCCAATATGAAGCTTGAGACTTATTCGGCAAGCATGTACATACAGGAGGAATACAAAGTTCCAAAAAACCTGTGAAGTGCGTATTAATTTATGCAATACTTTTCCATATAAGATAATATTTTTTCCATAAAATTTTCATAATACAGCAATATCTTAATACAAATTCTTACAACATTTCCTCGTCTGTCACGGGTAGGTACCTTAATATCAAGGAAACATAACTACATAGAAGCTATGTACTAAAACCCATCGAAATGGGAAAGAGCCCATAAGAGAAAACATGACCATATTTTTTAACGATTGCGAATACACTTTACTCTCTCATAAATGTAGGTATATCTTATCATCTTAACACGGCGCATCAACTACACGGCTGATCTTCGTTCGAGAATGAAAAATTAAACGTATGTTTTTCATACTAATAAGTATATATTTTGAAACACTTTAGAAAATGTAAGGTAAGATTAACGATTTCACAAAGATTTTGCACGAAATCAGTGAACTGTTTTTAGTTAATAATTGCAAAGCCAAAATTTCTTATCCTAAATGACTTTATATTTCAAAAATTATTTTATTGGTTCACGATGTAAATAGCACTTAGTTAACATTCAAGTTGATTTGCACTCATTTCTGACACCTCCTTACTTCGGAAGAAATACCCGCACCACATCTGTTTCTCTCTTGCAATATGTAAGGTAGACTGGAAGAGTTCCCTTCAGGGATAAGTCCACCTTTGCACATCTATATATTTGTATTAGTCTGTAAGAGTTTGCAATAAAGACTTTACATGCATGCATACATTGATCGTTAAATCAAACCAGATGTCTTTAGGTGAGTTACCTATCTTAAGTTCGAAAAAATGTTGACCGATTTTAATTTGACAGAAAATTTTTCGACTTTTTCTGTTTGGTTTTTTTAATTCGCCGATATAACGTTTGCCACTGTATCAGTTGACCTATTATTAATTCAATTTTTTTCGTTACACCATCGTTTTATTTGGCCGAAAAACTTTTTGGCGAATTTATGCTCGGCTACCACTTCATTACACCACCGTTTTATTTGCCATGTTTTTTTTTTCACATATGTTCATTACACCACCGTTTCATTTGCCTTACTTTTTTTTCCAAACATTCATTACACCACTGTATTATTTTAGTTAAGCATTCGATAGTAGTTATTACTTATAACAAGCAAGCGCACAGTGTGCAAGCAAGCAAGCAGCATGCAAGCAAGCAAGCAACCAGCATGCAACCAAGCAAAGAGCAGTACGCAAGCATGCAACATGCAAGCAATTGTGCAGCATGCAAGCAAGCAGGGACGCAAGCAGGCAAACCTGCTTGGCAAGCATGCTTGCATGCTTGCATAGCATGCAAGCAAGCAGGCATGCAGAATCATAACCTAACCTAACCTAACCTAGACCGTCGGTTTGATTGGTGTTTGTTTTGTTTTTCTTGCAGGGGGCTTCGCCCCTCGTGCCCCCCGTCGGGGGCTCCGCCCCCGCACCCCCGTGCGTGCAAGCAAGCAGCAAAAAAGCAAGCATGCAACATGCAAGCAGTATTCAGGCATACAGCGTGCAAGCAAATAGGAACGCAAAAACATTTTCTAACCTGCTTCATTTGTTGTTTCGATGAAGCTAAAGAGAGGCAAATGAAAAAAGTTAAAAAGATTTCGGCCAAAAGTAAAAAGTTCAAAAAAAGTTCGGCCAACAGTAAAAAGTTGAAAAGAGAATTCAGTCAATAGTTTAATGCTCAGAAGAAACTTCGACCAACAGTAAAAAGTTATTTTGAAAACATAATTCGGTAAAATGATACTTTGTCTAATGGCATTTCGATGATCTGAAAATATGGCATATGAAGCATATAGCAAAAAAGACGCAGGTTAACAGTTTTCAGTCAAATAAAATTCGGACATAAATTCTTCGAAAGGTTGATCGGTTCCCCTTTAGGTGCCTTGGTAATTGACATAAATAGAATAGAAAGGGCCCTTTTATAATTCGAAAACGGCACATCAAAATTACCTATTACCTTCTATGTAATAGTAATACTAGAAGCTGGGAATCTGTTCTAGAAGCTGAGAAGCTGAGAATATGGGGCAATGGTAATTCAAATTTTGAAGCTCCGTTATATTAATATATAACAACGACACCTGCCAAGTCCTTAAAGGCAAAGAAATAAGTCGGCATATGGTTGCATATAGCAAGACTGGTGGCTTTGTGACTCTGGACGAAGAAAAAACTAGAATATCGGGAGTAATAACGTTTGAAACCCCTTCAGAAGATCCTATAGTCGTTACAGCCCGATGCACGAAGGTAATGCTAGACGACAGAATCCTTAAAATGTCTGATAAGGTTTCGAGAGGTTCTTCCGATGACATAGCTTTCGAGTCCTGGGAGGCGCCAAACATATCATGGATAAATGGAGTTCCTGGATGTGGCAAAACAACCTGGGTTGTAAACCGTTTTGAGGTTGAACAAGACCTGGTAGTCACAACTACAACCAAAGCGGCAAAAGACCTTAGAGACAAACTTGCAAGCCGTATTGGAGGCTTCGCCAGATCCAAGGTGCGTACTCTTGCATTTGTTCTAGTTAATGGCCTTAGAGAACCGAATAAGGACAGATGCAAGAGACTCATTGTGGACGAAGCACTCATGAACCACTTTGGAGCTATTATTATGGCTGCCAAAATTGTCAAGGCAAGCGAGTTGCTGCTTATCGGTGATAGAAACCAACTACCCTATATTGACCGACACAATCTTTTTCCTTTAAAATACACCCGCCCTGAAATAATGAGTACCATAACGCAGGAGCTTCTGTGTACCCATAGGAACCCTCTTGACATAGCATTTGCAATTAGAGAAGTCTACAGTGGCATTTACTCGTCGAAACTTCGTACGGCTTCCTTAAAACTCGAAAGGTATACAGATGCACAGATCGATCGAACCCAGTCCAATACCCTGTACCTTGTTCATACACAGGTAGAAAAGACTACTCTACAAAACCAGGGATACGGATCGGGCACCGGGTCACGCATCCTCACCATACACGAGACTCAAGGGTTGACGTACGAAAAGGTGGTGATCGTGCGTACTACAACGACCAGGCAGGAGCTACACGACAGTATCCCACATGCTGTAGTTGCCATATCGCGTCATACTGCCAGTTGCAAATATTATGCGGATGATGGTAACGATGCGATAGGCAGATTCATCAAAGAAGCAGAGGCGGCAGGCAGGGGAAAAGTGGTCAATTACAACCTCAAAATTGCGATCAAAAGTCGAGACACAGCCGTCATAGATGCCTTGAGGTCTGAATGCAACAGCGAAGAACCGTCACTCGTTTAAATATATATATTATATACATTATGTATTCATATATTTATTATACTTATTTATAAATTGTAAACCTCTATGGAAAGTATTGTATTATAGTTTAAAATCAAGTATTAACAAGAAAACTTAATCCAGACAAAGGCACGGACATAAAGTCTGTGGATGCTACTAATAACACTTATAAAAAAAAAAAAAGTTCCGTGCCGTGCCGTTCGAATTATAAAAAGGCCCAAACTTTGTTCGACAAACACAAATGTAGATGGTATAACGTTAACTTTATAAAACGGGCAAGTGCGAGTTGGACTCGCGCAAGAAGGGTTCCGTACCATTACCTATAAAACCGGCCAAGTGCGATTCGGACTCTATAAAAACCATTATCTCTATAAAAACGGCAAAAAAATCAGGGAGCCCTCTTAAATATTTAATTTATTCAACTTTTTAGTATTGACGGCCGGTTTGGTCGAGTGGTAGTGACGCTGCCTCTTGATCGGCGGGTCCTGGGTTCGATCCCCAGTCGGGGCAAACATTTGTGTAAAAAGCAGATGTTTGTTCTCGGGTCATGGGTGTTTGTGTTTGTCTTTATGTGTGTTCCAAGGGACCCACGACACAAGGGAAAACCTCAGTGTGGGCCTTTGAGTGTGTAGCGTTTATTTATTTATTATTTTATTTATTTGTTGTTATAGCAGCTACCGAAATACATCATCTTTTGAAAATTTCAACTGTCTAACTATCACGGTTCATGAGATACAACCTCGGACACACTTATCTATAAAAACGAGCAAAAAAAATCAAGTTTTTTGTATGGAGCCCCTTAAATATTTATTTTATTCTGGTTTTTAGTATTTGTTGTTTGTTGTTATAGGGAACATAGGAATAAATCATCTGCGAAAATTTCAACTGTCTAACTATCACGGTTCATGAGATACAGCCTGGTGACAGACGGACGGACAGACAAAGGAGCCTTAGTAACAGGGTCCCGTTTTTTCCCTTTGGGTACGGAACCCTAACAATCAACTCACTTCTCTACCACTTCCCTCTTTTCCATTCTTATAACATAACATAAGTATTGTTTTTTCAAAGTTAAAATAATTTAGATTAAGAGTGGCGAACTGATATTTTTATTTTCTTTTTCCAACTTTATTTTGGTAATCATAAATTAATCACTAAGTGCACTAACTGGAATTTACAAATACAAGTAGAAAAAATAATTTCGAAAGCTAAAAAACAAACACACAACTGTCTCATTTGTAAAGTCTCTCCCGTAGTTACCAATAGTACAAAAGTTTGCTCCAATACATCGACAGTAGATTTACTATCCAATTAAAGTGATAATTTCTTTCTACCGTCCAACATTCGACAGCTGCTGCTACAAAGCCAGTCGAGTAACGATCTTCGAACCCGTTTTGCATAAAAACGCCACAGTTTTGTTTTAATCCATTTGTAGAGCAATCGGTCCAGTACAAAGACGTTAATCACAAACTGTTTTTCAGGCATTCGAGCTGTCGTCTGTTAAAGTCTGCTTTGCGATGCTTTGTGCGCCACTCGGCTGAAGGTGAAACTTCATTTTGATTGCGCGAGGTCTCTGCGCCCTCTGGCGTTGTCTATATTGACATTTTGACATAGGACCGCGGCGCATTCCGCGCGCGAGTACATCGTGCTCGAGCTGCTGTGCTTTAATTTATTTAATGACATAAGAAAAGTGATTATGATACAAATGACTTGCCTTCTTCGTGGTCTCTTCTCAATTTTCAACTTTCTCTACTTATGGGCGTGCCGAGAAGTTGGCTCATTGGCTCGCAGTATTTGTATTAAAATACAAGTGACAATAAAACTCGAAATATATTTTTTGTGCTTGAGAGAAAATGTGTTGCAATCAATTTCTAAAATCCGAAACGAATACTTCTTAGGTTCAGTCGGATTGGGGTAAAAGGTTTTCAATTTCAGTAATCGCGTTAAACATGGTAATAGCTGAAGCATAGCAGCAATCCTTATCAATCGCGACAAAGTCTAAACCATTCGAATGTAAGTTTATCTATCTCTGTACGGTATAGATGACAGAAGGTACTCGTATAGTGCTGTTAAATGTCCGATGCACCTAAGTATTGGAATCAGCAGCTCTAGCACGATAGCGACAAACTCGCGGTCGGCTCACACTGAAACTTCACTTTGATTGCGCGAGGGTCCCACGCAAAGGCTTGCTCGCCCTATGGCGTTGTCAATGTTGACATTTTGACATAGGACCGCGGTGTTTTCGCGGCGCTGTCACTATTGTACTCGGCCTGCAGACATAAAAAATACAAAATTAAATAAGTTCTGTGGATTTGTCGTCTTCATTTATTTGCAGCAATTGAAAATTAAATTTATTTTCACAAAGAAATTGCTTATTTTAATGTAAGACTTACGATACAAATCAAAGGCTTTTCTGTTTTCTCAAGTGTTCTTGAAATTGCTAATAAGCCTCTCAAGTCTCTTGTTATGAGGCTTTGTAAGTAGCAAATATTTCTTGCTGAATATTTCTAGTTTCTGTAGTGTGCACAGACACGCGTTGTAGAATTTTCTGCAAGCTACGAGTATTTATTTGTCATTATCGGTACGTCAACATTATTTTGTCTTATGATGAGAAGACCATTTCTAGTGCTAGCCTTCTTCATAGTCTTACCTAGGTATACAAAAGTAAATTGCTTGTTCTTACGACAGCTCTAAAAAGTCACGTGGATGTCTTGTACAGTCTTATATAAAACTTACCCAAAAAAACAGAGGAATCGGATGAAATAGTAGGTAAAATAATCATTAAAATGAAAAATTATGTTATCTAAGAGATTCTAAGTATTTGCTAATCAACGGATTTTTTTCTTTGCATCTTGAGAGAGGATTTAGCTGAAGAATTCTGCGACTTTTGAGAAATATTTTTTCTTAAATTTTAGTATTCACGAACTTAAAACAGATCAAAGCCCCCAGTTTCAGGAAAATGTTAAAAACAGAAAGTTTTGATGAACGTTTTTTTAATTACATTATTTTTTAGCTTCTCGTTCTCTTTGATTAAAAGAAAGAGGGTTTGATGAGAGGAAGCCTTAATTTTTAGACATAAATACATTTTTGTACTTCAAAAATAAAAGCCTTCATAATTTTGGCTCCGGCATCGTCGCCTTTGAGTGAATAGTATTTTAAACGCTCGTATTAGGAGGTAAAGTAAGTGAAATGTTAAAACAATATTTTTAAAAACGTGTATTCAGAATTTTAGGTAAATCGGTTGCGGGTGACTGCAATGTAATTCAATTACAAATACAGTCATACATACATATACTCGTACTGAGTCGGAAGTTAATAAAAAAGCTTGTTAAAATCGGTCATTTTCGTAAATAATAACTTACCTACCGGTCGTAAAAAGTATAGGAACAAAACATGTAGTATTAAGAACAAATGGCGAGGTGTCTGTATTATTCAGCCATTTGTTTAATTAAACAAGCGTGCGAAAAGTGCAGGCGCAAATTGCGAGAAAATACAGCGGCCATGAATAAATTAACCGCAGTTTAATAAAAATAAAAGAGAGGGAACACTTGCAAACGTGATGCTAAAATAGTGCGAGTTAAATTACAGAACAGAACCTATAGACAGGCCGGTCGCAATTACGACTGTCCAAACGAATTGTGTTCTCTGGGGTTGGGCGGCTGCTTCAATAAAAATTGAGCCTACTTTTTGTAACCCTCTGAAATGGCTGTAATAGATATTTATTGAAAGCTTTATTGCGTATTGGTGGCTTTATATAAGAAGCGGCCTTGTAATGTTTTAGTTTAGGCCAAATGTATCTGTAAGTATTTATGTTTAATCCTGCTCTTTATAAATTCCTTTTTATGTAATTCGAAATTCCTAACAAAGCCTATTCTGCTGTTAAGCAGCGTGTGAACGTTTATGCGGACCTTGTTTTTATAACGTTTTTGTTTTGCTTGTCTAAATTGCTTCTACTAGAAAGTATAGTTTTTCGTTTTTACTTTACTGTCAGAATAGTTGATTCCAAATTGATGTCAACCTAAATTTTTCGTCCTCTTTAGATAAAGGTTTAAATTAGAACGGACTTGGGTACCAGATAAGGTAACAGAGAGTACAAAACTAAGACAAAGTTTTAAATGTTTTTATTATAATTTATTTTCTTCTTAAACTGTATCTTTCTTTACCGACTTTTAAAATTGATGTGAAATAAGTACTGTTTGACTTCCCTAACCAACCGTTTTTGCCCTTTGGAATAGGGTAAACCTTTGGAATAGAAGTTTATATTTATTTTTCCTTCCGTGCTATAAGGGGGAATTATTCGTATAGGCGCCCAACTTTATGTGAGGAAATGTAGGTATACAATCCTGAAAAAGTTTTCTTGGAACCGTTTCCACAAGAACGATTTTCTGCAATGAAAACAAATTTTCATGATTTTGTTTGTTTGCGCTACATTTGCGAAGTTTTTTGCAAATAAATGTTTCTTTTGTGCTTAGAAAAGTTGTTAGTACTTAACCAAATTGTATTATTAAACAAAATGAAGTTAAAAGACTGAAAATGTAGTGCTATCGAACTTTTTTAATCTATTTGATTGTGAACGAATAGAGGTTTTTAAAATGAATTACTAAAAGTAAAGCCATCGATTCCTTTACAAGTATTTTTAATCTACAACAAGAGTCAATCATTGTTATAAGTATAACGCATGATTAATTGATTATAGATAGAGAGATACTGTTATCTTTTATTTATTTAAGCTTATTATTTTTATTTGTTAGTTTACAAACAGCATTACTATTTTACAAACGATGAATCTGCTTTTCAGTAGATTAAAGGTTAATGTCTTTAATTTAAATGGTTATTTAAATAAGTATTACATATTACTTAAAATATTCAAGGATTTCTATTAGTATTTAAAAATCTGCTGGTCAGCGGTTTGTAAACGGAGCCTCTTATTTTAAGTGTTTTGAAAAATGACGTAAGAAACGACTACTTAATCTACACTAATATTATAAAGACGAAAAATTTGATTGTTTGTTTGCATTGGATAGGCTCCGAAACTACTGGACCGATTTATAAAATTCTTTCAATAGTAGAATGCTTCATTATCCCTGAGTAACATAGGCTACATAATATTCCCGAATTCCCACAGGAACAAAGTCCCGGGTGGAATGCTAATATTTTATAAACGGGTAAATCACACAATTTCAAATAATATAAAAATTGCCTCAGCGTATAGAAAAGACACATTGTTTTTCTAGTGACTAGCTAGCGGAAGTCTGTCCTGACTCCAAGTACATTTATTTATATTGATGAGGAGGTAGCGTGACCCACCGCCTCAACGACTTCGGTTCGGAATCCATCTCTCTGAATGCGGTTTCTATTTTTACCCTCATCCCGATTGATGGAATCTTGTTGCTTTCTGTATTTTATGTTATTGTTTTGAGTTATGTCGGTGGCGTAAAGGCGAAACGATCGGATTTGTAAGCGAAAAGTATCGATTTTGGTAGTATTGCATCATTGAATTATTTATTTATTTATTTTATTATAAGATGGGTTAACTCTTAACCTCAATCTTGACCGTAAAGGTCAAAGATGAGGTCGACGATGGAGCGAGTTAACCCATAAAATGCCTATAAAGACACTGGTACTCCCACGCACCGACGGAACACAGCAAGCTGTTTGGCGTTGGAATTCGGTAGGAGGGTGGTCGCGAACCAGACGGCCCTTTACAGAGCCTACCACACCGCATGAGACCATAGGACGACACCTCAGATTCAGAAAAAATAAAGTATCGTTGCCTGGGATGGATCACTAGGGGGCAGGTCTCATTTGTGTTTCCTTAGTCGCCTCTTACGACACCCACGGAAAGAGATGGGGTGGTGTTATTCTCAACCGATCACCACACGGTAAAAAATTATTACAAAAGGTTATTTAGACAAAAAGTCTTTTTTTTTTAAATTATAATATGGGTTAATTCTTGACCCCAGATTTCAGAAGGAGACTCAAGTCTTGATCTATACTAAAGTAGAACCGTTTAGAGTAGACTCTTCTATCTACCAATATTTTTCTCAAAGTTATAAATTTCAAAGTTAATTTGCTTCTATATCATACTAATACTTCTCGTCTAGTTAACATAACAAAAGGACAGCATTACTTTAAAGAGGCTTTAACTTTAATTAACGTTTCTGCAACTAAGCGTTAGTTAATTTTATAAGTTGATTACTTAATAACCGATGCTCATATTATTATGGTGATGGAAACCTGGACATTTTACACAACTGGTGTAACTTCGAACATCAAGGCTGCTTTTTACACAAATATTTGCCCCGATCGGGATTTGAACCCAGGACCCGTCGATCAAGAGGCAGTGCTACTACCATTTGACCAAACCAGCCGTGCTAACTATTTTAAGAGGTAATTTATTTGGATTTAACAATTTTATTTGAATTTGAATTTAATGGTTTTATTTTATCTGGATTTTAATTTATAAATTGTAATGTTATGTCATTTTTTGTATGGTTTTTAATTTTTTAATTAAATGATGTTTTTGTAATTTTGTTATTTGAACTTATGGGTCACAGTTACCCGATATAAACGATTATTATTATTATTATTATTATTATGATCCAATCATGATTCTAGGAGATCAAATGGCAGTAATTCCACTGTCAAATTCAAATCTACAACATGTAGCTGATCTGTCAAGTCCTGGAAAATGATCAATAAAATGCACCAAGAGTATTTTGAACGGGACGATGCACTAGGAAGAAGCATTCCATTAGCTATTGTGTTAAAGTATTTTAAAACCGTATTGTAACTGCAATCGTACCTAACGATAACAATCGGATGCGCTACGTCCATGGAATATCGTAAATCTGAGTTGCAATCGAAGTGAATGGTATATACACCTGTCACTAGACATATGTTTAGGATAGATAGAATAGTTTAACGCCAACGGCCACTTCAATTTTACAAAAGCTTCGAAAGCTTACCAAAATCAATTTAATCAAGCAAATGTTTTTGTTCTCAGGCCTTGGTGTAGGTATACGGGTCTATGTTTGTTTGTGTCTCAAGGGATTAACAATACAAGTGAAACCTTTGAGTGCAAAAAAAGCTAGGCTATTTATATTGATTTCGTTAATGTGTAAGCGGTGATAGCCCTGTTGGTAATGAGCCAGACTTATAATCGGGTTTAAATCCTGGTGCAAGCCTGTACCACTAAATTCGTCTTTTCGGACTTATGTACGGATTTCTAATTATCGCTTGCTCAACGGTGAAGGAAAACATCGTGATAAAATCCGCCCGTCCAAGAAAAAATCCTTTTCGAAAGACGAGCGGTCCACCAACCCGCATTGGGCCAGCGTGGAGGACTATCTTCGTGTTTCGAAGGGAGGCCTCTGCCCCTCGGTGGGGACGTATAAGGACTGGTAAAAAAAAATTATGTGTATTGTTATTATTATTTTCTTTCTTAATGGGCGTTCGTGTATCTCTTTATCTGTGTTCCGAGGGACTCAGGATACAAGGGAAAACCGTAGTGTGGGCCATTGAGTGTGTAGCAATTTTTTTTATTTAAATGAATTTTTTTAATACAATTAATTTTAATACAATTAAATTGCTAAAGTGTTATGATAAAAACAGATTAATAATTTTATGTACTGGGGTATTTTTTTGAACAAATGAATAAATAAACTAACAAAGGATGCCTTTAACGAACTGTTAGTTTACAAAATTACCTTATGAAGTTGTTATTGTGGGCAAATATGAAGTAAAATGTTACCCTTTTACACAAATACAGTTTTACTAAAATTTTGAAAAAATAATAAACAAAACGAAAATATTTCGAAGACTAAATGTTTTATCATTAACCCTTAGATATTATACACTGGGCGTCAAAAATAAGTAGTACACTTTTCAAATTGCAATTACTCCTAAACTATAGTAGTTACACTTATGAAATAAAAAGCAGTTTATAGTAAACTTAACGAAGTTTATTAAAGTTATATTTTATTTGGCATGAATAAAGTTTCAAACTTAAAATTAAGATAAATACTAAAAAGTATCAATTTTTAACGATATGTCAACCACTTAATTTTCACGTTTTGGAACTTTTTCACAATTTAATAACTTGTGTTGCCGCCTCGGGCTCTAATTACAGCTTGGATCCGGTTTGGCATGCTGAACACTAAGTTTCGGAGGCGGTGTTGGGGAATATTTTCCCATTCTTCTATCAGCGCATGTTTTAGAGCCCTGAGTGTGGCAGGAGGTGGACTGCGCCTTCTGACTAGCCTCCCAAGCTCATCCCAGGCGTGTTCAATCGGGTTGAGATCTGGGCTTCTCGATGGCCAAGCCATCAAGTTGATGCCAACCTCCTGAATGTACTCTTGTACGTGGTGAGCAGTGTGTGGCCGGGCGTTATCATGCATTAGGATGGCTCCATCACCCATATTTATTAAATATGGCCCTGCATACTCGTTGAGGATCTCCGAGGCATATCTTTCACCAGTCAAAGTCCCATTTTCTATTACCACAAGCTCTGTGCGACTCTCTGAAGAGATACCAGCCCATACGTGTACAGAGCCCCCGCCATATTGGACTCTTTCCGAGATACAAGCTTGAATGTATCGCTCACCGGGTCGTCTGTAGACTCTCCGCCGTCCATCTGAAGTGTATAAAGAGAATCGAGACTCATCTGTGAATAAAACTCTAGCCCATTCTTCTTCGCCCCATTGTACGTGTTGACGGGCGTAGCGTAGTCTTGCTACGCGATGCTCTGTCTCAAGTTTGGGGCCATTTGCTGGTCTTAGAGGCTTCAGGTTAGCTTCAGCAAGTCTTCTTCTCACTGTACTCTCACTGATGTAGTCTGTTCGGGTCCGAAGAAGCTGTTGCTGAACCTCAACTGCATTAAGGTATATAAGAGTATATAAGTATGGTAAGTAAGATATTTATTTAATTAATTTGCTTATGTTATTTGACTATGTATTCCAATAAGGTCTTATATTATCGTGTCACTATTATTGTTCCCCGTGTTGTACACTTTTGCCCGCTCCAATACTATTTCTCTCTCACTTAAGAGGTTAGCTGGAAGAGAACTCACTTTGAGTTAAGCTCGCCATTGTGTATCCTGTTCTCTGTAAAAAAATTTTTGTAAAATGTTTGTGTACAATAAAGTATAAGGTGTCGATTTCTTAACACAGTGGAAACAATAAAGCGATCTTCTCGGGTACTTGTGCACCTGGGTCTGCCATTACCTCGTCTCCTTAGATGGTTTCCAGTCTCTTCGTACCTTTGCTTTACTCGCTGAACCGTTCTTAAAGTTACACCCACCCTCCTTGCAGTACGACGCATACTGATGCCCACTTCGAGAAAAGCTAAGATTCTTGCACATTCTTCTGGTGAAAGAGGCATGATTAGTCAAATTTACTCTCTGAAGATACCTATGCTTTTCAATTACAATTGCTTTATCAGCAGCGAATGTGTCAAACACAAAAATCCTAAGTAAGACAACACCTTTCAACAGTTTAAAAAAAGTGTTTTTATTTATTCGTTTTTTTTAAAGTCAAGCATTATAAGTTCTTATAATGCATGAAGTTTTTATTGAATAAGATTAAATTTTCTTTTTAACCTTTTTTGTTTCAAAGGTCTAAGTTTTATAGTTTGGGAGAAATCGCAATTTTAAAACTGTACTACTTATTTTTGACGCCCAGTGTAGTTCAACATTAAAATCTCTATAAAATACCTACTAGTACTTAGGGAGTAAATAGAGAGACCATTACGATATCAGAAGAGACGTAAAAGCTTGGTAAATACTGTGGAGGCTGTAGAGTAACAATTTCAACCTGATTGCGACGTTACTTAAAGATTTATTACACGATAATGGAGAAGACTTTTAGCACACTTTTACTGCCTCGGACCGCTGCCCAAATAACTCGGTTTACGTCACAAATTTTATCATTACTGTTTACAACTAACAGTTAATATATTGCCGAAATACTCACATAAAATACAAACAACGTAAACATAGTTTATAATATACATATATTGTAGGTACATTGGTTGTATTAAATGGTATTTTACTCACAACACAGTGAAATTGAGTTCATTTACTGCCTTTAACTTTATTTTCAGAATGCTCTAGAGAAGAAATTGCGAGTATAAATGACTGAGTAAGAATAAGTCAAAATAGTTAAACAAAGAAAAATAATGTGAGAAAAAACATTACCCGGTGGTATACTTTTTATTCTACTTTCAAACTTCGTAGCTCATAGCAAGGCTACGAGTCTACGGCGTAGCACAAAGTGGTGCGGAAGTAGTGAAGTAAGTAAACTATTGCAAAAGGATGCTTGTGCTTTCAGGCGCATTTTATGAAAATATACTCATCAACACAGAACGGGAGTTAAACTTTTTCAAATTGGAGGTCTCGAGCCAAGTGGTGCAAGTTCCCTACTCGGAGAACTCGTAGACAGTTGATTTCGTTTCGCAAGTGTACTTAAAGTTAGCTTATTTCGCGCGCGAGCCGCGTGCCACTGACGGGTTTAGAAGTAAAATCAAATGTGCAACTATTGATGTCCAATATATTAGGTTTTAGAGGAAATCTGAGCTACATTCGATTACAAGTTGCGCTGAGTTAGATGGATTCGTTGCAGTCGTTTTATTTAGAGTATGCTGAAACCTAAGCGCATTAGTGCTGTGAGGCTAACTTGTTCGAAGCTTAGTGTGGATGTTGGGGAATTATCTTTGCCATGTAGTCCGGTGCCAGTAGGTATATAACCTATAAAAATGTCCTAAGATAAGCCCATTATAGGCTGTGATAACAAATTAATGACAGCCATTTTAAAGCGGAATTTTTTCACTTGAACAAATCTAACCTAGTCATTGATTTTGAGGCACGATAAGTGATTACAGATTTTAATATTTAAAGAAATACGTATTACCAACGCAAGTGTATAATGTAATATACATATAACGAGTAAAATAGCGAGGGTTTTATGGGACTCGAGGTAAATACTACATAACGCAAGAATATCGTGGTTACATTAAAAGTAATGCCATATTTTTGACTGTCATCTGAAATCAGCTACTCTTCATTGCGTCATACATTTTCATTAGCAATTATTGACTTTTTCTTACTTTTATGATTCATTTGATACTGAAAATTTAATTTTGATGACAGCAGAACAGCAGGCCGAGTACGATAGTGACAGCGCCGCGACAACACCGCGGTACTATGTCAAAATGTCAACATTGACATCGCCATAGGGCGAGCAAGCCTTTGAGCGGGACCCTAGCGCAATCAAAATGAAGTTTCAGCGTGAGCCGAGCGCGAGTTTGTCGTTATCGTGCTAGAGCTGCTGCTGTATTCTACATATAAGCAGTTATTTGGTGATTAGTTAAAGTTAATTTTTTAGTTCTTAAAATTGCTTGTGTCACTTGCGGCTTGGGTCTACTTAATATACGTACCTAAAGTACAGCTATTATTATGGCGCTATTTCCGATCATGGCATCGTAATATAAAATAAAAAAAACAACGGGTTGTTTCAGATTTAGTTAAAATTAGTAAATAAGAAAATTTGTAATGCGATTTAAAAGAGCAACCTCAGAGTTTCTTGCCTGTTCTTCTCTGAGGAAGACTGTACCTTTGCGAATAGGCGTAGAGTCAGTAGGATCAGAGGTACGAATGCCTATGTATGTATTTAAATCGTTTAATGTATGTTTGTGTGTATTTCATTGTAATCTTGACTTGTTTTAAGTGACATCCTGAATGTCCTATAAAATAAAGATTTTTCTATTCTATTCTATTCTATTCTCCGTGAGTGCCGGCAGAAGTGAAAACTTGAACATTACCTAACGTTGATATTTTGGAAAGATTAGGGAATAGTTTCGCACGAATTGCTTTAATAATCAGTATAAAATACTATCATTTATGTGGTAAAATACAATATTCATTTTTTGCGCTATCATACACAAACATGACAATTTATATAGCATTAAAAATTTAACACTTCAGAACTATTACAATTATTTTATATTACATTAAAAAGTTTATCTCTCAGAAAAATCAACTTCCATTAATAATTTCAACTACTCTTTCATCATAATTATTACCAGAATCAGTAAAAAAGAAGTTTTCACTCTCCCTCCGCCTTACGCATTTTCGATTTGTCCGGTATAACTTTGTACGTGCGTAATCGTTATATTTTCATAAAATTACATCTATGTATTTTAGAACTTGCGAGGTATGTTTTAGGTGTGAATATCTATTTTATTATATAAATAACGTATTGCATTTCAATTGTGATAAAACTGGCAGGTAAATAATAAAAATTAAGGTGATAATAAATAAAATTGTAAAAGTAACGCTCGTTCAAAGTTACTTCGTCGCGTTGCTTTCGTTGACATCTATCACGAGATCAAGCTATTTTAACATAGGGCTGTCAGCCGTCCGGGTTTCCACCCATACTTCAAAGTGCACAACGCTGCTGAAGAAGTTTTCACTTTAAAAAAGGTGGCAACCCTATCCTACGACTTTTTTGATCACATCTGACGATCACGGTCACGTGACATCTGACGCATTTTCGATCACGGTCACGTGACATCTGACGATCTGACGCGAGTTCATCGCGGATTTAACATTTTTTCCCCATACTAAAAGTTCTCAACGCCGCTAAAGAAGTTTTCACTTCTACTAAATAAAATTGTAGAACTACTTATGAGGACTTAACAGTTGATAGGCAGTGGGTATTGGTAATAGAGTCAGCAGGGGTATGATGTTGTGAAGTCGAGGCGACGTCCCAGAAGGGTGGTCGCCGCCGCCCGCTCGCTCGTTTACCAAAATGACGGACGGACCTTTTTTATCTCGTCCCACCGCAATTTGTTGCCCACGATCTCTGCTCGCGATACACACTCTGTTACGACTACCCGCAGAATACATTTAAAATTCCTATTAGATTCTATAAATATTTTTGCCTCTCCCGATGAATTTAGATCTTTACTTGATGATAAAATGCGATGGAAATTTTGTTATAAATATTTTTGTTAATTGAATCAAATGATGTATTTATAATTGTGAATAAAGAACAAATAACTTAATATTTATAAAATTGTATCTAAATATTAAACAGCCAGTTCTCGGGACACACATTAATTTTGTTCGATATAATATACATATACAGGGCTTTAGGTAGCTCTCTTTCAACCTCTCGGGTGGTTAATCAGTCCATAAAACTAATCAACTTTCGCAAGGAGCATAGGTCAAAATACGAAAAAAACATTTTGAGTTCCTATAGAAATTTCATCAGCATACAGCGCATCTCTCTTTCAACCCGAGAGGTTGAAAGAGAGATACCTAAAGCCCTGTATATATATAAAATATTCAATAACAAGTTGGAGGCCTACTTTGGCCATGATGACTTTATTCAAGGGTGCTGGATCCTTGGTGGATCGTTTTACTAAAGAAAATACAGATTATTATTTCTCTTAACTACATTTTTCTGTATTTCCATTTAAAAAAAAGTTTTGGTAAATATGTTTTAGAAGAACTTCTTTTTAGAATAATGAGGCAGACTCTTGGCAGACTGGTGAAATCTAAGTACGACGTTGCGCGATGTCAAATTAGGAGAAACACTATTGTGAATCCCGCGTCTCCCACTCAACTCTCAAACTTTTTTCAAAAGACACGGTCCTTGGCAACAATAGTACGCGTTGTCGTGAAAGTCTGTACGGCGAAGTTTTTCAATTCATGTCATGTTTCATATTATTTTGTGTAAAAGAAAGCCGATCTTTGGACTCGCGGAAGAATTTCTTGAACGGCCGAAACTTGGCCGTCACGGTATCGAATGAACGGCGTCGCGATAAAATAAAAGTTTAACGGGACTGTATACTGTTTTTTGCTCAGTCATGAGCTTTAGTATTTATTACGCCCTTTTGTCTGGAATTTACATAGAATTATAAGTTTTTTTTTACTGGCCTGATAAGCTCCAGCGTATGTTACGATAGAATACTACACAGCGTGGAAACCCAACGGACACAGATCCTGCATAACCCGGGATTCCTACCAGAAGCATGCAAGAACTGCTGAAACTGCTGCTAAGTCAATTTTAATCAAATATAGCTTAGAACTACCTTTCTCAATTACGCCAGCTTTCAAATGCAGTAGCCGAGGAAACGAAACTAAAAAAAATGTTGTCAAAAACTTACATCGTATAGGTATATTTAAAGTTTTTAAAATATGGTATTTCTAATCAATATCCACTGAAAACGTGTTACAATTGAACAATGTGCACTAATATTTTGCAATTAAACAGAAAACATTAAGGAATTAACATTTTTATAACACAAAAATGATTTTGTTGATCAAATAATTTCAAATGGCGGGCAAAACAATGGTGAGCAAAATATTTTTCCACAATTATGAGGCAAAGGCTAAGTAAATAAAATGCCAATTGCGCCTACAGAAGTTATGAAATTGGATTATTTATTAGTTACTTAACAACGTCAATACTACTAAACTAAAATAGTAATAAATTAATGAGGGATTTTCTTTTTCTTTTTTTTAAATTTTTCCCCAGTCGCCGGATAGATGGCGCTAAACTATGTACGTTACTGCAAGGAACGGAACGTTAAATTATTTTTGATTAATTCACTTGAACGTAATTTTGAGATCATAAAACGAAACGTTATAGTCATATCACATCAATATCACGTCTACCATACGTAGTTAGGCGATTTTACGAAAACAACGAAAAAACAAAACTGAATTATAACAAAGCGCGAGAAAACTAGGATGATTGGAAAGCCAAAACAAACTCAGAATATTTGATGTAATGTTTTTCTCCAAGCCTTTTGGCTTTGGCACCTAGTAACGGAGTCAGTTCAGCGCCATCTAGAGAGCTCTGGGGAAGTACTTTTTTTTTAATACCCAAAAAGAAAACCTCCTATTACAATCATAACATCGTCAAAGGTCAACATTAATGAGGTTATAAAAATGTCAATTTAAAAAATCTCCCCGAGTCAGTTATGAAATAGTTCAATTATTTGTTAAAAATCAGATTTGTTTTATTGAAAAAGTAAAATAAATAATTTACTTTTATATTTAATATCACTGAAAATCAAGATTTTCGTCAGAAATAATTATTTTGTCAGGCATAATAACTCTTTGCTGTCATTCTATAAAGCCAGTATGAAGCTTTATGAAAAAGATATTACTTTCACTTGTCAAAAGGGTCACTGAATTATCAAATCAGCTACTCTTTAATGCGTCATACATTTTGGTCAGTATTTTATTCACTTTGTACTTACTTTTTAAGCAACATTAAAAAAAAATTACTTCACTGGATTACAGAATAGCCACTGAAGTTTAATTTTGGTATATAAAAAATTGTTTATTTGCAGTTCAAATATTTTTTTTCTTTTCAAAATCTTCTTCTCATTTAAAAATTACAAAACGTGACATGTGTTTTATGGGGTACGTAAAAGTACACTCCGTGGCCATGTTACGTGGCCATTTCCGAGCAACTGCATTGTAATAGTTATTAACGATACTAGTGTCGTAGGTAATGTGTAACGTGAGCCCATTTGAAACACGAGCGAAGCGAGTGTTTTATAGGGCTCCAGTTACACATTACCTAAGGCACGTATATTGTTCAACGTTTTACAATGCAGTAGCCGAGGAAAAGAAACTAAAAAAATTGTCGTCACTAACTTACATTCTTAAAAGATAGTATTTCTAATCAACATTCACTGAAAACGTGTTAAAATTCAACAATGTGCACTAATATTTTACGATTAAACACAAAACATCAAGGAATTAACATTTTTATAACACAAAAATGTTTTTGTTGAACAAATAATTTCAAATGGCGGGCAAAACAATGGCGAGCAAAATATTTTTCTACAATTATGAGGCAAAGGCTAAGTAAATAAAATGCCCATTGCGCCTACAGAAATGATTAAATAGTTCAATTATTTGTTAAAAATCAGATTTGTTTTATTGAAAAAGTAAAATAAATAATTTACTTTTATATTTTATTTTACTGAAAATCAAGATTTTCGTCAGAAATAATTATTTTATCAAGCGTAAAAACTCTTTGCTGTCATACTATACAGCCAGTATAAAGCTTTATGAAAAAGATAATACTCTCACTTGTCAAAAGAGTCACTGAATTATCAAATCAGCAACTTTTTATTGCGTCATACATTTTTGTCAGTATTTTATTCACTTTTTGCTTACTTTTAATGCATAATTTAATTTAAAAAATAACTTTACTAGATCACAGAATAGCCACAGAAGTTGAATTTTGGTATATGAAAAATTGTTTATTTGCTCATTAGCTCAAATATTTTTTTTTCTTTTCAAAATCTTCTTCTCATTTCAAAATTACAAAACATGACATGTTTTTTATGGGGTACGTAAACGTACACTCCGTGGCCATGTTACGGGGCCATTTCCGAGCAACTGCATTGTAAAACTTATAACACCCCTATTTTTTTGTCGAGGGTTAAAAACACAAATCTTCCGTACCATTCAGACCACTTTATTTAAAAACATACAAAAAAATATTCCCTACGTCTATAACTTGAGATTGTACTGATTTTACTTATAAATCATTCAAAAGCCTTACGATCCTAGTCTATGTACGGGTTTTATAAGCACACGTGTAAGCACTGTTAAAGTTCACGCCAGGAATAGTTGAGTTCACTAAATAAATCATGTTAATGCATGAAGACTGAGTTTAAATTGAATCTTTTAATTGAAGAAATAGGAGCCGTCTTTGCACATTTGTTTAACCTTTCACAGAGTTTTGCAAGATTCAAAAGTAAACGCAAAAGTTTCTATGTAAAAACACGCATAAATCTTTACTTTCACTGAGTGTATGTAGAATATTCTGAAGCGAATGAGAGAGAAAAGAGTCTTTATAAGTCGTACATTAAAATCTGATCGGTTAATTTTATAAACTGGAGATAACAATGCTAATTGTACAACTATCAAAATTGTTTTTGTAAACTACTGTACTATCTCTATGCTATGTCCTAAATAAACAAATAAACGATAAGTTCATCATTCTATAAACCAATTTGTATGACAAGATACCTTAAGCCAATGATAGAACAAGAAACTTTTTCAGATAAATCTGACTATAATGTGTGTCAAATAACATTTTAATGGCAAATCTAAAACTAGCCAAACACATTCCGTAAAACTATCGCACCAAACGTAATCCAAAAGAATCCTAAAATGATCAGATGGTTTATAAAGCCATCAATCTATTTCTTGTTTACCAAGATAACTGATAGACCCTAAAATCCGAAGGTAGCTTCTTGTCAATCCGAATTTATGGTAATCTGGCTAATAGGAGTAGGGTAGGGCATTTTCCTTAACTTTACTGGGGTTTAAACTTGTTTCTTTTAAAGCCAGCTTTCGGGTACAATCTCGGTGAAAAAATTGGATGTTGCGAAACAAGAGTTGTAGCTTTTAGAGGATAAAAGTATTTTGTTATTTCAAACGAGGGAATGTTTAGTTTAACAAGCTAAAACGTAATGATCGAAGTAAAACAGACATTTCAAGTGTTTTAAAAAGTCAAAATTTAAGACGGATTATCTCCTTTTATACATCTCAGGTTTGCATTTAAATAAGGAAACATCATTCTATATTCTAGTTGCTGTCCGCCCGCGACTTTGTTCCCGTGGGAATTGTCCCGGTGGATTTTTTTTTCAAATAAATATAAAGCTGGTAGTGACAATAAGAAACACAACAAAAAAAAGAATCATCCAAATCGGTCCAGCCGTTCTCGAGTTTGGCGCTTACCAACACATTCATCTATAATATAAAGCGATTCATTTTTATATTACAGATGAATGTATGTTTCTATCTTATTTAACGTAACCTAACAAGCACGGCAAACTATGAGTTTTTAATTTTTTTTATGAATCAGTGCTACTATTAATGTTTCTCATGTTTACTGTTAGCTTCCTCGTATTCAGTAATTACTTCGCTACATACAATCGTCTAAAATATTCTTTACTCAACAATTACTTTTTAGGAAAGGAATAAAAAATGTTCTGATTACACTTATCGTAAGTAGCAATTTGATTTTATGCGAAATAAATGTCTTTGTGAATCAAATTATATTGGAATCGGAATCTTAATAAAATTCGACTTTTCACGGAACATCGCCCAAAGACCGGCGACGCGACGCGCTATTCACATGTACTGTGATAATTACAGAAAGCTGTAATCCTGTTACACTCTTTATAAGATTTTATAAATCAATCAAAAAGGTAGAAACTCATTTTTTATGTTTCAAATTTTGTTTTGACTTCAAGTCGTCATAAAATTATTCTGTTTTTGTACATAAGTACGAGGCAGTTTATAAATTCTTTTGTGTCTATAAAATACGAATATAAATCATGTTGTTTCAAAATGAAACTTCTGCAAGAACACAGGCAACTGTTTACCATTTATCATTAATTGATGCAAACTTAAATTGATATCCAAAGCTAGAATCAGACTCAGGATTTACAAACAAACAAACAGCTCGTCGAAGATCGCTCTCGGAGCAACTCTCGACAGTTGCAGCAACATCTCGCAAAATGCATCCCTATTTCCCATTCAAATTAGTTGCGACAAACAAATTTGTTACCTTTAGAGGTCTAACGTTCAGGGACTTTATATTCTCCCGTTTGTAATGTAAATTTACCTTTCCTTGGGGGGTAGGGAGGTCATTTCCCAACCGAGCTAATTAGTAAGCCCATTCACCATTACTACACTAATGACGACCCCATTTTCACTGGCCGCATCGTAAGTTTTCAGGTGGATGCTTCTTCTTTGTTTGTTTGATAAGTTTTGCTGTACTTGAGCAAAATTCAGTTCGTTAGATAAACATTATTCCTCTTTAAATATCCCCTGTGGCTGCAAAAAGTCTAGTTGCATCGCTTAAGCGAAAAGAAAAATCTGATGCAACGTTTTACGGAGATAAAATCTTTGTAAAAGCTATCTCCAGTCTGCATAGTCAATAAATGAACTATGAAGGTAACAAGGAGACGCTTTTCGCTTTAGCGAAGCGTGCTAGCTTATAATATGTCCTTTGCAGAGTCAATTTTCAAAAATGTCGCCGTTAAAAAAGCACTAGTGGGAGCTAGTACAGGAGGAGCGGGGAACTCATTACTGAACTCCTCGAGGTACTATTTCGGCTGAATAGGGGGGCGGTGCGGAGAGATAGCGCGCGCTTATGAGCGATATCGCGACAAACGAAGTGCCTCGTCCCCCCCGCCCCTTCTCCGCGACTGAGCCTTCCCCACGATACTACACAAAAATCTTTCCTGCTTTGATGGCTCCATGTGAACTCCACATATATGAACCGTACTTAATGGGGAAACGTTTCTCAACAACCGCCTAACGTTCTTTTTTTTTTAAAGAAAAATTGCGTAACAAACTGAGTTTACGATCATTTGTAACGTTTTGAGTGACAAAGAAATATCTCCAAACTAAGTTAAAAATACGAGTTGCGGGCAAAAAGTAATCTACTCAATTCAATTTTAGAGAGAAGGGATATTCAAAATAGCAGCCGTCGGTTTGCGGTCTCGAGAAAATAGAGCGAGCAACAAATTGGACCTCGACTAAGATAAAAAGGGCCCGTCATTTTGTTAAACGACTCACAGTCGGCCCGAGTGCAAATAACCACGGACTCTGCATCAATACTAGTAACTGTAGTAACTGGCCGACGGGAAATAGAATGCCCAAATTGAAACACATTTTTTACACTGAGTTAATTAGGTGTTCTTTGTTCTGCGGTAGCGGCGGACGAGATGTATGAAGTCCCGCGGCATGAATGAAACAGGAGGTTGAAAGACTCCGCAGAGACCAGCCAGTCTAAAGAAAAGGCAAAAAGAAACTACGTTATTCCTTATTTTGAGCGTAAGTAAAGTTTTCGTTGTAATAAAAGTACCATTACGATTTATGCGCAAAGTTCAAATTCTGAACCAAACCATACGTGAATTTAATATCTTCCAGAAATAATATCTCGCTCCGGCATAAACTTCACAAATACATGTAAAAAGTTTGATGGAAGTGTTAAATGGACCAATTCTGTCTCCATTCTATTTCCTATCGGTTTTCATTTGCCATGAAAACCGATAGGAAATGGAAAGCTTTCGAAAATCAACCTTCACTTAACCTCCCCCAGTTTAACTGCAAAGTTATTGTTTTTGACAGTTCTACGATGGGCATTTAAAAGTTTATAGAGCATCGTAAAAAGGGGAGAAATAAAAGACTTTTGACATTCTTGATTTGGTGAAAATTAGGCGGGTGCAATTGTCTATGAATAAAATAACAAAGTTTCTCCGATCCGGTAGGGCAAAAATAATTGCTGATTTTTAAAGACATAATTATTGTGGAACTATTACTTAAAATAGGCAACTGCAACATTTTTAATGAAGTTTACTGTCTTAGGAAGGATTTTGTGTTTTTTTTTTCCTAAAAGGTTAATTAACAATTTCAGTTTAAAGTTTATCATTTTAGTTCTGTATGTTTATAAATAAAATAAAAATGTGACATGTAAAAGGAGATCAAAATAACACATTTTAAACATATTAACATTAAATTTTCAAATTTAATATAAATTAAAAACAGCCTTGAGTTAAAGGAAACAATTGCATGTATGTTAGGTTGTTATCGCCGCTCGCAACTCGGCTCAGAGCTTCATATGAAAAGCTCTTCCACCGCACACTCTTTGTTTATCCTCGAATTCTCGTGCAAAACGTCACGAGGGATGCTGACGCTGCTACATAGTACTTAGAGCCTATAGAATAACATAACACATAGTTTATAATTGGAATTTATTTGTTCTGAATACATCTCCTAAAAGATGAAAATTATACACTTCCTATTTCCATGAAATATGATAAAAAAATAATGTCAACGCTGTTTTTTCCTAAAGAACTAATAAAGGGTACATTTTTATTCCGAAAAAGTGATTTCTTTCCGTATTAATTCCAAAAAAGGAGAATATTTAGGTTTACTTGTAGTTTATATTTTCACACTTAGTCAAGAACATTTGAAGTTTAACTATAAAAACATGTTACTTAAGACACGCTGTTTAATTAATTATTTAAAGTTCTATAGTAATCATATGCTGGACCGGGAGTGAAAAATAACTTAGAATGTGCCAGTTGCTAACTCTTTCAAAGCATACTGTAAAAGCCAGTAAGTGAAACGCGAGGGTTTTCTTGTATCATAGATATTATCTGTGTCGTAGATGAAATGTATAACCCACCACTGTACTCGTGTTTCATCTAAACTGTTATGTAATTTTACATACAAAGAAAATAAATTAAACTGTAAAATGTCTCAAAAAATTATAAATGTTCATAAAGTTGTGGATTTTCTTATAATAAATTTAATTTTTCAGTTTAGGTATAAAAAAAAGAAAGAAAGAAAGAAATAAACTTTATTTAAATGACACAAATATCTTATTACTAAACATTATGCAGCTATATAATATAATGTCATCTGAATAGGCGCTGACTCCGCGTTCATGCTACAGCAGCAAGCTGTAGCGCTGATATTCTGTCAGTACCTTTTGGCTTAAGCCCCGTCATCGTGACCGCATAAGACGTCTGCGAGTGCATTTCTTCATGTGTGAACGAGGAGTATATGAGTGAGTGTTTGAGTGAGTGAGTGTTTGAGTGTGTAAAATTGATGAAACTTATTATCTTTCTACAATTTGGTTACCCCTATAGTTTACACAGGTTTATGTATTTTTTGGACGTAAAATGATTTAATTTTTAACAGTGTATGTCAAATGGGGCGTGAAGTGGTTCTAAAACCACATGGCGTTCTACCTATCCGATGGGTATTTTAAGCGTGAGTGTATGTGTGTGTGGTTAATCATAAAGTGCATTTATTAATCCTACCTGTCCTTTTTGATGTCCTTTTACTGTCACTCAGCAAAACCACCTAATGTGAATGCATCTTAACATAATTCACACAAAGTGGTCCCACCGAATATACATTAACTAAAACTGGACACGGAGCAAACAGCATTATAGAACAAAAGGAATTTATTCAGCCACAAATGCGCTCTCCCCGAACTTTGAAATAACTCGAACTAGCAAAATTGGTAGAGCAGAGGCACTTTTGTTTCGAAAAATAACAATTTTAATACCAGTGCACTGCGTTTTAGGGTTCCATAGTAAATTAAAAACCCTTATAGTTTCGCCATGTCCGTTTGTCGGCAACTTTTTTCTTAGACCCTTGGTACACTTAATGCCCAAAGTTAAAGGGCCAAGCTCATTCTAATTTGAACCTTATTACCAGCAGTCAAGAAACGTGGGGGATACTTAATTGAGGGAACAGACTACTACAAAGCTGAACATGGCTTGGGCTTACACGCCGATAAAACTATTAAATGAGATCTTGAATCATTTTTTCTAATACACTTAAATGGGAGAGGATTTTTTACTCGCTGATTCCGATATGTGGGCTGTCATGGGATACCTTTATAAACATAGTAGAGGTTTGAAAACGAACATTTTCAATTCATCAATTCTTTTGCAAAAAATTTTAATCATTAAAGTAAAAAAAAAATATTTAAAATTCATGTTTATGTGTCCCCCCGCCTAGCAGCTAAATTGTTGTGTTTAAAAATATAAAATAAATCATGGTAATAACTATCACAGCTAAGTAGGCTTTTTAAGTTAAAAAGTAATGGTCGATCAAGTAATAGCATGTATTTTTTTAACTACGGAACCCAATACTATACGTGGCTTGACACGCTCTTGGCTGGTTTTATTCATAGCAAGGTAAGAATCGCTACGTACAACTTTGTATTCCCGCTCGCTCTAGAACATTAATGCAGGGAATTAAATCGGAAGACTATTAATAGTTGGCAAATAAAGTGACTGTAATTGATTTTACTTAAGACTGCCCTTGTTTTTATTAAAGACTGGTTTTCCGTTCGTTCGTTCCCGTGGGAATTCGGGGAAATCTTGAAGCCTATGTTACTAGCTGATAAGATAAATCATTCTATTTGTGAAATAATTGTTAGAATCGGTTCAGTAGTTCCAGAGATTAATAATTAATAATAATAAATTATTTCTTTATTCAGGTAGCAAGGTCCATCAGTACAAAAAACAGACAGTTAACAATGAAAAATTATAATTACGAAAGCTATTTCCGGTTCGGGCTCCGATGAATCGAACGCCAATACCTAAAAATTGGGCTTTTGTAGGCAGTGTCACAAACGGCCAAAAGTGTTTCATTCTTTGACTCCGCTACCCGATCCCAGAACGAAGTCAGTCTAGCTCGCAAAACCGCGAAGAAATCTGGCATCCGTGCATCAGAAAACATACCCGAGGCACTGAAAAACCTGGGTGGTCTCACTATGATGAGAAAAGCGTCATTGTATTGAACTCGCAGGGTATTATAGGCTTTCATGGTGAGACTAGTCCAGAGTTGGCAGGTATACATGCATTTGCAGTAAGCTCTAAACAAGGTCATCTTGACAGGCTAACTGCACTTCGCAAACCTACGCCCGAGCATGTTCGCTCTAACGCACAGGGCCCTTCGCTCCCGTTGGACATCGAGGTCATCTTTTATATCCTCTATCAGAATATGGCTCAAGTATTTGTTTACTTCTTACTTCCTACAAACAAACTTACAAACTTTACCTCTGTATAAAGGTAATCAGTATAGACAAATCGAATGAGTATCTCTATCTTTCCCTTATCTGTTTATAGGGTTCTAGTGGCAGCTCTATCTTGAATGATCTGGGACGATCTCCCAAAACTATGAGATGCTGACCACCGAAATTTAAATCGAGATTTTTAAAAGAACATATCATTTAAATGCCATAGAAATAGGGAAACTGTTAGAATGGGCAAGTTGAATGGATCTAATTTAGTTGGCGCAACAAGCGTGCGGGCTGCTGAAAGTCAAAAGCCTTTGGATGACATTTTTTTTTCTCAAGTGTTCCTTGTCTCGCAGTTAAACACCTAATCAATTGCGCACTAATTACTTACAGAGTCAGTAGCAGCGAGAACAATTCAACAAATCAGGAATTTTATAATCAACTTAAGTTAATTATTGTACAGTTTGCTACAGTGTGTACTGAGTCAGCGCCAATTTGGTAGACACGATACAGCCAGCGCAGCAATCTGTTTCGGTTTGTATGTATTATGTTTATCAATAAAGAGTTTATCTATCTATCTATCTACATATACAATATGTAGACCTACAAGGTCTACTAATTTTTAAAATCTTTCACAATTAACCAATCATAAAATGGTGTTACCTACTTCTTATCCCGTTTTACGGCTACTCAGCACATTTCAGCCCTCGTCCATTTGTTACTTTACTGCCATTCTAACCTCTAATCTCTTTTCTACTTATGTTAAACTGCAATAAGAATCCCATCACATGGATTACTTTTTTAAAAGATGTTGCGAAGTAGAACTCTAAAACAATTTATTATTCAAACGCGTGTCACTAAATTATATATAACTGTAAGAAGCTGTGCTGTTCTGTTTAGTGCAGAATGTTGTTCTCTAAATACACATCGTTTTTTATTCAGTAGTGTTTATACATGTAATCAATATAAAATCTGTTTTATAGAAATAAAACAAATTCAACAATACATCAATGTTCTTGCTGGAGGACACACTCTGAATGAGAGAAGCATGCAACACATCTGCTAAAACTGATTGCACTGATTGCAGCTAAAACGAAAAAAAAACAATACTTCAAGAGTGTTTTGGCCTTTTGCGCGCTTAAACCGCTAGGAGCCGGCAATATTCTAATATTTCAAGGTTCATCGACTTCTACATGACAGCAGCTGAATATCAAAGAGATGACAGACCTAAATAAGCAAGTAAGTTTGAGCAAATTCCTCTCAAATGCTTATTTATTTAACTAGGTCCTTTCCGTTTAATCACTTTAAGTTAAGGACCTCTCCCAATATTAGGCGAAACCTTCCAAGAACTTAAGGGGATTTGCCATTAAGGTGCTTAGCAGGTGTTGTCGCAATATGTGAAACTTTTCAGCGACATTTTTAAAGTCTAAACGTTTCAATGATAAACTGCTACTTCAAGGTGGTTTTCCTCATCTCAGCCCGTATCAATCCGTACTTCGACGTAGGGCACTGCCAGAGTTCTCTTAGGTGTCTGAATATTAGGTGTTGCAATGAGAAACTATCTGTAATAACTGACATATCTTTCAGTTTGATCCATTATTAATTCGGGAAAGCATTCCGTTATCAACAATTATAGGGACGAATTTTGAAGGGAGCAGTAATTATGATCTGTCATCGCTGGCACCAAGTGACAGGAACGCTTAATTTATATGACTAGTTGGGAGAAACTTAGCAAGTATAACAATGAGTAGCTGTGGAATAAATGAAACTGCTCAGCTGGCAAGAAAACTCAGAATTAACTAAAGGAGCTCAGCAGCCAACATGATTAATTGCCTTGTAAAATAAAAAAAGAATGATTATTTTATTCCTTATTATTGCACCTTTCCTTTTAAAGACCAAGCTTTGAGTATACCTTTCTGTATAATTTTATTCTGAACTTGCTATCTTTCGCCATTATACAAGGGCCCTGAAATATGGCCGCGTATTTATTATGATCTCACTTATTACGATGACAAAGGAGTCTGATTTTGTTTGGAAATCTTTAGGAAAAACAATGGGTCGTCTCGGCTTCCGGGTCAGCTTGACTGTAAATACATTAAGGTTTGAGCAAAGCACGATAGATTTCGTTTATTTATCTTTTAGACAAGTGATATATTAGTAATTAAACTGTTTTAGAAGCTAAATTTTACTTGGTTTCAAAAGGATAAGGAGTTATTTATAGATTTATTCTAGGTAAGAGTAATGATTTTAATTGTGATTTTAATCAATTTCGACGCGGGCGGCTAAAATTAGACAGATAGATGGAATAGCTGGAAATTCATTCAAATTTTTTCAGAACCCGTATTTCAATTTGGAAAAATTAAGCCGACACATCTGTATTCATGCGAGTGGTGGCGTGGCATGGGGAGACGGCACAGAAGTGACGCTGCCTTAATAATTAAAGGAGCGTGCCCAGCATAACAAATAGCTCAGTTAATTTATGCCTTCCGATCTTACGAGTGAGACATTAAAAGATCCTCGTGGGAAAGTCTGCCGTAGTATAATTTAATTAAGAGAATGAATGCATAAATTGTTTTGGACGGCTCCGTCATTGCCGGTGCGTATGAGGGGTGATAACGGCGAAACCTCATTTCGGTATTTTCTCATGGTATCATAGTATTAAGCTATTTACTGGTTAATATGTGCCTAATTATTAGGGTTTACTTCCTTAAAATTTAAATATGAAAATTGAATAAAAGAATCAAAGGACACATTGTTTATTGGTAAGTCAAATGATATATTTTTTTCTGTATGAAGAATTTTAGGCAAAGAATAACGTTCGGCGCGTTTTTCTTAGTGATAATTCCTCTACGCGTTTCAAGCGTTTCAATAACGCTGGATCCCTTAATTTGATCAACAGTTGTCAGATCTTTTGATTTCTGGATAGCAGTTTCGTTTAAATTGTTAAACGCATAGTCCAATAACAGGCAGATGGACCCATTTACACGCTATATCCTGTTACCGTTTAATGATGTACACAATTGTTCGAGCGTTCAAACTGTGGGCTTTATATTATCTGGCTTATTGCCTGAGACTTCGTTCTTGTGAGAATAAGGGAATCTCTTCCAGCACTAAACAGAGCTGTTTAGATAAATATTTATGAAAAAATTAAAAATCATCGAGTACTTTGTAATCCCCGACAAAAACAGGGGTGTTATAAGTTAGTATTTGTATGTATCTACGTGTGTATCTGAGTGGCATCGTAGCTCCGGAAAGAATATACCGCGTTTAATTTTTTTTTTTTGAAAGCTGAGGTGATCGCGATGGTTCTTAGCTTATTTCAACCATTTAAAAGTTATAAGTGATAAATCTAGGGAGTGCACGAGTGATACATTTTGTTTTATTTTAGAGTTATTAAGTAAATTCATAACGAACGTATCTAGAAAACTACAAACATGCAAATGTTCTCTCTTTATAATGTTAGTATAGAATCTTTTTCTACAGATAAAACGTCCTATTATTCTCTGAGTTACAGAACACCTTCTGCAGCCTATTGTTAACGAGAATGACGTCCAATACGTACGTACACAGATTAAAGTATTTTAACTGTGATCTACCTAGGAAGGCGGCATTCAGTAACGGCTGAGAGGGTTGAGTCATCAATAACAACGCTGTAATTCATATACGTATGTACTCGAGTGCAGTTTCAGGGGGAAATCTTTGATGGATCGTGGCAGCTGGCTGAAAATGTGTTCTAAAGAATTTTAGCGGCTGGCAGCGTAAGTAAAATCGATGATGGAAAAAAATATTTCGAAAATTCAACAGAGTTTTTAATTACAGTCTGAAAAAAGGTTTTAAAAGGCCTCGAGTTTTTACGGAAGTTGGCGATTATCGTCAATCTTTTTCATTGGAACGTACAATTGGACATTTTGACCTTTTCCTTGCTTTACTTCACATTTTTTCACCCACAACTGGGAAATAAAAAAATAAATAAAAAATAAACGTTACACACTCAAAGGCCCACACTAAGGTTTTCCCTTGTGTCGTGGGTCCCTTGGAAAACACGTAAAGACAAACACAAACACCCATGACCCGAGAACAAACATCTGCTTTTTAAACAAAGGTTTGCCCCGACTGGGGATCGAACCCAGGACCGCCGATCAAGAGGCAGCGTCACTACCACTCGACCAAACCGGCCGTCGAAATATCACGCTATTTCATAAATGCTGTGCCAAGGTAACAGTTTCAGTTTATAACATATTTATTTCAAGTTTGACGTGTGTATCTGTGTGCCTGTGTATCTGTATGTCTGTATATCTGTGTATCTGTTTGTTGCATTGTATCTCCTAAACGAATGGACCGATTTTGATACGGTTCTTTCTGTCTGAAAGCTGACGTAATCGAAATGGTTCTTAGCTATATTTGATCAAAATTGGTTCAGCCATTTAAGTGTTATAAGCAATAGCATCCCGCTCGGGACTTCGTTCCCGTGGGAATTCGGGAATGTTATGTAGCCTATGTTACTTAGGGATGATGTAGCATTCGAATGGTGAAAGAATTTTTTAAATCGGCCCAGTACTTTTTGAGCCTATTCATTACAAACATACAAAAATAGGTACAAATCTTTCCTCTTTATAATATTAGTGTAGATGTAGATAAACGCTTTACCAAAAATCATCAAAACACTTTTCAGACAATGTCTATTGACTTATGTCATTTAAACCGCATCGAAATCAGTTTATTCGTTTAGGAGCCAAGATGCCACAGATATACAGACATACGGATACACAAATATACCCGTTAAACTTATAACACTCCTCTTTTTTGTCGGGAATTAAAAATAATCGTGAGAAAGAAGTTCGTTAAAGAAATCATAGTTCTTAATTACACTAAAATTAGAAAATTTGAATCACATCCGACATTCGATTGCTTATAACTTTGAAACGGCTGAACAGATTTTCATAAAACATGGCTAAGAACACTCGGGATAAATTTATCTATGACACAAAAAACACTAAATGAAAACGATTCATCCGTTTGGGAGCTACGATACCTCAGACAGATACACAAATACACAGACAGACACGCTAACTTATAACACCCCTCTCTTTTTGCGTCAGGGGTTAAAAACGAAGCCAAAACGTCCAATGTAAGAGGCAGTAGTTGATACAGTACGTAAAGACGACAGAGAGAGAAAAAATAAAACGGAGCGAAATAAAAGAGTATCTCAGCCTATTTGAAATGTAAATCTCTGCCGTTGTAACGGGTCGGCTGTAGCCTCCTCTGAAAAATAAGACGTAGGTCGGCGAGATTGTCGCTTACTGTCGTTGACTTGGAAAATTTCAGAGACGACTAAGACAGTGTTGCCAATTCTGAGAGAACGAAGCACTACGGTTTTTTTACTCAGATTTGATTAATTTATTAAACTAAGTTCGTTTTCATTTTGAAAAGATAGATTACCTAACTAATAAAACTAAAATCTTAAGATAAAGTTGGGTTGATATAAACATGACATATTATGTTCCGTAAAGTATACTATAAAACACCTATTAAAAAACGAAAAAGTGCAAACAAATCATACGTACCTCTGGTATATTTCTAAATGATGATTGGGTATTTATAAGGATATTTTATGATATGTTAGAATTTTCGTAAATTAATTCAATTTTTATTTTAAATCCATTTTGGTTCTAGTTTGTTTAAATTACACGATGCAGACCAACTTAGTTGTTTCGTTCAATCTAGTTTTAATATCTACGTTTTAGACTTTTAAACTTTCTATCGCGTGGATTTCGCTGAACAAGTGATAATTTTAACGTATTATAATGGCACGCGTGCATGAGCAGGGCCCCGATTCTGTAACTTCAGTTAAGTGTCAATGGAATGGTCGCCATTTTATCCATTCAGGTGGCGAAATTGAGAACTATCCAAATTTCATAAATTTAATGACGGCTGCTTTGACTGGTGGCGCCACCGCCAACTGAATTTTCAGTTGCAAGGTAGTTTGCAACTTCACGTTTGGTTGGCGGTGGCGCTGCTGATCGAGGTGGTTGTCAGCAAATGTATAAAGATAACACAGTTCTCAATTTCGCCACCTGAACAGATAAAATGGCCTCCTCCATTCCATCTATACACAACTGAAGTTATAGAATCGGGGCTCTGTACACTGTGAGTTCACGGTTCTATGTCTAAAGTTTTGAGCCTTGATATACAATTATAATTAAGGTTTTTCGACTACTTTCAAATAGAGAAATAAGCTTCCTAGTATGTCAAATGCTTGTAGTATGCCATTCATTAGGTCGTCAGTTCCTTCATTAAAGTGTTCATCAAAGTTTCTATTTCGCTTCTGAGAAGGTTTAAATTAGTTCAAAGTTCAAACGAACTTGGATACCACACAAGTAAACCTCACAGTAGAAGTACAGTTTCTGTGTTACCAAATAAGAAATAGCTCCTAACCCGATATGTGAAGTAACAATATAAAGTAGCTCATGTTTCAAGTCAGTTGGTAACACCGCTCAACCCTCGGCAGGATTTGCGACGAGTTTATACGACGGTTGTGAGTAAAACAATACAAGTAGGTACATGTTTATGTGTTGAGGAAATTGACACAGTTACTGACTTGCTCTATGTCTCTACGAAATATTGTTTCTGTCTGCTGTATTGTTGAGGTCCCTCCACCTCTCTTCCTCTCTTCTCCCTCCCCCGCTACCCCTTCGTTTGTTTTAGCTGCGTGCACTCGCAAGATCTATGATTCAATTCTGCAAGGATATACCGCCGTGCACGATACTCCATCGGAAAATTGATATTGCTTCTACCAACAATGCCTTTGATATATTTGTCTCTACACCAATACTTTTGCAAATGCAACTTTGATGAATAGTGCAACACTATATTTGGAAGAGTTTTTAGTTCAATTTAGTAAAATATTTTTAATAATACCTTCATTCATCCCCGATATTTATCGCTTATAACTATTATAACACACACCGGCACAATTAGCGGAACAACTTATGTTTTTCATACAATTAAGTCAACTTTGGGTTTATAAATGGAGATTTTTATTCGATGCTGTTATTAAAATTTTACGCTTAGTTTAGGCCAAAATGTTTGTCTGTTAAAACCAAATATAAAACATACAAGAAGTTTTCAATAATGTACCGCATGGCCAAAAGAGAACATTGCAAAAACCTTATCATACAACTTCGCATGAAACGTTTAAAGAGTTTTTTTTGACTACATGAGAAATTCTAGGCTTTTCGTCAGTTTTTGTAAAAAAAAGAGACGATCATTTATAAAATTTATTTGCATAAAGAAAAGTGCAGTTATGTACGTAAAACGTATATTTTTAGAACTCCCAATATAAGTCGATTGTATGAAAAACAGACGTTGTTCCGCTAAATGTGCCGGTGTGTATATATAGCTACGAACCATCTAATTTCACTCACTCGTCAAACTTACAACACCCCTTTTTTTGTCGGGGGTTAAAAAAAACTAACGGATAATAACAGAATGCCTACCTTTGAACTAAGAATATAGCTCCCCACTACTTTCAAAATTGTGTTAATCCATACTAATATCCCTACTAATATTATAAATATAAATGGGAAACTCTGTCTGTATGTTTGTCACACTTTCACTCCTAAACTACTGAACCGAATTTAATAAAATTTAGTAGAGAGATAGATTAGACGTTGGGAAAGGACATAGGCTACATTTTATCCCACAGCTGGGCACGATATAAGATAGTTCACGCGGGCGGAGCTGCGGGTGGAAAGCTATTTATAAATAAGTATTTTTTAAATATCTACATGTACATCAGAAGCTATAAGAATGCTTTGATTCGTTTAATTTGATTGGCCAGAACGATAAAGTCTGTGAGCATTCGTAATTTCCGTTGAGCTATGGACGACTGAATCACATCTTAAATCATGGAAATGAGAATTTTTTTGTCGACTGTGAATACGAAAAAATCATATTTTCAATTTAATAGTTTCAAGTAGATACTTTTCTAGTACTTAATTGATTTTCACTCTACTTCTCTTTGATACGTCACTCATTTCAAAACAAGCTAACAAACTCACTTTCATTAAGCAAGTATTTGCGTAATTGATAATTTAAATTAAAAGAATGATTTTTTTACCAAGAATTGGTACCAATTGTAATAAATAAATCTAAATTAAAATTATTTTTCAGAACATAAATTAATTTCCTTGAAATCTAAAGTTATTTACAATGGTTAAAATTGTTTTTTAACATTTTAACGAGATTAGTTTCCACTCGCAATAAATACACAAAAGCATTAAGTACAACGAGAAGTAATAACTAATAATATTATTGCTTTTGGCTTTGACAAATGTTCGTATAGATTCCATTTTCTAATGGGGTTTCTCAGATTATATTACGGCATAATGGTAGAGTATTCCACGAAATATCTTCTTATTAAAAGGAAAGGAATGGAAATACAATACATATCGTAAATACGTACTTATTTATAAATCATAGACTAGAGTACTCTAGTCGGATTAATTTATGTAAATTAATGATTATGTAGGGGTATACCTATCTATACTACATAAATGTATACACAGTTCGTAAGCTTATCGCAGGCGCACGGCGCTCGGCTCGCCAGTCGTTCCCCGCGCGCCCAGTCCTCCACACTCTTGTAATCATACTTTTGTGAAACCTCAAAATAAACGCGTAATTTCGTGAACTGCATGAATGTTTTTCATTGAATGCGAAAGTACAAACCTTCACACCAACAGTGGTGACCCCAGTGAGTGAAAGACTTTTGTGCGTGTTAGCGGACTTATAAATAGGGGACGGCTCAACTTCACGGAGGCTGGGCGTCGCGCGTTTGTCGGTGGCATATAATTAACCACCCTTAACTCATGCGCTCCACGTGACCGCACGCAAGTAAATAGACAAGTTTCTGTTACCTGTTTGGAATGGCGAACGCAGGAGGTGCTGGTGGTGGCGGCGACGCTGGAGATTTGAAGCCGGACGTCGTGATGATCAGTTTGTCCTCACGAATTCCAGAATTTTGGACAGATCAGCCTAATCTCTGGTTCATACAATTTGAAGCTGCCATAGCTCAACAAAAAGCTGGTGATGACACTAAATACCAACTTCTAATTGCAAAACTGGGTAAAAGAGTAATACAGCAAGTGCACGATCTGTTAGCACGTCCACCGGAAAAGGGAAAGTACACAGCTCTTAAGGATCGCCTCATTAGTGTATACGAGGAATCAGAAACGAAGAGGATACAAAAACTCATTAGTGACATGCAATTGGGGGACCAAAAACCTTCGCAACTGTTGAGGCAAATGCAAAACCTAGCAGAAGACAGAGTTTCGAAGCAAGCGCTGCTCGTTTTGTGGCAGAACCATTTACCAGTGACCATCAGGACCGTACTAGCGGCAGTCGGTATTGAAGATGCGGAAAAACTAGCGGCAGTGGCCGACAAAGTGATGGAAACTTCAAAACCAGTCGAATCCGCAAGTATTTCCCAGATAGACAACAATAGGTATAGGTATTTTTAGGTATGGTAAATTTTTACAGAAAACACATTCCACAGGCAGTGAAAAGTCAATCTTATTTAACGCGTTATTTACATAACGCTAAAAAGAACGACAAAACACCTATAACGTGGACACCGGATGCGGAATCAGCATTTCAGGAATGTAAGCAGCAGATGGAGAGCGCAGTCACGTTGTCATACCCGAGCGCTGACGCAACTTTAGCGTTAATGTCCGACGCATCCGATAGCTGTATTGGGGCAGTTCTACAACAACTAGATAAAGGTGTGTGGAAACCCTTAGGTTATTTTTCCAAGCGTTTATCAGAGACACAACAGCGCTACAGTACGTACGATCGAGAGCTGTTAGCCATTTACGCTGCAATCAAACATTTTCGTAAGTTATTCGAGGGGCGACCTCTTACTATATACACTGACCATAAACCTTTGGTGCATGCTTTTTCGAAAATAGGTACCGATTCGGAAACACCACGACGAACGAGGCAGTTACTATTTATAAGTGAGTTCACGACCGACATACGTCATGTAAGTGGTAGCGATAACGTTGTCGCCGACGCATTATCACGTGTAGACACAATATCCTGTCCCACAGTGCTCGACTTCGAACAATTGGCCGAGTCGCAGAAACATGACGCCTACCTCACCGAGTACCTAGAAAAAAGCGATAAACTGAACAACAAAGTAAGTTTAAAAAGCATTTATATGCCCACCTATAATAGAGATATTTACTGCGAAATAACATCGTCACGAATGAGACCCTACCTACCTCAAAAGTTTAGGAAAGTAGCGTTCGATAGCTTACATAACTTAAGCCATCCAGGTATTCGAGCAACGCGTAAAATAATTAGCGATCGTTTCTTTTGGCCTGGGATGAACAGTGACATAGGCAAATGGGCAAAATCATGCATCAAGTGTCAGAGGGCAAAAATAAATAGGCATACTATTTCCGAGTATGGTATTTTTGAAAACGCAGGTCGTTTTGAACATATTCACGTAGATTTAGTGGGACCTTTGCCTATATCAAAAGACGGTTATAGGTATTGTATCACGATTATAGATAGGGGCACTCGTTGGCCCGAGGCTTTCCCTATTAGAGATATAACTGCCGATACAGTGGCACGAAAAATATATAACGGCTGGATAACGCGCTATGGATGCCCAACTAGGCTAACCACGGACCAAGGTCGACAGTTCGAAAGCGAAATATTTCACGAATTGCTCAAATACTTGGGGGTCAAAAGAATAAGAACTACTAGTTACCATGCTCAAGCTAATGGTTTAGTCGAGCGATGGCATCGCAGTATGAAGGCGGCGTTGATGGCACGTTTAGATTCAGGATCATGGGTCGACGAGCTACCAACGGTACTTCTAGGACTTCGCGCAGCTGGACGCAGTGAAAATGGCGTCAGCCCAGCAGAATACACATTTGGTAAGACACTACGTTTACCAGGTGACTTTTTTGACCCATCGAACCATTCTGTGCCTAGTGACCCAAATAGTGTAGTAGACACGATTCGAGATTCGATTAATAAATTAAAGCCTATCTCTAATTCTAGTACGTCTAGTCGCAAGTGGTTTGTGCACCCCGATTTGCACACCTGTACACACGTATTTTTAAGAGACGACACGGTTCGAAAACCTTTGAAGACACCGTATGATGGTCCATACAAGGTCATCAAGAGAGGGTCAAAAGTTTTCGAACTGCAGTTGCCAAATAGAAGGGTAAATGTTTCGATTGACCGTCTCAAAGCGGCTTATTTATTAGACAACACAGATCAAACATTGCGGACACAAAGTACAGAGTGTTACGATCGCGTAAATAACGCACGTGACAACTTACACGGAAGAGAGCCTATGCTCGACGCACGCGAAGCAGCGAAGAAAACGCGCAGTGGACGCGTCGTCAAAACGCCGGTTCGTTTCAAATTGTAAGTAGGTCACCTTAACAAGTAGTTAAGTTTAGAATCAACATTTTTTTTCTCTCTTTTAAGCACTTATCAGTAGGAATTACGTTACGTACATAGCATTATTAAATCACACTTCTTCACGTGAACATCTGTTCAGAACTATTTGAATCGATATTTACATACCAAACAATGGGTCTATATAACAGCAAAAACGAGGAAGTCATCATCGCTCAGGCTGGAGCTAACGAGGTGGAGCAGTTGAGAGCAAAAACGGACATTTATGGTGCCATGGTTATCGGGGTAACTATCACCATATTACTAATGAGTTTGTGTCTCTGCTGTAAGAAGTGCAACAAAGGCGCTGGAAGGTGGATTAACAAACAACTCAGCGCCACGTTAGAAAATGTGGTCATCGCACATCAACAACCCAACCCGACAGTACGTAATGAAAAACCATCTATTCCTACGAAGGTTATTTTAACTTAGATAATTTAGATTACTTAATAATAAGGTATACGCGTTTATTTCTAGTTCTTAAATTTAGATTCGTTTGGCCAGTCTCTGGTAAAAAAGAAAGGTTTAAATCCACTTTTGATAGATGCATTTTTGTCCTAAGAATTAAAAAATTGTAACTAATAGTGTAACTTTAACTTTAAAATTGATTTAGTATTTTGTATGTCTAATCATGTAACCTGTATTACGAAACGTAACATGTCATCATAAGCACTAACTAATTGTAATCTTTATTCAATGTAAAAATAAAACAGTATAATTACTATAGTTATTAAAAAATGTATCTAAAGGAACTATGTATGTACCTATTAACAGCAATAATTCATTGTTGCTCACAACCGCTCATGTTACAGCGACGCGTTTATCGTAGCGTAGACATAGCGTAAGCATTCTTCATCCATGTATTGTGTCACTTATGACTTTACTGATTTATAATTTGGCATTGTTTAATTCTTTGAAATTATGTACCAAATTCTAGGGGGGTGTAATGTAGGGGTATACCTATCTATACTACATAAATGTATACACAGTTCGTAAGCTTATCGCAGGCGCACGGCGCTCGGCTCGCCAGTCGTTCCCCGCGCGCCCAGTCCTCCACACTCTTGTAATCATACTTTTGTGAAACCTCAAAATAAACGCGTAATTTCGTGAACTGCATGAATGTTTTTCATTGAATGCGAAAGTACAAACCTTCACACCAACAATTATAATTAATGATTATGTAAATTAATGATTATAAGTCTAATTGTACTTGAGATAATATGCTTCATCGTCAACTGTGATAAAACATATTATCATGATAGGATACACCCATACACACACTTACACATACGTACACACATACACACACACATACTCAGACGCACACACACATATAACTACATATACGAGTATGTTGATACACATCGGATATAATGAATGACACGCACAGACATTTTTACACAATCACTAGAATATAATAATTAGTTAATAGTAATCCAATATTAAGTTTACTTATTCTACTCAAAAACAATACAGTATTAGACTGTACTTAATGTCAGGAATATTTGTCCATAACTCAGCTCTACTTTGTAATCCGTGGCTAGCGATGTTGGTTCCACAATAACATAAGCTATCTTACCTAGTTTTTAAGTAAACTTGTGTGAAACTGTTTGTTGGCCTTAATAAACTAAAAAAAAAAAACTGTGATTGCAAATAATAACTATTAAAAAAACAAGGCTAGACTCTATAGAAGAGGAATACGTTTTTAGAATTTCACGTTTCTACGACCAGTGGTTTAGACTGTTCATTGATTTGTCAGTAATTCAGGACAGCCACATTGTAACTAATAAAAAATGTTCTAACATGACAGTGGGCGGAGTTATTGAACCCTGTATTTTTCAGTAAAAAATCCATAAATCTGTTTATTATGCCATCAACATCTCTTTAAAAAAATATATTGAATTACAACCTACACTATATAAATTCGTATAGAAATGTGCTATGAAATGAAGTACTCAATAAAATAAAGGCAAAACGGCCCCGTTGTTTCATTAATATATTTGGGTCCAAACAAACACATGGTTGTTTCAGTGTCATAGGCATCGTAAACTGTGTATCTGTAATCCCACGAACCTTTATTATAGTACACAAACCATCCGTCATAGTTACTGTCAATACTGTGATAAAATAGTTGGTCCAATGAAAAATACAATGGAAAAATAGACCTAGAAAGTAGTTTAACAAAGGTTTTTGTTTTTATGTTTTTTTTTTCGTGGTTCAAATTTTTGGTCAGTATAGATTTTTTTTAATTCAAGAAAATAGTAGGTATATTAAAACATAACGTAGAAATGAAAAAAGGGCAAAGTCTGTTCTTTCATTTATCGAAAGGTTTTGTGAATAAATAAAAGAGAAACATTGAAGTTTTCTTTTATTTTTTTCTTAAACTCGTCTTAACCATCAGCTCTCTGCCATCTTTTATTTGCCTTAATGTAGTTCAGTTGCTATATATTCATTACCGGTCTAGTGTCTACTTTATGCAGTCTGTAACTACACCTTTTATGCAGCAAATAAACCCGGCGAGTTAACACCTGAACACATTTGGTGGTTCATACGCAACAAAAACGAGAAATGCAACTCGGGTTAATGTCCAATTCACAGGCCAGCTCTGCTATAAAAGGGATCAGTTGTTTTTGGATCAATCAACCGTAAATTAAGCCAGGTATTGGATTGGAAAATACATTTAAATTTCCTGCAAAACTTTTCCTGCATTTCTGTGAAATTGGACTTCACTGCCTTTCAGATTTCAAAGTAACCACGGTAAAGTAGTAGGTATTAATTTCAAAACAAAAGCACAAAATCTGTCAGTGATACTTACTTTTTTTATATTTTTTTACGATAGCTTCATATAATAAGAGGATCTTAATATTATCACAATTTAGTCTTAAAGACTAATTTATTAATTTTATTATAGCTTAAACTTTTATAAAAAAAAAGATAATAAAATTTATTTCAATAACTTACAATTTTTATAGTGTAAGCAACTTTTAAGTTGCTAAATGTGATTTATGATCTGTCAATCGAGATAATCTATGAATTTCAATAGTTTTAAATAATGTGTTTACTTTTCTAACAAAGTTGTTCATTTTGATGTGTTCTAATAAATGATTCGTTTTATAAAACCAATAAATAAAAAAATATATTATACCCTCCGCATATCAGGTGGGGTGTAATAAACCCCAGGCGGTGAAAAATTGATATATTTTCAAAAATTTTCGTGCGCGGAATCTGAAGCTCTCAGTAGCTGGAGTTGCGACGTTCTTACACTGGCAAAGTACCATTAGTTTAGTGGTGCGTGCGTTTTTTAGGGCTCTAGATGCGTTTTTGTTTAGAGTTGTTGGCGAACTAAAGAACTCCTACCTCGAGATTGAAGTAAAAATTTAAAGATGTAGCATCGTTGTTCATTTTTTTTAAATTTAGTCAGTTTAATTACAAACATTGGTAATTATCAATTCTTAGGGTAATTTCAAGTCTAAATTAGTAGTCAGAAGATGGCATTTTCGCTACCCTTTTTCAACAAACTATTTAATCTTTTTCATTTTTTTTTATATAGTGCTACTCAGGTTATGTTCAATTTCAAAAATATAATAATAATTCAGTAGGTACCCCTATTCCTATCTGATTACAGCGACCATTTTGTTAGGGTATGTCACACCCCACCTTGTATGGCATGTTACAAATTTTCACCTGGTATGCCGAGGGTTAACATCCTCTAACTATCCTTAGGTCCAATTTCACCATACTCTGTTAGTTAGTTAATCCACGATTAAGAAGTTAATCAGAAGAAACGTCAAACAAAAAGTATGAAAATGACATTGTCAAATCTCGGGTTAGCTGCTAATCGTCTGTTAAATAACTAACAGAGTATGGTGAAATTGGGTCTTAGTAAACCAAAATACAGTTACCTTCTTATGGGTAGCAAACTTACCCAGAAGAATCCTATTCACTCAAAGTTTAAAACAAGCTATGATAATCTCAAGATTTATGTAAACTAAAATAATTTTGACGATAGAACGTCCTAGAATTAAGTATATGTATAAAGAACCAAGAACATTTTCTGCCAGCTGTACAGCTGTTGGGGAAACAGCTAATTTAACAGTAAACCAAACAGGGCTATAAAATTTTATCCACCCGCTTTAAAGCAGGTTTTATTGGTTGGGTCGAACAAGATACAGTTTCTACTAGTGCTTACTAGGGCGTAATGGCATTCAGTACATAAATCGCAGAACAAAGGTGTAGAGATATTTTGAAAAGGCAAGAATTACTTTAAGCCATGTATGTAGAAAACAGTCGGCGTTATAAGTGTGGTTTATGGCTACGTACATAAAAATCCATTCATGCACGATTAGTGATTACTAATGATATAAATAAGTACATTCTTTGTCATTCTCATACAATTTACTAAATATAAGTATGTAAATTTTTTACATTTGTTCTTTTATAACACATTTGCTCGTAAAGGGTCTCCTATCTCACCAATTTGAATATCGTATTGTATGTCATAACGCACTTGTGCGGTAATGTAACGTAAAACGCACGGTTTGTCTAAAAAAGAACGGTACTTTTTTAAATCTTAGCAAAGAGTTTTTATGTCAGAAAAGTGGTCAACGTTTTATGAATAAAATTAACTTTGGGAGATAAAATATAATAAATAAACATTTAATTCTTTAATTTAATTAGTTTTGACAATAAATTACAAACATTTATCTCTAACAAAAAAATATATAAGGTCCTAATTTATTAGTCACTTTCCATTTAACACGTTATTGTGTAGGTCAAAATATATCATTTGAGTCAAAAAACAAAAGCATAATATTAAATTTAAAAGGTCTTGAAAAATTTTGTTATGATATTTTTTTCATTACTATGTTGAATAAACCCATCCATTCAAACGTAAATAATAATGGCAGTAGTAGAGCGGGCGAGCGGGGAGTGGACGGCTATAATCGAAAGAGAACCATTCCTTTATCTTTAAATGGAATTTTTTTTTTAATTTTTTTTACAAAATTTAATTTTCAGATAATTAATTTTTATGTTGTTTTTTGGAATACTATCAACCTATACAATAACGCCTTAGAAGGTAAGTGACTAATAAATTAGGACCTTATATATTAATTTACTTTATTAGTTTTTTGTGCCTTTGTCTAAAAAAAGGGCTGATGCGCGTGCATCGCTAATTTGTTAACAATTTAAAATTATTCCGCGCGCTTTTATTTTCTTTGTATTGTTTTTATTTATTTCCTCGCAAATATGTTATGAAACGTCGTATGACATACGTGCGCTTTGATAATTACGGCCTCGGCTTTCTTGTAGTTTTCAACATAATATCGCCTCGGCTGTAATTTTCAACAAACCGCACTTATATCATTCGGAATGTTGCTTTTTTTAAATCAAGTTAATATTTTTAATCAATCTTTCAATGCAGTTATGTCACATTAATATATTCATCAATTTATATGTAAAACTCTACAACCCTAAAAAAAAATATTTCACATGAAAGTAGAACTGGTTTTCATGTTAACCAAATTAAATTATCATTACTATGATTCAGATTATCCAGGGGTTCCCAAACTATGCGCCGCGACGACGCCCTGGTGCGCCGTAGACAGTACATACTCCGATCCGAAACCTTAACTTAAGGATTAGCGGATACAAAATAAACACTCCAACGCTTTGAAAAACGTGAGGAGATCACAAAACTCAACGTAACACATTGACTACGTACGGTGTTTTTGTTTTAATTCTAATTAATAAATAAAAAACTCAACTTCATATTGTGGATGTTTAAATTGTTGTGCCTATCTATCTATCAAGCATCATTGCACTTACCTATTTCCTTCAACTGTATCTTTTTATTTCGACTATCTAGCTAGGTTAGGGCGCCAAGACCAAATTCTGAAGTCATAAGTGCGCCGCAAACTGAAAAAGATTGGGAACCCCTGAGATAATCTATTAATAAATACGCAACGAGAAATTCTGGAGTCCTTTTAAAAGATACGAGGTTAATAATGCAGATAAGGATTGCAGAAAATCTGATATTTTTAAAATAATAATTCTGTAGTTATTTTGATCATCATTTTCACAGGCAATTTGTAAACTAGTTAAAAATTTGTTAAAAATTGAGAAATCGTTGACTTAGCTTATTCTATACAAACAGAAAACCGACAAACTAAACAACTTTCGTTATATCGAACGAGTCGCCATCCAGCTTGTAAGCTGACCGAAACAAGGTAATACAATTTCTAGTTTCATTGAGCGAGTCGGGTAAGATACAATTCTAGTAGTGTTTACCAGGGCATAATGGCGTAGCGTTCGATAGATAAGTCTTGCGGAGTAGTTATCGGACCACAAGGGCAGTAAAAGCTAATTGGTCGGGCGGCAGTAACCGACGAAACGTTCCGCGCCGTCGGGATTGGCGAAATTAACCTCTTCCGACCCACCCAATTGGTAGGCTATGATTAGTTTGTAATTTGTGACGGGCCCCTGCGAATTGTTCACGATTGCGATTTGCGCGGGTGAAGTTTTTGCACCGGCTGCTATACACCACGAAATAACTTCCCGAATTGAATGAAGACACTTTAATACATTTTTATAATAGACTATTTAAGGAGCGCTCATAGCCCAGTGGATCTCGCTGATCTCAACTGATCAATGAGGTTAAGCAACGTACACAGAGGCAGGGAACCTGATGGGTGACCAAAGTGGAAATTTTCGGAGGGCTTCGGAGGGCACGTTAAGCTGTCGGTCCCGGCTGTTGTCAATTGCCTACAGTCGTTAAACTAAGTCAGAGGCCATTGTGCGGTTTGAAAACTCTGACACCAGGGTTAGCCAAGTTCGCCACATACTTGACTATACCTACACGATAAGAAGAAGATGAATAGACTTTTTGTTGTTACATTCAAAAGCAAATTATTCGGAGAACTTAAGTTAACCATTTACTTATTTATTCAATTACCAACACGTTAGGTCTTTAAATAATATTCACTATGCAGAGTCCGCTAATTGCATGCAGTTTTTCTGTTTCCCGAGCACCAGCACTTACTTTTTAATTTGCGCAGAGACAGACTGACTTTACGAATAATAAATTAAGTCGGACGATTTTTACCCGCAGGGACTAAAAATGATACCTACGCCGAATGTTTACATAAAACTTAATTGGTTATTTGACGTTAAAGATCGTAAATATTTTATTATTCACATAAACTAAATCTCTACATTCGAACAAAATTAGCTCGAAACTTCATACGAATGTAAAGCAGCTATCAAATGAACTTTATTTGAATATAAACCAAACCGAAGCAGATTCATTTAAGTTTACTTCCAACAAAATTGTCTGGAGAATTTTTTTCTCAAGTCAAGGATAAATAGTGATTTTATCGGGACTCTTCAAAGATGCCAGTATCTGCTGAGAACCACAAAATTTGCCTCGGCGGAACTTGATATATTTTACCGTTATTTTTACAAGAAAATTGGAATACTTCAATCATGAAAGCCTTGGCGAATAAGTGTGTCATGTACAGTCGCTTACAATGATTTTGCAGGATTAAAAAGAACCTTGCTCGATAGAATACACAAAAGAATTTTGGTTGGAGAATATTTTTTGTAAGAAGAATTTTTTTACAGGTAAGGACATCTTGACAGATAAAAACACATGGCAGTCTAAATCTTGAATAAAATTTGGTGGTGTTGCTAAGCAAACGGAATTATTCAAGGAGAGCGAAGAAGCTGAAGGGACTAAGGACGACTCAATGACTCAATTGTGAGGAGAGTAAGTTCCAACGAGGGTCCGGGGCTTTTTACGGCCTATATTATTGCGCTATAAACCATAAAGGCTCCCCGCTTTATAAACGCTAAAACAAAACGCAAGCAACCGCATATTCCGCGCTTATATAATATACACTTCCAGTTATACATTACGCAATCAACTGAAGCGAGCTTTGAAGACATTTAATTTCTCCCTCAAGTCGCGGCGTAAACAGATCGATGGAAGAATTTTTCTATCAAAAAATATTTCTTAGAAGTTTTGCTTTACGGCGTTCTTTCCCTCAATAGACTGTACTTGTGGTAAACCTAGAGGAAAATAGTTGAAATAGATTTTCTTATTTTAGTTGCTTTTTAACATCTTTGATAATGTGGAATTTTGTAACTGCAGTACTTATATTATTCACTATTATAGTAAAATAAAAATATCAGACTTTACATTTTACAAAATATAGTTTGAGCCAGGGTAATAGGGTCCAAATTCTTGATGTTATTAAGCTAACAGTCTTATGTACTGTACTATAGCAGTGTGAAAGCAGTTGCATGTTTTCCAGCCATAAAGCCTCCTGTAAGTTCATACGCCGAGCTTTATACGTTTCTTTGGCGGAATAATGGCTGATAGTACCTCCTACGTAACCTATAATTATGATTAAGTAACAAGCATTTCTACGATTGTGATTGTTACAGAACGCAAAGACGCGATTAAATTTAGATTAGAGGTTTCATGTTACGTACAGTGGCAACGAATTAAAATGCGTAGATAACGGAAGAAACACGTCAAAATAAACTACTTTGAGTTTATTAGCATTACATAATGTTTTGACATGCTTACTAGAGAAAACATAACGCGAAGTTATGAAAAATTTAAAAATGTAAAAATACAATGATTTGAAAAATTTTAAGTTGACAGTGACAGATATGATGAAACCAGTACAACTGGCACTACGACCAAACCTAAAACAGTTAAATATTGGGAAAATCATCATTTTACGATAATTGACCCTGTTCATTCTATTGTATCTCCTTAAAAGGAGAGTTATAGTAAACTATAACTCTTATCTTTGCGGCTGTCTCTGTTTTAGAGCTACTTATTGCACTACGTTTATTTATTTATCAGTACCCACTGACCCCTTATTATTAATTCCATTAAATTAGTTAGCTAAATACTAAGGGGCGATGGTCACCAAGAAACTAAATCACTTGCCCCGAGGACTTCTCATACAAATGTGATTAGTTGTATGAAGATGCAAAACATTTTGTTCTTCTCCTTCTTATCGTGTAGTTAAAGATAAGTGTGTGGCGAACTTGGCTAACCCTGGTGTCAGAGTTTTCAAACCGCACTTGGTTTTAACGACTGTAGTCAATCGACAACAGCTGGGACCGACAGCTTAACGTGCCCTCCGAAGCACGGAAACGCTCGTGATTTCCCTGCCTCTGTGTACGTTGCTTGACCTCACTGACCGGTTGAGATCAGCGAGCGTCACTGGGCTATGAGCGATTTCGTTCACATGTGTGTTCGGTTTTTTGGGGAAAGTTGATCATATTTTAGTATTTTTAAAACGCTTACCCGCGTGAGGAATATTCACAAATAATTTTTAGGAAAGGAAATTATTTATTTTTCTTTCCCTAAAAATTATTTGTGAATATTCCTCACGCGGGTAAGCGTTTTAAAAATACTAAAATATAATCGTTAACAGGTTTCGCCCTTGTCATAATCTACTTTGCAACAAGTAATATGAGTCTGTAGTTCTCCGTACGAGACACAGATGGCGCTAACCTATAAGCATGACGTATGTGCTTAGTAAGGGAATGAGAAATTTCGCCGCTTGACTTGAAGGCACGATAGCTCAGTTGGTTAGAGCACCAGGAGATCTGATCCTGGGGTCGTGGGTTCAAGTCCCATTCGCGCCGAATATTTTTCTTTCCCTAAAAATTATTTGTGAAAGTTGATCAGTTTAGAAGGCTGATTCACATCTTCAATTTACGCTAGCTTATTTAAAACTACCGAGTATATTTAAGCTCTTTTCAATTTGAAATTTCATTTTCAAACCCTTTTTGTTATCGCTAACAGAAATTGTTTATGGCCAAAGTTTGTTCTAAAACATGGTATCATTTTTACTGTGTAAAAAATTTAGATTTAAGCTGGCTACACTGTAGTAATTCAAGCATTGCAACTGTCATGGTTCGAAATAAAACAAGTGCAGTGTAGAAGCAAGTTTTTTTTTTTAATTTTTTTTATTGAAATATTTTAAAAGAAACAGTAATTGCTTAACCTAATGATCTAACATAAACCACAATATGGTTTGTCTGTAGACCACTGACCGTCGTCTGCCATCTCGTATCAGTGGGTAATTGTACAAAAAATAAAAAAAATAAAGTAACTGATTCTACAAAGCGAGAATCAGTGAAGCGAACAGCGTGCAGTCGCAATGATTGACATGAACATAGTAATGAATCAGTCGCTCGTCGACGTCACACTGAGACGTCACACGCTAGTCGGTCCACCGCTTGGTCGCTCTACAATTACAAATACAGGCTGTTGCAAAATAACATGACGCTACTCCCTTACAGGGTAGGTAAGTCTACAAATTACAAATATTTTAATGTTATGTTCCCTTTAACCAGCAAAGCGCCAGAAAAAGCTTGATGTGGTGGCAAACAGATATATCTTTGAAAATTTCTGAATATAACTTAGACTAATAAGGCCGTATAGCTTTCTACGTACATTTGTGTACAGTCGGAACTAACTCCCAGCGGTTTGCATAGAGTGGCTTACCGATCTACTCGCATTTCTCGACGACCCCAACTGTCCCCACTTAGGATTTCATCCCAGTTTTCACTTTACGTTTAAATAAATTAGTCTTTGACTGTAGTTCTACTAGTACTCTAGAGGCAACAAGTACAGGTCAACTGGAATAGTAAATGTTAATGCTATACTAAGTATAATTACTGACGACTAGATGACTACTATAATACTCATGTTCTATTTTATGACCCTCGGAATCTATGTCAAATGTGGCGTCATGTGGCTCTATTATACAGGGTGTAAAAGACGGCTTAGCAAAAACTTAAATGGTGGAATCTGTAACTGTGGAGCTCAACAATAAAAGGTTATATTTCCATTTTAAACGATTCTTCGAAAAACGCCAAAACATTTTATCTCGCCTAAGGTGAAATATCGTAAATATTACGTTTTGGTGCAAAACTTAGTTTTATCAGGCCTGTAACTTTGTATGTATGACTTTTTGGTGTGATTTTATGTTGTAAAGTTATAGGATTTATCCTTGACTACCGATTCTCATACTCAGTTTAATTTTCACCTGAAGTGGAAATGTGAATTTTTGCTGTGGAGCTCTATCTCCATCATCATCAGCTGCAACTAATTACTTTTTCCCGGAAGTGTCATGTTAAGGACTTTTCATTATTTACCTACTTTGGCGCTACGCAAAGTATCGCGAAACCCCCGCGCCGCGCTGCTATTGGAGTGCGATATACATTGCTGATTTTCGTGTTTTACGTTGTTACATTATTATTTATTGCAAAATGGAGTATATTCGATTAAATAATAAAAAATGTAAGCAGAAAATATTTTTAAAAAACATGAAAACAAATTTAAAAAATTCCGGAGAAAAAATCCGCTGGAAAATCATTTAGAATATTTGTTTGAGTCCAGGGTTTCAGTTTTTGCTAAGCTGTCTTTTACACCCTGTATGATTCTTATAGGCATAATTGTGTGTGTGAGTGTGTGTGTGTGTGTGTGTGTATTATGGGGTGTATTATCATTTGCGAAAACCGTTACACATTGTAAGTATACTAGTTTCTCTGTAGAAAATTGGTTTTGTTCTGTTTTTTGTACAAACTGGTGACTTTAAATCGGTTAGCCAAAATATATTTAAAATTCATGTTTCCGAATAGCTTAGAATCGGGCAGGTTTCTATTATCCATTTGCATGATCTGCAGTAGAAGCAACTCGGCGGTTTGCCGATCGAACAGCTCCGCTACAAACTAACTTCTCCCAAATTGAGCTCTCCACAACTCTCCGCTTCAAGCGGAGTGGACCTGGACTGCAGCTTATCGTGCAAATAGAACAAATTGCCTGAATCCCGAAATCGGTAACCGTTTGCAAGTTTTTAAAACTTTTCAATTGTTTGTGCAGTTATTCAACAAGTTCGTAGTTTATAGCACTGACTCGAGCATCGTTGAAAAAAAGTTTCTTGTTTATTTTGTATTTTTAACTGACTTCATAAAGAGGTTCTCAATTCGATTTTTTTTTAATATTTGTTACGCGATAACTCCGCCAATTGTCGGCTGATTTTCAAATTTACTTATTTTTGTTTGATAGAGTATACTCCTGAAGTGGTCTCATACAAATTTTATCGAGTCACAAACTTTGCCAGATGACAGTATTTTCAGCTCTGAAATATATATTTTTTACATTATATAAATCATATAATTACGAGTTTATATATAATTACGGAAGGTGCGCGGTCCACCAAACCGCATCAGGCCAGCGTAACGACGTGTACGGGATAGTCACGAATCATGAGTTAGAAAAAATTGCGAATCCCAATTTACTTAAGCGGCACTGCAGAAATGAAAACGCTCATATCCAGCCAAAGTTACGAAAAATATACGACAAAAAAACTACGGTAGCGTTAAATCAAAAACAAACATAATACGTCATGTCTACACGTGTAGCATTAAAAGTAAAGAGGGTAAAAACTTGAATATTGGCCTCGTCGTCATTTATCAAATATCCGCCAACATTTATCTTACAAATCCCGTGAACACCTTCTAACAAGTTGGAAAAAGAGGATTTTATTTTCACACTTATTTTATGAATGTGATGCGACGACGAAATTGTTTGACAACTGCACGTTTTCAAGTTTAAGGTAGTTGGGTCTGGGAAATAGGAAAGCTTTTGAGATAACTATGGATATTGGATATCCAGTGGATCTACGTAATTGACTCACACTTACATGGAGATTTTCATCTCTGTTACTTTGAAGTTAATGGTAGTTTTAATTTGACAGACGTTCGGTGTTTCGAGAAAAATATACGTTAGTGGCAACGCTTATATGTAAATGCCATATTTATATAAATTTGTTCCTAATACATTTTAAATAAATAATACTGTGATTTGTACCTAGCCCCAGCAAGGTATTTCAAAAATGCATAGGTTTCGTAAAATAGAGGTTCAAAAAGGGCGATTTCAATTTTTTATCCGGCGTGGGTCACACCTGGCGTCAAAATCCTAGGTCTGTGGCGTGATGAAGTGACATTAAAAACAAGTTTTAATTTCACATTATTCCCTCATTTTGGCACCGTGTTTGCGAAAGCGCATCGGACTACAGATTTTCACATTTCCTCAGTAACTGCAGAAGCTTAGACAATGGGTACCCAGGTCACAGATGTTGCATCGGATCCCAGTAGCGAAGCTAGAGCGAAGTGACAATTTAACCACCTCGCAAACTTCCACACTTCTTGCACCAGCCTTCACTCAGAAATAATGTGAAAACTTTACCTTCTTTTTACCACCCCCGTCAAGCGCCAGTTTTAAAGTTAATGTTTATTTACACAGCGGCCGTATTGTAGGAACTACGTTATGAAAGTTGGCCATTGTACTCCGACTAGTCGACAAGTGCTTACATAAACAAGAGACTCTTCGTATCATGTAAAAATGTTCATAAGGAAGTATTATATCTGTGTTTTAGTACTCTTAGGTCGGACGTGCTGGCAGTTTGAAGATCTAAAGTTTCAAGTTCTTCTTTGGATGCAGAATAGAATACTTGTAGTATGAAAACTAATTGTGACACTGACACTTTTTTGACTCGGTCTAAAGTTCCTAATATGTTTAATGAAGCAGTCATTTTAGAAATTACAAATTCAAATGCCTGACCTCAAAATAAGGTTTGAAACATATCTCACAAATGTTGCAATGCAGATTGCGTGAAAAAATTTCAACTAGCAAGCCGATATTCAACTATGGAGTGAAAATATAGAGTAAAAATGAAACCGAAACCACTTACAGACAATAAATCAGTCGGGGCTCGGCGTGGCGTATTATTTGCACCACTGTATAATTGAACGTGCAAAAACCTCGCGTGATTCGCTTTCCATTGTCCTTAATTGCTAATTCAGTCGTGAAGTTTTTAAGTGAGTTAGTTGATAAGTTACTTGTTGTTTAACAGCACTAATTTGCATCTACCGAGCGCACTTAGCCACCTAGTCTAGGTTCGAAGTTGGCAACTTGTCTTATCAACTTTACATTGTCTGTCCGTACGTAACGTATGATGGTGGGTGGCGCATGACAAGACTACATCAATATGTCTCTCGTCGCTCTCTACTTAGAGGGTGTTCCGAAGATATTAAATTTTGTTTGAAATGAAAAATGCCTTACCAAAGCCACCACGAATAAATTCTTCAAGGAAATATAATCATGGAAGAAATTGACTTTTTCAGGTTTTCTGTTTTAAAGAAAATCACTAAAGTTTCTGTAAGTCTTGAGCTTTGTTTAAACTTATCAAGAAACTAAAACTACTTACCAAAAGTTTGCGTCGGAAACCCACCATTGACCCCTGAAATAGTGAGTGCAGGATGAAGTTAAACACCCGTATAAGCAAGCTGTTACCGTCTGGATAAGCTCTCAGACTTTATGAGCAAGTTGCCTATATTGAAGCGGTCGTACTCGACGGTTTCATTGTCTCTCGTTTGTAAGGATTTAGAATCGCTATTGTACGATAATCCCAAAACAAACTTGCCTGGAAAAATTTTGTTTACATAGCTCACATTATTCGCTTTGGGATGCAGTTGTGAGATTGCGAGTGAAATTGTGTAGCATGCTTCATTTGGCACAGAGCAACTGCTAAGCGGGCGTTTCAACAACAATACCGTGTTCAATGTTCATGCAAGGGATTGATTATATTGAACGGCGGCGTATTACCCAATGTGGACATAACCCGAACGGTTCGCAGGTCGGCCGTTTTCGGATCAGCGGTTCGGTTTCCCGTTTAGCAATTTGGCTTATGTTACCCAATCCTTGAAGACTACCGGCTTAGATTTCTATTTAAACGGAACAACTTCACTAGTGAGATCGCTTGCCGAGAAAGCTTTGATCTAGCTTCAAAAATTGAGTTCCCTGGGGTTAGTTCGGAATGTTATAATCGTAAATTCGGTCTGGCTCGATATATTCTACGGAACACCTGTTTTATATTTGCTCTTAAAAATTCTCCTTTTGTAGACCACAAGCGTTTTATGTGATTGGAAAACTTTTAGTACAATTTAAATTAAGAAAACAGTAATTGAGTAAAAAAATATTATTGTACTTCTATTTTCTCTTCTATTTTCTAATGGCTCTTGGAAAACAGTATCTGTATCTTTCTTGTCTTTTGAAAATCAATTTACATATTCGAAATTGCGACAATTGCCGAGAGACTTAAGAAAACTGTACCTTAAGTGCTTAGACTTCCTAACAAATAAACAAACAATGATAACCTTCTGATGGAGCTTAGATTAATTTTATGTAAATTTATGTTTTGGTTTTCAACTTCAATAACATTTTAGTAGGTGTTCACAAATAATTTCATTTAAATTTGTTTGTTTGATGTAGAAGTCTGTACTTTTTGGGGTCGTTGAGCTAGAGAATAATTACAAATCATACAAAATATTGTCAAAAACTTCATAGAATAAGGTAGTCTTAATTTAAAACTATATTACAACAAGAACACAAGTTATTCAAGTATAGGTACTTCAGAATACAGATTTGCTGTAAGTTCCGACTACAATCCAAACATTCGCTAGGAATTTCAATCGAATGGAGTCGAACTCACTCTTAGCAAAACTTGGCAGATATGTACCCAGTCTATGCCGTGACTTAGCTAAGGAGGATTTGAGAGTCTCTATAACATAAAGTTCGATAACGTACTACCAAGAGCACAGGAGAGGACCTAATTTCCGTCAAGATAAGAGCGATATTAGTAAACTGCAAAGTTATATGTGTGCTGTCGGATGCAAACTTCGTTCAAGTGTCAGATATGCATTGAACTCCTTTACGAGGTAACGCTTCCACTTGTCTTTGGTACCGGTCTAGAATTTGAAATTAAACAGAGATATAAATTATATAGTATAGAGCTTGTTTCAATCTTAGTTTCTTCTTCTTATTATCGTATATAGTCAAGTGCCTACCTGGCTAACTTAACCAAACCTGGTGTCAGAGATTTAAACCGCCAAATGGCTTGGTTTTATGCTCAGTTGATTCATATTTTTTGACGAAATAAAACTGGCTTATCAAGAGCATCGTAATGACGCAAAAGTGCATTTTTTTTTGTAATTAGTAGTAACGTCACCGGCGAAGGAATGTAACTTTAATTTTTATAAGGTTCATTACCTACATTCGAAAATCTCACTAGGATTCTAACTGGTCACAATAAACTAAACAAACATCTAGACAACATGAGCCTCATCGAGACCAAGCTATGTAGATTCTGTCATGAAGCTGACGAAACGTCTCTTCATGTAACCTGTGACTGCAGCGCACTGCACTGCAGCAGGAAGTACCTTGGAGGCCACAACTTATCCTACCAAGATATTAAGGATGTGCGCGCTAAGGGCATAGCCAGAGTCGCGGTTGGTCTTGGAGTCCTATCTCCAAGACGTACTGTGATAACATAACACAGAAGGGTACTGTTACAATAGATCTGTCAAGGTCGCAGTGACACGGGAGCCTGCGTACACGCTTGCCCCCAATCCTTCGAACTCCTTAAAAATAAATACATTCCAAAATATCACAAAATCAAGATGACTATTGAAGTTTTAGTTATTTCGCTAATCAATGGCAACGAAAATACAATGGTGATAATTTTATCCGTTCATGTGGTAAAATCAGGAACTATCCAAACCTCATACATTTAATGACAGCCACTGTCCAGCAGCGCCACCGCCAACCGAACGTTATGTTGCAAACTACGCAACTTAACATTCAGTTGGTGGTGGCGCCGCCAGTCAATCCGTCATCAAATATGTGAAATTTCGATAGTTTTCAATTTCGCTATAACTAGTTAAATGATCATCATTTTCATTCCACCGTGCGCCATTGAGATGCCATTGATTAGCGGACTAGCTGGTCTGTGTGTGATTGATTTAAGACTCAGCCTAGAATACTTTTGCTAGGATATAAAAAAAAGACTGTTAATGTGGTGAATATCTGAAAAAATATGTCTAAACTAAATAACATTCGTGAGTGCATTTAAAAAAATCAAGACATTCCTTTATTTTATGAAAATCATAATCTTAGAGGATTATAAGTACTTACTACAATTTCTCGTTAATAAGGATAATTTAGGAAAATTGAGTTAAATTAAAAATTTGATTTGCTTACTCCGAGGGTAGTTTAATAGACGTCTTTACCATAACAGGCTTATTATAGCAAATCATCAGACCATAAACTGGCTTAATAAAGAGCAAGCTCAGTTTTATTACCACAGCTTGCCGTTCTCTCATATTTTCTCAAACGGGAAATATTACGTTTTTACGGATTTAAATGCAAAATAAATGACTGTTGGGAAAACAAGATTTTTTATCTGTTCAAAATTAGGTACCTAGTTTTTCTAAATTATTTAGTTAAAACTTTAATTTAGACTTTATGGGGTGACTTTTTGACAAAACTTTAGATAGTGATTTTTCCCACAAAATTGAATAAATTTCCATAACGGATAATTCTCAACTCTCTTACCATATGAAATTCTAAAAAAAAAGGGTTCTCATACTAAGGCGATCAATAACTGATTGCTCAAGTAACTTTTTTATAGAGAGGTGATTTTTTTCTTACCTTCACCTATCCCTCCCTTCCTTAGTGTGTAGGTATGTGGTGAAAATGATTAACTCTCGACCTATGTTACTTGAGGAAAGATATTCTGTATAGTCGACTCATTTACATTTTTTAAAGTCACCCAATATACATCCTTACTAATATTATAAATGCGAAAGTAACTTTATCTGTCTGTCCGTCTTTTACGCCTAAACTACTGAACCGATTTTGATGAAATTTGGTACAGAGATAGATTAGAGCCTGGGAAAGGACATAGGCTACATTTTACCCCCAAAGTTGGGAACGATATTACCTGTAGTACACGCGGGCGGAGCCGCGGGCGAAAAGCTAGTTTATAAGTAGAAACCTATGATGTTTGTCTACCATCATCATAGCATTGGATATATATTACAAGATTAATATGCGATAGTTTAACCTACAAACAATCCACACGTTAAAATATAATATACTCTGTTATGATTCAATGATAAAATTCAATGCAGAAACACCTGTCAAACAATTCTCATCACAGTTATGAGTTATGATATCAGTGATACGTAATGTATACTTGTAGATATTCAATGCATATCAGTCGCTAACGCATATGTGCAAATACGGTATTACGTATTCTGAAATGCGATAACCCAATCTGCCTCTACATGACTAACTTGCAGCCTACCGGATGAGTTACTTAAGTCGTGACCACTGTCTTGTTTAGCTAACGTATATGTATGTAGTTGTCTATAGGCTAGTAGGTCAGCGTTAAGTGATTGACTTTTAACCTCTGTATTGTATGCCGAGTGTAACAATGAAGTACATTAGAACTTAAGGTAGCGATTTTAGCCATCAGTACAACGTGTTTTGTGAATACTCTATAAAAAACGCAAAGTTAAATTCAAAAGTGAAATAGTTCCAACTCAAGTATTCAGCTGCACTGTTTGGCATCTTTCAAAATGGAAGTTTATTAACGTAACATGCTTGACATATTTGAAATAGAGTTGCGCATTACATTTATGAAATACGCTGTATAAACAACTTTTACAATGGTATCAACACTAAAATCGAAAAAAAATTACATTGTACAAAAATGCAATAGAAATTTAGCATTAACTATGGAAACAATTATAGTAAAAGTTGTTAATTTTGATGGGTTAAATTAATATTCAATATTTTAGGAATTACCTATTGTAGACATTGACATAAAATTTATTTACTCACGTTATACGTTTTAATTAGACCATGGAAACGAAGTCCCAGGCGAAAAGCTAGTTTATCATAAAAATCCATCCTCAAAAACATGTTCGTTCATAATACGAGCTAGATGGTAGTATTTGTCTCCTGGAGCTAGAAGATCCAATCGCTTAACGTTGAGTCACCATAATATGTTAGACAAACTACCTCTGTGATCGTTCTCTGTAGCTCTATCAATAACGTTTGCTTGGAGTAGTAGATCAGTCATTACTTAGCTGCCATAGTAGCTATCGGTAAGAGGGAGCTCTCACCTTGTCGTGAGCTAGCCTTTGGTGCTCGGTTAGAGTGATTGATCTTATAGATAGGTTGCATCGGATGTGCTTGTTCATAGTTCAGTCGAGGACTCATTACAATGAGTCCTCGACTGAACTATGAACAATCACATCCGTGAGTGAAAAGGAAGATAATTTTCATTATCTTCCTATTCACTCACGCCTGTAATCCTTGTCTAGGTAGGCAGTACGTCATGCGGTTCTAAAATAGAACTACTTGACGCTACATTGGATATTTATTCTGTGGGTTATTAGAAGGGACATGACTGTAGTGGTTATAGGTTCTAAGTCTTTCGCCCACTATTGCGGGCTATAGCAAGTAAGTGGGATGAGAGGGTTTTACCGTATTGTAGTTTTGTTGCTGGACTTTCCAATTGAAATAGTTTTTCCATGAGTCAGTAGTTTCTGCAAAATTAATTTCTTGATATCTTATTCTTCTGTTTAGTCCTAAAACAAAGTCGGATATATATTAAAGAAAACATAATACCTAGCTATCCACAATAACTTTTAAAAATCAAAACTCATTTGTAAGCAAAACTCAATGGAGCGCAGTTTTATTACGCGTGTTTTTATTTTATACTGACACTTTTAGGAAACACAGTTTTGAAGCAAATAAAATTATATTCAATGTACAGAGGGTTGTAACAGAAAATTTCGTATTATATAACAACCAAAAAAAAACCATTGATAAAGACAGACACACAGATACATAGATACACAAAAATACAGATGCAAACGTTTAACTTATAACACTCCTCTTTTTTTCTAGGATTAAACAGACGGCCATATCTACAGCACAGCCCCATCTTGATTTTTTTCTTTAAATAGTACATTAGCGTCACTACTTTCAAAACGGTTTTCAAAAAAAACACCTAAGCTTACAACTTATGTATTCAACTTACAGGAATATGGTAAGATACAATTGTATTCAAAACCACGCAGCACCAACTGATCGTCGACGTTCTATTCCACAAACGCAATAGCATTATGTAAACTACGAAACAATTAGAAAGCTGTCAGTGCGCAGAAATCCGGGGCATTTCAAATAATATTATAGCCAGGAACAAAGGTGTACCGAAGTCAAATGCTAGACCTTGGCACGATGCCAGCGTAATCATCGCAGAATAATAGTGGCTGTACTAGCAATGTTCTGCCATTGCCAAGTGTATTCACGCACAATTTTAACTTAAGAATGTTCGAATGCAACTGTCACTGTAAATACCAATTGTGTTTCGTAGCTCTGATATGCGTAGCACTCTGCTACGAAATTCGTAGCTTTGCGGGTAGCTCTCTGTCATTTACGAAATATGCGGTATTTAGTCATCATAATTGGAGTAAGGAGGTATGTGGGGTCATAACATTTTAGTGATCCAAAGTTATCATCCTCACGGCTCTGACGTACATATAACCCGTAAAGGGTTTATTTATTTGATTTTGGTGACTTCGCCATTCCTTATTTTAATTTTGATAACAATTTTCAGAAAGTGGTAAAATTACGATTTTAAAGCCCATTTTAACTGGATTAAGGATAACTGATCTTGCATGCAGTATAACAAAAGTTCAAATTTTTTTACACGTTAGTTGTGACGAACGGTTGCTGTTTTTATTACACACTAAAATATCCACACTAAGGTTAAAGTTTTCCCTAAATCATAGGTCTTTTGGGACATGAGAAAAGACAGACTTATAGGTTTATCATGGGAACAAATATCTGTTTCTTATACAACTGTTTGTCACGACCAAGAAACAAACCCAGAAACCTTCGAATCAGAGGCAGCATGGATTCAAGTCTTCAAGTTATTATTTGCGAATACTCTATCTCTTTGCTTTCTTCAAACTATTGACAGCACTGTCGTAGTAGGTGTAAGTCTAATACAAGTATCTTGATTCTGAGTGATAACTTTGTACTAAGTTGGATCGCGCGAGCGGGCTTCGCTCGAGTTCGACAAAGCCATTACCAACCGCTCTATTTAGTCTCGTTATTTGCAAACGTTCGGCCAAAGAACAACCTCACTCGACTGTGAACCTTGAAGAGGAAGAACTGAGACATTTTGGAACCATACCATTATTCTTAATTTAAAATATAGAGTATAGAAACTAATTTTATTCTTGCCCTCTTATTCATAAACCTTATTTAAAGTTAAAAGACTTAAAAGACTCTCTCGATAGCGTTACTACTATTTCTTTTCTTTTTTTTATTAGTCACTTAACTTTAAATAACGTTTATGAATACGAGGGGGGGAATATTATTGTATAATTTGGGGTGGCCAAGGATGGTCTTTTAGAGTAGAAGGACGATTTTTGTCGAAAATTAATTTTATATTCTGTCATTTGTTACTCATAGTTGATATTCAAAGTTGACACTGAAAATTCCGCGTGTAAGTTAATTGCTTTCTAATATAGAGGTTAGCATTTGCGTGGTAGTAAATTTAAGTCCAGTAGTCAAAATATCTTTAAACAGTAAATAGTAATTAAAGATCGGACGAAATTTGCGCCAAAGTTTCAACTAGAGCTAGCACTTTTCATAATTTTTATATTTTTTATAATTTTTATAATTTGTATAATTTGTATAATTTGTATAATTTTTATAATTTTTATAATTTTTATATTTTTTATAATTTTTATAATTTTTATAATTTTTATAATTTTTATAATTTTTATAATTTTTATAATTTTTATAATTTTTATAATTTTTATAATTTTTATAATTTTTATAATTTTTAAATTTCCTGTGTAGGGAAAGGTTTCTATCTAGCAGCAATAACAAGATGTAAAAAAACCAGCCAAGTGCAAGACGGACTCGCGCACCGAGGGTTCCGTACAAGCTGTAGGTATACATAAGTAAGAGTTCAATTTAATACCTCTACGCGTTCATGAAGAAAGGGGTAATAAGTTTAAAATTAATAAAAATATTTTTATTATATGATGTAACTAAAAATTTACGGTTTCCGCAATTTTTCCTTTATCTGTGCTATAAGCGTTGCTTCGTACCAAATTTCAAGATTCTGAGTTCACGGGAAGTACCCTCTAGGTTTTGATTCCCTTGCAAGTGTCGAAAATTTGCGGAAATTTGCGGCATAAACGGTTGAATCTTTTGATTGTGTTGGCTTAGAAGTTTTATTTTTTCACAGCTCCAAGGGACAGTAGACCTGAGTATTTTATATAAATTCCAGTTTGATACCTTCACGCATTCCTGAGAAAAAGGGTCTTTACAGACTGACGGGCGGACGGACAACAAAATGATCCTATAAGGGTTCCGTTTTTTCCTTTCGAGGTACGGAACCCTAAAAATCAACACAACACTTCACGCAACTCTTGAAAATTACTAGAATCTCCATCCATCCATTCTTACACTCACGTTTGTTATCCATTTTGGGGTAGGCAGAACGTCATGTAGTTTAGAACCACATGACGCCACTTTTACATTTACTCTATGGGTTATTAGACGGAACATGAGTATATTGGGGAGATGACAACGTTTCACCCACGAAACAGAAAAACCCTCGCGTCCCATTTACTGGCTTCTAAAGCATGCCTAGAAAGATTTGGCAGCTGGATTATTCTTTTTCTTTTACTCCCAGTCCAGCGTGGAAGTACTAGAAGATGGTAAAATACTAAATTCTATCCTTACAGATAAAAGGAGTTGGATTTTCTAATCTTACATACATACACTGGGCGTCAAAAATAAGTAGTACAGTTTTAAAATTGCGATTTCTCCCAAACTATAAAACTTAGACCTTTGAAACAAAAAAGGTTAAAAAGAAAATTTAATCTTATTCAATAAAAACTTCATGCATTATAAGAACTTATAATGCTTGACTTTAAAAAAAACGAATAAATAAAAACACTTTTTTTAAACTGTTGAAAGGTGTTGTCTTACTTAGGATTTTTGTGTTTGACACATTCGCTGCTGATAAAGCAATTGTAATTGAAAAGCATAGGTATCTTCAGAGAGTAAATTTGACTAATCATGCCTCTTTCACCAGAAGAATGTGCAAGAATCTTAGCTTTTCTCGAAGTGGGCATCAGTATGCGTCGTACTGCAAGGAGGGTGGGTGTAACTTTAAGAACGGTTCAGCGAGTAAAGCAAAGGTACGAAGAGACTGGAAACCATCTAAGGAGACGAGGTAATGGCAGACCCAGGTGCACAAGTACCCGAGAAGATCGCTTTATTGTTTCCACTGTGTTAAGAAATCGACACCTTAATGCAGTTGAGGTTCAGCAACAGCTTCTTCGGACCCGAACAGACTACATCAGTGAGAGTACAGTGAGAAGAAGACTTGCTGAAGCTAACCTGAAGCCTCTAAGATCAGCAAATGGCCCCAAACTTGAGACAGAGCATCGCGTAGCAAGACTACGCTACGCCCGTCAACACGTACAATGGGGCGAAGAAGAATGGGCTAGAGTTTTATTCACAGATGAGTCTCGATTCTCTTTATACACTTCAGATGGACGGCGGAGAGTCTACAGACGACCCGGTGAGCGATACATTCAAGCTTGTATCTCGGAAAGAGTCCAATATGGCGGGGGCTCTGTACACGTATGGGCTGGTATCTCTTCAGAGAGTCGCACAGAGCTTGTGGTAATAGAAAATGGGACTTTGACTGGTGAAAGATATGCCTCGGAGATCCTCAACGAGTATGCAGGGCCATATTTAATAAATATGGGTGATGGAGCCATCCTAATGCATGATAACGCCCGGCCACACACTGCTCACCACGTACAAGAGTACATTCAGGAGGTTGGCATCAACTTGATGGCTTGGCCATCGAGAAGCCCAGATCTCAACCCGATTGAACACGCCTGGGATGAGCTTGGGAGGCTAGTCAGAAGGCGCAGTCCACCTCCTGCCACACTCAGGGCTCTAAAACATGCGCTGATAGAAGAATGGGAAAATATTCCCCAACACCGCCTCCGAAACTTAGTGTTCAGCATGCCAAACCGGATCCAAGCTGTAATTAGAGCCCGAGGCGGCAACACAAGTTATTAAATTGTGAAAAAGTTCCAAAACGTGAAAATTAAGTGGTTGACATATCGTTAAAAATTGATACTTTTTAGTATTTATCTTAATTTTAAGTTTGAAACTTTATTCATGCCAAATAAAATATAACTTTAATAAACTTCGTTAAGTTTACTATAAACTGCTTTTTATTTCATAAGTGTAACTACTATAGTTTAGGAGTAATTGCAATTTGAAAAGTGTACTACTTATTTTTGACGCCCAGTGTATATCAGTATGCATATCAGTTCTTTCTCTTTCTGACTATCCAACTGAAAAGAACAGATGAATTTACTCATCCACGTATACTACAGACGAAATACGTCAAAAATAAAAACACAGTTCGTGCTTCAATACCTCTTCCGCTATCTAGATGTATAATGCAGATATTTCATGTAACCCTAGGTTTGGCTCAGACGGGCTACCCTCCTATTTCCGGTCCCGGAGAGAAAATAAATCCTTTCGTGTTAGGTTCTGTCAGCTACGGTGCAATTGTGCAAATTTTCAACTTTTAACTTCACGTGTACCGGTAGTTGTGCATATCGAACGAATTTCGTTAAAAGAATTGTAAAAGTTGTCAGATTTTTATTGTTAATCTTTTTTTTGTATTCTTAAAAATAGATGTTACATAGAGTTTGGCGACTATGGTCTTAAACGAAATATGTCGAATTATAATAATGTCCACCCGTATATAAATGACGAGATAAAAATTACACATATACAATACATACGCTGACGCCTATTTCCTATCGGAGTGGGCAGAGCTTCTCAGTTAATCTAGAACCGTGTGATGCCATGTTTGATTTAAATTCTGAGGGTTATTAGATGACGAATTATATATAGTGGTGATTGCTGACAACCTCTCATCCATAATACAGCAAAATCCTCGCGTTCCATTTACAATCTTTTACATTATGCCTGAGAAGAGTTCACTCCCAGTCCAGCACAGAAAACAAAAATAAATGTTAAAGCTTACAATCCAATCGAAGGGTTACTATTAAGGTCTGACCCCATGCATTCGACTTTAACACGACACAATATGACGAGGAAAAATATTCTTTAAATTGTATAAACTAGCTCACATTAAGCGAGACTACATTACAACGCGACACCGCGACTAGTGTCAAGAATAATTCGCACCACCGATGTGTGGTGCGATGTGTCGCGATGTGTGGTATAGTGAAGTAGGTATAATGCGGTCAAACCTTTAGATTTCCTTTGTATCGATGGTCCCAACGGACTACACAAAATAAGTTCAAACCAGAACACAAATGTCTGCCCCGGCAAAACGGATAAAGACTGCCATTTTCCTAGCTTCCAAATTCGGAATAAACAAATATTTACAGATTACGGACCAATTATACAATAAGCTTGCGACAAACCAATCCTTATCCAATCAATACCCTTAAAATACACGCACAACCTTCAAAACCACAAACATTGCTGATTATGACACTTATAATTGACATTTCAAGTTGGTTAAATTTGTTTGACGTGGGTAGACGTCAGGAGTTTGGTTTGGTGGTGAGACGGCGGTTCTACTTCCGACTAACCGCACTGGAATATGGCTTTAATAATAAGTTTGTAATAGGTTATTGTTAATTGTATTGCTTGTTATTCAACTAGTGCTCATATGTTCTTTATTAAAGGAGATAGAGAATATTTATCTAGTCATTATCTATTACATAAAAAATCATCACCCAACTCAACCTCACACGACTATCGAGCACATTGGAAATGAATCTACGGAATTAGAAAAAAATTCGTTCTGACTTATAAACTGTTTTCAAACAGGTTAGGCTACAGGGCAAACCCTTAACCCGATCATCTTTGTTTTAGGCTCAAATTGTAGCTGACTAAATTGACCAGATAAATTTTGCACAGTTTTTTTTAATCATCATATTTTCACAACTCTCCCAGATATAAGGGACCGCACTTTTTCGTGAAATCGGAGCCTATACTGGAGCGAACGGAAAGACATTTCTAATGTAAAAAAACATATAGTACAGATAGATCTATTTGAAAAAATCAAAGACTGTACAAATTTTCACAGACATTTGAGTTTAGAGTTAGCTGAAAAAACCTAATTAATTTTCGTGAAAGTTAAGAGCGTTATATAAAGCCAAAAAGAAAAATTATAACAACTCTGCCAATTTATTATAGTCTCATTACGTTTAAAGCGAGTTTTCGTCACATCAGGCAAATATAAAAAAGGTAGTCGGCGAACTTTGTGCGAGTGCCGCTGGTGACCGCAAACTTAAATCTTCCCTGGGGAAAGCCTACATTTTACGAGAAAAAATCACAAAGGTGTGCTTATTTGTTAGAGCCATGGGTTCTATGAACTTATTTCAAATGTGACAGATAAATCAATATTGTTAGAAATTTGCTTGAAGATATTTGAGAATTAGGTTAATTAAAGTTGTTGTTGTAGTTTGTTGTCACGTTTAATTATATAGTTTCGGTAATTTATGATTACCATGTTTGTAGGTTATACAGTTAACTTTTTTGTTTCAAAATGGAGAAATTATTATTTGTAAGACTTTGTTATTTATACTTGTCAGAATGTTCTAGTTTTTAATTCCGTGTTATTGTTGCACTTGCACGAAAAATTTACAATAGACAACATTTTACCAATTTAATGAATACTTCATTTTCCTTTCAAAGAAAATATGATCTCATAAGAAGCTTTACTATCTTGGTTTTTTATAGGTTTGCTGTAGATCATAACTGCAACATTCTGTATTTTTGTCACCTCAATGTCACTGGAAAAAAACTGGGTAGATACATTCTACGTTTTTTTAAGCAGCGAACCCTAAAAATCACACCGGACTCGATGAGTTTCTGGAAAAGAATTTCCACATTCGCATCCAGCGAAGTTACTGAATATTGTTAATAAACGACTTCGTTGCAACATGGAAATGCGTATTAAAATAATTGGATTGCTGCTTCAAAGTATGTTTTCATTGCAATTTATTTTAGTTGTAAGCTTTTTACATCGGATATATGTAGTTTTAATTATGAAACCTATATATAAAATTGAAACATTGAAATTTTTTTTTGGCGAATGCTAGTCATTTTTAGAAAAAAAACTTTTTTTCTATTTGAATTATTATTTTTGTAGACCTATTTCAAACTTAAACGCGATGACATAGACTATGAGTAAAATTGTAGAGATTTGATTTTCCTATTTGCTATTTTAAAACTATTAAGGGATATTTTATGTATGATTGAAATAACTTTTTTGTTACCTACACAAAACAAACTACCGTCAAAAAAGGAACATAATAATCAAATATAGGTCTACAAAGATCTTGTGGCCGACGGGTGACAGTTGTAGCTAGTAGAACTTGTATTGAAAATAAAGGCGTCACCATGGAAACCGCGGGCCTAAAGATTTTTGTAGACCTGTACTTGTAACAGGTATAATTAATGAAGCATGCACTGTAGGTCAAACTCGAACTCAAAAGTGTTTATTTCATTGAACATATAAAATGATATGAATACGTCATTATGATGAATTACATTAGCATTTTGACTTTGCGCCTATTCGCAAAGGTGCTGTCTTCCTCAGGAGAAGAATAGGCAAGAGGCAATTTATTCCCATGGTTGCTTGTCTAACAGATAATCCGAAATTCTATAATAGCCCTTTTTACAAATTGTCTTAATTATTGTCTTAATTATTGTCGTAAAGTTCAAGCTCCACAATATTCCAGTCTGTGATCCGTTCGTTGGCACTAAAGGTTGAAGTAAAATTGACGAAACATACAGTATTTTAGTTAAGAGGAGTATACTGGGTGAAAAAGAACCTCCTAGCTATATTCAAAATCCTGAACCAGTATCACTCAAAGAACACATTAATGAAAAATAAATAAAAAATAATTCAATGGGAAAAGTTCATTTTTTGCCTAAACGTAGACATTACTGGTACGAGTAGCGCTCGGGATGGTACGCCCGAGTGGTGTCTACGTTTAGGAAATATCCCCCCTCAAAAAAAAAGAAAATAGAAAGTGTTCAGTAAGTGATACTGGTTCAGGATTTTCAATAAAGCTAGGGGGTTCTTTTTCAACCTGTATATTGATCGGATTTTTATTAATTACTTATATTTCATCCTCGATGAAACATAGAGGGTTCCAGAAATTCATAAATGATTTGTGATAATCAGTACAGTTACTCTAACCCTAAAATTGAGTAAATCCACAAATCTGAGTAAATGACCGTCCTATTTCCTTTTCGGGGCTCCCGACATTTGATGTCTGAAAGTACGATGACTGAATCTGAGACATTTGTAGATTTTCGATTTGCCGCTACGCATTGGGTGGATTGATTGACTCGCAACTTCACGACGGAGCTCCCATTTATATGAAGATCCCGGAAATCTTGCTGTATCTTGTCTATCTTTACAAGTACTATACAAACAGTATAGTACTATACAAGCAGTATAGTACTTGTAGCAGTAACTTAGTGCATGTGTTATAGTCAAACCTTACCTAACCTAGGATAAACTAGTCATTCCAGGAAGAGAGTTTTTTGGCTATAACATGATGCAGTACAAGTGCTAAATAGAGGGAGTCTATTTTTTCTATCTCATAATTTAATTTTCTTCATCAATTCAAAATTCAAATTCAAATTCAAAAAGTTTATTAATTTCTCCCACAAAGTATGTTAATATAATTTTGGTACAAAAACGGTTTTTCCAAATAATTATTATTTGAAGTGGGAGACTGGTGCCCTAACTAGGTTTCCCTGTAGTAAGGGATCACCAGGCCCCTCCCTCGGTACCTATTACAGATTTCAACATAAAAACCGTACAGTTTAATATTAACAAATAACATACGTTGATTTAATAGTTTGTCTAACATTTCTCGTTTATAGTAAAAAATAGCTTATTAATTAATCGTGTGTTTTAGGTATGTATGTGTGTCTGTGTGTGTGTGTGTGTGTGTGTGAGTGTGTGTGTGTGAGTGAGTGTATGTGTAGTGAAATTGTAATATGTAAGTTTAATATAACTATTTTAAGCGTTCAAAGAGTCTCTCCGTCTCATCATAATCTAATATTTGTAGCCAATTTGTTACTTTAGTTTTAGTTTCACTTTTAATCAATGGATAAATATTAAGTTCTTTGTTTGCGATATTGTATAACAATGCACCATTGTAGTTTAAAAATTTGCGAACAAAGAATGTATTAGTTATAGGCATACTACAAACTTTATGAGACCTTCGTTGTGACAACACCGGATTATCTTTATTGAAACCAATTTCTTTATGTCTAGAAGTATTGTGGCCAGAATATACAATTTACGTACTGTAAGTACATTACAAAGTTTGTACAATTCTTTAGTAGGATAGAGTCGAGGTTTAGAATAAGCTATCTTCAGAATAAATCTTTTCTATATATATATATTTTAAATTGTGTTATTAGTAACATCCACAGACTTTATACTTTGCTTTAAGGCTATAAGTCCGTGACTTTAAGTAAGTGGCACTGCTGGTCACTCCTAAAGAAGTAGGATTTCCTCATAACTGCTACTCCAGGTTGGCAATTGTAGTAGTGTACCTGTAATGATGATGCAGTGATGTCAGTCCCTGGTGGATAGTATAAATCCTGGCGGCTTCTCTGGTGTATAACTAGTTATTATTATATTCTTACCAAGAAAAACATAAAGTTTCGTTTTTTGGTAATAAAATTATAATAAACCAATTGTTTGACCTAAAATACTAATATACTGTGAGTTTCATCAAAATAGTTCTCAATTTCGCCACCGGGTAAAATGGTGACCATTGTCATTCAACCGCCATTTAGATGCCATTGATTACTCGAATAGCCGTCCAGTTCTCGTGTACTAGTTAAACCAATGACTTCAAATTGTATGGTGTCTCACATATTATAAATTTATATTTAGACCTACATTCGCGCTATAATGTTTTTAAACCTTTTTAGAGCCAAGAGTTTTCACCACACGCCACGACATTAAAAAATAATTATTGATATCGTGGCGTTCACCACACACCACGACATTAATAATTAGAAAAAATACAGTTAAATTGGTAATTTTATTTGTCTGATATATCAGACTTTCGCGGCGAGGGCACGAAATTTAAACGTCTGATATATCAGACTTTGGCGGTGAAAAGGTTAATTGGTGACCGAGTTATGCAAAACTTCAGCAGCTTTGTAATGATATCGAATCACTTTTTTGTCTCATTAAAATAATCTGTGATATTTTATGAACATTTAAATACCGACCTTAACTTTCCCTCCTATAATATCATCGTTACATTAATATTCTTTTCAGTAAAATGGTAATAAAATCGAGTTTTAATTACGTTAATTGCAGTCGAAACCGTATTGAAGCTTCATTATAATAATCATTTTGAAATGGAAATAAATTGTTTCTGTAATGAGCCTAGATTAATAAGACTAGATTAATGATTTTGACTTCGTCTCCGAAGAAGTATAAATAAATAATTAATATATATTTGGGACAATCACAGAACTAAGTAAGTCTTGTACAATGGGTGCTAGATAACTGAGACTCTACTTTATTTATACTTTTTCTTGGAAATAAATATATATTTTTTGTAAACACCCAAACTCCTCACAAATACTTAAAAATACTTGACATTCCGATTTTCTAATATTAAAGTTGGTCGGGAACCAAACCTTCAGATTGTCGATTGACTACATTAAACCATCACCTCAAGCGCGCGTAATGCGCCGCGATCCTATGTCAAAATGTCAACATTGACAACGCCAGAGGGCGAGCGAGCCTTTGCGCGGAGCCCTCGCGCAATCAAAGTGAAGTTTCACCATCAACCGAGAGGAGTACCGCGCGAGTTTGTCGCGATCTTGCAGCTGCATGTCAGAGATCGCTTAGCGGTTTGAAAACTCTGACGCCAGCGTTAGTCGCAAGTTCGCCAACTTGATTTAGATTTAGACGTAAAAGAAGAAATGTATATTGTATAGTGTATACATATACGGTTGAATATACATGAATTTGCTAGAATGTAGACTGTACTGCTATTAGTTCCTGTATACTATGACCGTTGGGAGTGAACTACCCATTCATATCTCGGCAACTGTTCTCTCCTGCGCTTCTGCTAACTATATATCTGTGATTGGGTGGTTGTCACTTTGGATTGGCAACTTTAATAATTTTATCTATCAAGTTAAACAGAATAATATTTTCGAGTACTAAGAATTTCGTTCTAAGAAAAGTTATGATTTAAAATCTCAACGTATAAGTAATTAAATTATCTTTAACCCCCGCCAAAAAAGAGGGGTGGTATAAGTTTGACGTGTGTATCTGTGTGTCTGTCTGTGGCATCGTAGCTCCTAAAACGAATGGACCGATTTCGATGCGGTTTTTCTTTTGAAAGCTGACGTAATCGAGATGGTTCTTAGCTATATAAGGTAACTTTAAATTAGCTAGCGAAACTTTAGAGGGTGATCCTCCTTATGAAACTGAACAACTTTCCCTAAGAAACCCATATGAAATTCTGAAAAAAAAAAATTTGACTTTCCATAGAAAGTTTCGTGGACTGATTCACATCTTTAATTTCGTTGATTAATTTAATTTCACCCAATATTTGATCTGACTTGAGTACAATATAGTAAAAATGACTTAACTATTAAAGGAAAGGTGAAAGGGGGCTACACTATGTCTCGTATTTGAAGTGGTAAACAATTCTCGACCTCTGCGCTTGCTGGACAAATGTCAATTGTGAACCTTTGCTGACAGATTCGACACTCAGAGTTGTAGACAGTTAGGCGTTGCTTCCTCAGTTGTACTTAGTTCAGATTTAGTCGTGAAAGAGTCGCTGATTTAATATGGGATAATTTTAAATTAATTAGCGTTTAATAAGTGATTTTTTTTCTAAGGAACCCACATAACATTTTCAAAACGAATTGACTTCTCCTGCTAAGGCAACCAGTTGATTGCTTAAGTTGTATTGCTCAAGAAACGTGTAAAATTTCGGATTACACGTCCAAGTATTGCTAGGCATTGACCAGGTAAAGAGACAATCTAACAATCAAAACATTATGTAATAAAAAACCAAATGGGGCCTCACAGATGAAATTTAATGTCAAGAAAATTGGCAGATAACTGATTGTGGTGCTTCTAACAGCTTAACAGCTTTTAAATAACCTCGCAGGAAAGCAAGTAACTGTGCATCTCATCAGGTTTTGTTAGTCTACGTTTTACTTCTGAATACGTTCATCGTAGCAAACAGACAACGTAGACAGACGACACGTTTGACAATTCCATTCCGTTTGTTCTGTGTGTGCACTCAACACAACCTTATCACGTTGCAGTAAGGTTCACATTATTCTGTATTTACATGTATGTATAACATACCGCCGTAATTTGTTAGAAATGTCGCGTCGTGTTTATCAGGAGGCATACATTTGCAGTGATTTAAAATGCAGCGGCCGAGTGATTGCACAGAAAGTGCAATTTAGTGGAAATTAAAGCAAATTGCACTCTCGTTGTTTCGTAAGCGGTTACACTATGAATTCAGTGACGTATTTGGTGTGGATCCGAAAGTAAACTAGAATCCTCGACAAATATTATTAAAGGACGCAGGGTGTGGGTCCAAAGGTAAGATAAAATACAGATTGATGTTATATTTTATCTGGTTGTAAGTAAAGCTCAGTACCTTTTTATAACATACGTGTGAAACCTCCTCTTCCTTTTTATAAACTCTTTAAAATACAACCTATTCTGAAACTACACATAAGTGTCTAATTTTTTTTGTTTAGACAAATACTAATAAAAAATAAACATAAAACAAATATTGAAACAGCATTTGGTAAGAATCATCGAACAAAAAATATGGTAGACATAAAAATACAACGATTTTTTTTTCTTGAGATTTTTTATAGAGGTTCTGCCAAAAATTCAACTTGCTAGGTAAAAGTGTGTGAAATGTGGCATAAACGAGTAACATTAGAATTTTTCTTTCTCAAATGAAGATAGGACACTGCAAAATTTATATTTTTTCTTATTTTTCTTAATACGACACTGTAAGAACAATTCCTTCGGTGCTCGGAAGTGGGTTTAAAACTAACAATACCAGTCACGACACGAACACATTTCAACTAAAATCTTACCCCGAGTACGTAAATAACTAAGACAAAGAAATTTTGTAAACATTTCTGACGTTTATACTAATTTGTTTAACCTTGTTACTGAAGTTCTTATATAACGCTAGTGCACCAACCAACACGGCGTTTCATTTTGCACCCCACGTTTACTTTGGGGATATAAGTAAATTTATTTGTTGAAGAAACTTTGTCGCACAGTTGTATTACAGGGTTTCTTTATACTTTCTTAAATTGTACTTTTTATAAAGATTTGTTTATTTTTTCCCTAATCTTTGTAATTTATTCGCAATAAACTTCAAGTCAGAGTATTAAGATTCTAGATTTGAAGTCACATTCGCTTTTTGTAGTCCCTGAATTACAACACATCATAGTTTTATGGTAATTCCCATCATGGTTACAAACAGTTGTAACGTACATTTAAAATATTTCTAATGATCGCAGGTTCGTTGACACCCCAACAAAGGCCGAGACAAAAACGCGCCGACTTTTCCCAAAGAAAAAACGGATATAATACAGCAAGAGGTTAGGAAATTGAAAATTGTGCCGCGGAATATAACCCCATTACTAAGGAAATGAGCTACGTGAGTATGTTTTAGAATTCCTTTTCCCGCCTTAACACTCCTCCGGGCACACCTGGCCCGGTAAGCATTAGCTCAACCCTTCGCGAGATTTAAATTTGATTTTGGAATTATTTTTGAATCTTATTTGTATCATGAGACTGGCATATCGAATTGGTGACGATAGCTTAGGTTCCAACTGAAAACGAAAACAAAAAATGATGTTTTTGTTTTCGTTTCCTGAACTAAATAAATTAATTAAAATTCTGTCCAAACATGATGTGCGTTGTGCTGACAAGATGTTTAACAGTTTTTGCCAAATGATTTTTTGATGTTTAGAAGGTCCCATAAGATATTAAAGAAGTCTTAACTATTGTTTACATCATTAACAGGATGTTTTAACGACGTACAGTTGTGTTCTTATTTTTTTCCAAGAACTAACTTTTAATGTTTTATATTTAAGTATACTCCGAGAACCAAATACAATCAGCTCTAAAAATATTCGTATCTACAATGTTAGAATCTTACACAGGCTAGATATGTCACTGAAACATTGTCAAACCCGTAATATTTTTATTTTACTTAGTAAGATTACAATCTCTTGGTACTTTGTGAACTGTTACAACTTTTTCTCATTGAAAGACTTTTTTATAATATCAATGCAACCTAACCTAACCGAACCTAAAAAAGTGTAATCTAACCTAACTTATCCTAATTTCATGCAGGCGGCCCTTTTAAAGTTTGCTGGAATTGTAATTTTACTTTTTAAATTGTAATGTCACGCGGGAGATAATAATTTCACCAGTGAAATTGTAAAACTACGGTTTTCACAATTTTCCAGTGACAGATATAAACAAGAAAAGTACCTTAAAGTATATACATCAACACGGTCTAGGGTTATTGCACGATTTTTCGTACAATAGAGGTCTGTTTGAGAAGCTACAAAAGCTTACTCGAGACACATGGAGCGCTATAATTTTCAGACAAGCAAGTGCTATACCTGAATTTTCAATTCTAGTCAATAAATTTTATTTAAATTTAAATTTGTGAAAACGTGTCGATTCGACCATTTTCGTACAAAAAGTACATTTTCGTTTTCGTTTCCGTCACGTTTTCACAAATATCAAGTAAAACAAAATTTATTGACTAGGATTAAAAATTCAGGTTTAGCACTTGCTTGTCTGAAAATTATAGTCCTCCATGTAGAGATACATGATCTCTACATGAATCGCCATCATAATTGTTTCTGTCATCTTGAGCCATCTTCACGAACTTGAGAAGCAAGAATTTCAATTAAGGAATTTTAGCAAGGGGAATCTTCCAAGATGTTATGAATAAATTTACGTAATGGGACAGATTCCATTAAATATCGATTACTGTCCTCTTTGATCGCCAATTACCCGAGACATGATAGGTATTATTAATTGTATCGATTTGCAATTTGTGCTTTGTTTTGGTTTAGTCTTTTGTTTATGGTCAAGGCAGCAAATTAGTGTTAATTTTTTTTGATATCCTAAATAAATTGATCTAGGGGCGACTTGCTGAATGTTTTAAATCTTGATTTTGTGAGATTGAAATGCGGCTTCCACATAAACTTGATTTTGTCTTGCACGCCGATTTAACTTAAAACTTAATTGTAAATACATCAAAGTAAAGTCGAGTTTAGAGATTAATCTAGATTGATTAAAATCTCGTTTTTTTAATTTTGCTGCTAGTTAGGCGAAAATGAAATAGAATACTCAGAGAAGAAAAGAATTGAGATCTTCCGTTATCCTTTAAGCTGTTTATTATTCCTTTATATTGTTTATTAATTAATTACTGATGGTCGTTTCACGACTTTACTCTTACTTTTAAATATGTTTTTAGTATTTTATTATATTTTAAATATTGTACAATGTACATTTTTTACCACGAACTACTTTGTCTGTAACAGTATATGGAAGAGCGGAGCCTCCCAACACAAGTATTTTTATTTTTGAAAGGGAGTGCTCCAGCAACATGTTATTTTCATTAGTTAAAATTACGGAAATAAACAGTTTTTATTTTTTTAATTTTAAATATGACGTAAGAATGAATGAAAATGAAAATTTTATTTTCTAATTTAAAAAAATAATAATTTAAGTATACGCAAAAATACCTTTTACAATGATAAATTACATGATATCGAAATTTATTTTTCGTTTTTCTACTCATGTACGTATTTTATAGGTCAATACAAATCTTAATTGAGGCAGTGATAGCCCAGTTGGTAATGAGCCAGACTTGTGATTCAAATCCTGGTGCGGGCCTGTACCACTAAATTCGTCTTTTCGGATTTATGTACGTATTTCTAATAATCACTTGCTTAATGGTGAAGGAAAACATCGTGATGAAACCCGCCTGTCCAAGAAAATTCATTTTCGAAAGACGAGCGGTCCACAAACCCGCATTGGGCCAGCGTGGTGTTCTATGGCCTAAAACCCCTTCGTATTTCGGAGGGAGGCCCGTGTATGGACGTATATGGGCTGATGACGACAATACAAATCTTAATTTACGCTGATTTGTTTTTTATTAAATCTAAAAGTCACACAGGTAAATTCCAAAAGCTAATTTTAAATATTTTTTACTAATGAAAGACAATTATTCCATCTCCTATAACAAACTCGTACCTACATTTACAGAGTGTCCCGAATGAGCACAAATTGTTAATTGGCCCGTTCCACGCTATTCATTAAATTACTTACTCGTGCTGTACCAGGGAGAGTTTTAAACGGAATCCTCTCGCAAGTTATTCGGTTCGGCGAATTTGTTGTAGGTGACGTCGAATAGTAAAATAAGGGTGCTTCGAAGCCTAAAATTGAATTAGAGCAAAGCATAAAAACTTTTTTTGACGAATCCGTTGTTTTTGCTTTCACAGCATCAACAATTAAGCTAAAATTGACTTAGGGTTGATTTAAAAAAAAAATCGTGCCCAGTCAACTGTTTTCGTGCCGTTTGCATGTTACATTATATTTTCGGAGGAGGTATTCTATCACGTTTTTGTATTTTAAATCAGCCTGTCTGGTCATATACCCTTCAAAATCCTTAGGTAACTTCATATTACTCATCATAATGGAATACTTTACATTACCAACTAAGGATGATTTTTATTTCAGATTTAGGGTACCCTGACTTAAATCTTCGTGATCGTGTAAGATACCTAATATTATACCTAATTACGTATGTGACATAATTTTGAATTTTCACTGTATGTAACAAGACATCACGATGGAACGAAATTAATATTAGAAGAATAAAAAACTCATCCTTCTTATCTTATCGTGTCGCTCTAGCTACTCTAAAACTGAAGATATTCGTATTTTTGTAACAATCCTATGCTATCCTATACAGGGCTTTAGGTATCCATGAAACTGAACAACTTTCCCAAAGAACATAGGTCAAAATACGAAAAAAAAAATGAACAAACTTCATCAGCATATACCTAGCGCATTTTGTATGGGAGATCAAAATATTTTTTTCGTATTTTGACCTATTTTTCTTGGGGAATTGGTTCAGTTTCGTGGACTGATTAACTACCCAAGAGGTTGAAAGAGAGATACTTAAAGCCCTGTATAATATTATCGTTTTTTATCATTATTTTATGGAAAATTCAGGATGTTACTTAACATAAATCAAAATTACATTAAATTCATACAAACATACACATTCGTTCTTTTGACCCTACTGACTCTACGTCTATTCGCAAAAGTGCAGTCTTCCCCAGAGAAGAATAGGCAAGAAAGTCTGATGGTGCGCTTTTTAATAGCATTACAAATTTTCTTATTTTAACTAAATCTTAAATAACTATAGAGCTGAGCAGTTCATTCCCATGGCTGCTTGTCTGTTAAATAATCAGAAATTCTGTAATAGCCCTTTTTGCAAAGTTTTTGTTTAATTACCTACTGTCTTGAATTTTTCCAAAGGTAAATTTTGTATACACATGGGAATCTTATTATAGAAAAGTATACATTGACCCATAAAAGAGTTTGTCACCTTGTAGAGACGACTGTCTAGTATTTATGCTTGGTCCTTGTATTTACATTGCGCCTATCACTATTTTTCTTAAACATCCTATATACCTATATTATTAATATATATCCTACCCTGTATTATTAAATGAGCTAATCTTTTATATATGGATATTATATTTATATCCCTAACCGGTTTCTCAAAAAAAGCTTTAACGATTTTGATGAAATTTACAGTTTGGGTCAAATAATCAAAATTAAATCCAAAAAAAAAGCAAATTCTTACATTTTATAGCAAAAATAAGAAAATAATAAGTTCTCATACTCGAAACAAGATGGTAGTTAATGGTAGAATTATAACTTAATGTGTATTTAGGATAGTCATAAATGTAGGTTTCTATGTCTACTCTTCTCTGGAGAAGATTGCACCTTCGCGAATAGTAGTAGAGTTAAAAGAACTAATGTGATTTACTTCTTTGACTTATTAATATATTTCTCCCTCTCATGTTAAGTAAAATTTTGAAGGTTCCATGATATAAAATTATTTTACAATGCAGTTGCTCAGAAATGGCCCCGTAACATGGCCACGGAGTGTACGTTATGTACCCCATAAAACACATGTCATGTTATGTAATTTTGAAATGAGAAGAAGATTTTGAAAAGAAAAAAATATTTTTAATGAGCAAGTCAACCATTTTTCATATGCCAAAATTCAACTTCAGTGGCTATTCTGTGATCCAGTAAAGTTATTTTTTTATTAAATGATGCATAAAAGTAAGCAAAAAGTGAATAAAATACTGACAAAAATGTATGACGCAATAAAGAGTAGCTGATTTGATAATTCAGTGACCCTTTTGACAAGTGAGAGTATTACCTTTTTCATAAAGCTTCATACTGGCTGTATAGAATGACAGCAATAGGTACAATGTAAGTTTTTGACAAAAATTTTGTTTCCTCGGCTACTGCATTGTAAAACGTTGAACAATATACGTGCCTTAGATAACGTCGTGTAATTGGAGCCCTATAAAACACTCGCTTCGCTCGTGTTGCAAATGGGCTCACGTTACACATTACCAACGACACTAGTATCGTTAATAACTATTACATCATCATGCTCAGCAACTAAGATTTTCGGCTGTGCAAAGAGGCTTTGAAAGATGGCATTTGCAATTCAAAATGCATTGTTTATAGAAAACGTTCCATGTTCCATTTTCAAAATCACTTATGACCCACCACGCTTGTTCTGTAATGGATTTTCATTGTATTTTACAAATCAAGCTTAGCAAAACTCCTTGGTGAAACAATCTCTTTTATTATAAAACGTTAAAAACTCTTCACTGAAAAAAAACTAGAGTGCGTTTCAAAGAATAGTGAGCTTTGCCTAGTTATTGGTAGCATTGCGAATTGTTGAAAATGCAAGGAAATACAGATTCTTTATCGACAATTCACAATGCTACCAAAATCATGGTAATTAGCTCACTATTCTTATACAAATGTTTTATTTGCCTCACATGATGATGTAAAGTAGAATGCTTACCTCGGTTGGAAGAAGCTATTACACCCTCGAACTATATTCGCCCTTGCTCGCTTCGCTCGGGTGCACTCGGTCTATTAGCACTCTTTGCGAGCTGCGCTCGCACGGGCACCAAATTGGATCTTGTTCTGTAATAGCTTTCTTACGTCCCTTGTGTAACAATCTACTATTTACTTGGACTTTAATTGCATCGATCGGTTAGTAAACAATAGCTATTTTTAAGTTTACAAACTTAGTTGTAAATGACTTTGGATTTAGTCACTCTCTAGAACTTGAAAGGTAAAATGACGGAAACATTTTTTTTATAATAGAGAATGAGGTCGCTCTTGACCACAATGTAGCACCACAGGGGTGAAATAATAAACAATTTCAGGGTGTGACATAAATCCAAAATTATTCGATCTAACGAGTTTTAAGTAAGTAACACTTACTTTAAGTAAGTAAGTAAGTAACGCGAAAACACGCAACTTTTTTCTTTCAATTTCTTAACTTTGTTACTTTCTCAGTCAAACTTCAAGCTTCGAAGGCCTACAGTAAACCAGTAAGTAAGATAATAGGATTTCCATTTCACAAGTAAGTGTCATCAACCGCGGTAATAACGTAAATTGGATAGCTGTTCTTCAGAGTATGATTCGAAATATTTTTTTCTAGATTATGGGTTTGCTATTTACCACAATCTAGCCCAAGGGCGAAGATGTGGTCGAGGGTATATTCACATGAGCTTTAAAAAGATTCAGGTTATATTTAGAGATCATAATTTTTTTTCTTGATCAATTTTATGGTAACTTGCATCTTTTATTGCATGATAGGGTTTTGTTATAAGTCTCAATCATTTCATAACTTTAAAATATTTGACTTACTTACTACATTCGTGAGGTTTAGGAAAAATCTGTATTTTAACGCTCTGACACTCACCAAAACCAAAAATTAATTTTAAACATACTTGGCTACGAAAACTTCACTAATACCGCACTCAAAAGGCCATGTAACCGATATTGTCGTTGATTAAAGTAGCATCCAATAGTTCTTAAGGCACCCAATATTTAGCAGTGCAGTGCACCCGGACTGGGTGTGTATTCCACTAATCAAGGCGTCTCAAGGTTGATTGAATGATAATGGTAACCATTTTATCCGTTCAAATGACAAAATCCAGAACTATCGAAACCTTGACACATTTGATGACAACCGACCTGATCAGCAGCGCGACCGCCAACTGTACCTGAAGTTGCTAAGTACTATCGCGTTTATAAATTGAGGCATCATCGATACAAAACGCAGAAAACAGGTCGCTTGTGGCACACACACACTTGGACACAAATGACGCTAGTTATCTGTTCTAATAACAAGTGGAGCGCAATTCATAATTTCACGACCCAAACTATAAGGCTAGGTGGCGCAGCGGTAACACCGTCTGCCTGCTGCAGCGAGGCGCGGTTTCTTACCCGACCGTCGCCTGGTTTTCAAACATTTTTATAGTCGTAGACCATACCATCCAAAAATGGAATGCAATGAAGTTAATTAGATTCGTTCAGTTCGGTGTTCATGAGCAACCTGTTTGTTGTTACTGTTCATTAGCAAAGGTGCTCGTCTGTTCTTACCGTATCGGCAGTTTACTGTTATTTCTTTTTTCGAAATGCATACAAAATAAGTTTTTATTGCGCAGGAGAATCATCGTTTTGTTGCGTTCCACGATATAGGATATAATACATCCCAAATTGCTAATGAGACTGGTTTTACTGTGATGTTTACTTAATATTTACAATGCTTTTAAATTTATAATTTATTTTAAGCATCAAACATTAGTTAGTTTTACTATTATAATGCATTTTATTAGAAGTTTATAGTTTTTATTCCCTACTATATTAATCTTGTTATTTTGGTTTTAATGGAGGACCGTGCAACGTTGGAAATGAGGGTAACGTGCAATCTCGGCCGCACAGGGGACGCTCGCGACTTATCAATGAATCACAGTGTAGGCGTACGGTGCAAATGTATGAAGATAATGTATTCATACGGAAGATAATGGAGTTCATCAATTCTAGGTCTTAACATGTTTAAGTAATTAATTTTTTTAATGAGTGGAATGTGTGATATTTATCTACTTATTCCTTATTATTTTGTTATTATGAACTATTTATCTACTGACTTTGTAGACGAATTCTTAAGCTATAACCTTAATAAAACTGTATTTAAGTGTGTTTTAGTGTGAGTGATAGTTTGAAAAATAATAATATGATTTTGTTGGTAAGAAATAAGTATTTGTTTTATTTACTTTAATACTTTATCATTGATACAATAACGTAACATTATTATTATTTATGAAATGTTGTATGTAAAAATAGTTGTTATTGATGTAATAAACAAAAAAGCAACTACAAAAATAAAACTTTTCGGCCGCGATTTGAACCGTAACCCTTCCACCCTGCAAGGATAATGTTTATCCGCTGAACCATATGTAACACTAGTAAGTTCGACGTAATAAAGATACAGTACCTACATGCTCACATTTATCGATCGTTTGATATGACTCAACAGCAGCGGTGACGTATTACTAAAGGTAATACGTCCTACAAAAGCTTCATTGAGGAGACAAGAGATGTCGCTAAGCAAATGATGTTCTTAGCGGAGGCTTGTGTGCGTGAGAAATCGTCTGAACTATGTGCAGAAGAACGTAGTCCCTATTGCAACGCGCTAAGTGGTTTAACTATGCCTCCATTAATGAACCCCACTGTACCTAGCAAATTAACATTCAGTTAGCAATGGCGCCCCCAGTCAAGGTAACTGTCATCAATGTATGAGGTTTAGATAGTTCTAAACGCCACCTGGAAGGACGAAGTGGTGTCTGGTATCATTTCACCCATTGGTTAGTAGAATAGCCGCGCTGTATAATGTGTATTCATTGTCATAGCGGCCTGAAATATTGTTCTCGTCGTCGATGGCGCGCCGCCGTAACAGATCGCCCTAATGAGAAAAGTTGGATAGCCTTCGTGAGCCTTAGAAACAATGCCAACACCCAACAATTTCCTGACACTGGACAATCAATTCAAAAGCTTTCTACACCCAACTTTGTTAAACTTTTCCATAAAAATTCAGAATAAAATCTCGTTCGGTTATTGTTCCAGAATTAGTGGTCGAAGGAGCAGACGGCCTATTTTCCAGCCGTCCAAAGTTTGTTTTAACTTGTCGAGGACAATAGCTAGTATCAAATTGCTTTCGTTCAATTTTACGAAAGCAATTTACGTAATTACTCTATTTAGTCGTTATTGTCGACGAATTTTATTAAACGCTGTGCTATTAAGTTTCATAATTGTGTTCAGTATTTTTTTGATTTTAAACTGAATTTCCAAAAATAAGCTAAAGTCATTTAGCCTTTTTTAATTGTTTTAATTAACTTCGTGACATTAACAGATTTTAAACATATTATAAGACTGGCTTGAGCTCCACGTGAAAGGAATCAATATTTTTTTTACTAGTTTTACAAACTTCATCTCCTGAAAATTTTAAAACGTAACGGATCTGAATAAATTTTTTTGTGTGATAGACGAATTCTGAGAAAAGCGTAGTTTGGGGTTCTTTTCTGTAATTTTCTAAAATTCACATACTCATATTTAGCTTAATCAAGGGAGAAGTTGTCTGAAATAAGTTAACTGATCCTCCGTTTGTTATTAACTAGAGTCCTCCTCTGTAGATAGAGAGGTGGGTATTTTGGCAAACTCTAGCGTCACAGTTCTCTAGACACTAAATTGCCTCACTTGTTGACGGTTGACAGTATTAAACAGAAAATAGAAAGGCAAGCTGTGGACAAGAACAAGTCGGACCATGACAAAAGGTGAAAAGAGTTTGCACGCAAGTCTGGCACGAAAAGTTTGGCACGCAAGTCTGCTAAGCAAGCTTCCTGCGTACGGAGTCCCTGCCAGTTTTTGTAGCTGGATTTCTGACTTCCTGAGTGAACGGTCGATCCGAGTAGTCGTTGATGGCTGCTCCTCTGACCCTATGGCTATTAATGCCGGAGTTCCTCAGGGGTCTGTTCTCTCTGCGACTCTTTTCCTGCTGCACATCAACGACATGCTCTTGCCTGGAGTGGTTGCGTACGCAGATGACAGCACAGTCATGGAGAGATGTTTGTCTAGTGCAAGAGCTGGTGGGGATGAAATTCGAAATGAGAGGGAGGCAATGGTTGAGCGAGTAAACTCAACCTTGGGTCTTGTCTCTCAATGGGGTGACATGAACTTGGTGAGTTTCAACGCCACCAAAACCCAGGCGTGCCTGTTCTCCGCTAAAAGGAGTCATTTCAACTTGACTCCTACTTTCCGGAGTACATCTTTATCTATTACCAATGAGCTAGAACTCCTTGGCATGAAGTTGTCTGCCAACCTCAACTTTGGTACCTCCATCGAGTCTAAGGCTCAGACTGCGGCCAAAAAGCTGGGCATCCTTAACAAGGTTAAGCGATACTTCACGCCGGATCAACTTCTTACCCTTTATAAGGCGCAGGTCCGATCGTGCATGGAGTATTGTAGCCACCTTTGGGATGGTTCGGCCAAATACCAACTAGCCGCTCTGGACTCGGTGGATCGCAGAGCCAGGAGGCTTATTGGTGATAAAAAGCTGGTTAAGGATAAGCTACAAAGCCTAGGTCATAGACGCAAAGTAGCTTGCCTATGTGTTTTTTATAGGATGTACTTCGGAGAGTGTGCTCAGAGGCTCTATCTATCTATCTATCTATGGAGGGGACGTCCGTCAGGCACAGGCGGGTGATCAGTCCACTCATTTGGGACCATTTCACCCAGTTCCCCACAACAGCGCATGAGTTTTACCTCTGCACTGACAGTTCCACCTCTTTGAACCTACCCGAAGCTTTAGCAAACCCGATTATATCCTTTATGTTAAGGTCTTGTATTTGTTCTTCTTTTACCTCATCCATGCCTATTGTCTCCCATCTTACCAGCGCGTACATTGGACACTCAGTCAGGAAATGGAGACTTGTTTCCTCCTTGTCGCATTCTGGGCATGTGGGATTACTTTTTAGGCCCATTATTGCTAGGTGGCTGTTCAAAGGACAGTGTCCCGTGAGCAGACCCACTACAATCCTGATGTCCTTTCTATTTAACTTTAGAAGTTGCTTCGTCTTTCTTTTTTCATATGTCTTTAGGAAGATTTTTGCCTGGCGGCATTGTTTATTGTGCTTCCATCTTAAATTGGCTTCTTCTGTTATGATCTTGCTTATTATTCCTTTACTGATTTTACTTGATATAGGTAGCCTGGGTTCCGGGCCGATGAATGTCTCATCGGCCCCTTTCCTTGCTAGCTCGTCTGCGATCTCATTACCTATATGTCCTTCGTGCCCGGCACCCAGGCAATGGTAACTTTGGTCTTTTTGGCTAAGGCGTTAATAGCCTCCTTACATTCTGTTACTAGGGCCGAGTTAGTTTCGGCTCTGTTTAGTGCCTTCAAAGCAGCCTGGCTATCACTGTATACTATGATGTTCTCTTTGTTTTCAGTGATCATGCTGTCTATGATTCTGACTCCCTCTGTAATAGCCAGCACCTCAGCCTGGAAAACGCTAGCGCATCTTCCCAGGTGCATGGTAACTTGGCCATCTACCTGGTTCATGATGTGTATTCCCAGTCCTGATAGTTTTGTTGTTTCTTTCCTGGAGCCGTCAGTGTAGCACACTATCTTTGGATCTTGTATGTCCAAGCTCCAGCTTTCTCTAGCTCCTATATGGATCCTGTATTTTTTGTCAAAGATTACTTTTTTCCTGATGAGGTCATTATTAGAGAGTATCATTGACAACTTCTCTCCATACTTTCCATCTAATATGGTGTGTCCTTTATCCATGAAGTTCCCTTTCCATTCTAGGCTTGACTTCATCCTATACCATTGCTCCATAGCTCTCTTTTTAACTTCCAAGTCCAGAGGATGCAATCCCAATAATACATCTAAGGTAGCTGATGGAGTGGTTCTCATCGCTCCTGTGATCATTAGGGTTGCAAGTCTTTGTACTTTTGCTAGTTCATTCCTGTTTGCTTGTATGGTGGTTTTATGCTACCAGACAATTGCTCCGTATGTTACTCTTGGAATTATGATTGCTTTGTATATCCACATCATGACATGCGGCTTGGTGCCCCAGGTTTTGCCTACAGCTCTTTTGCATTGCATGAGTGTGATTTTTGCTTTATCGCATTGTTCTTTTATGTGTGTGTTGAATTTAAGAGAGTTATCAATAGTTACTCCAAGGTATCTTATTTCGTTTGATACCTCTAAGCTCAGAGGCTACATGAGCTCATTCCGCCTGCCCCTTTTTTCCATCGGACGTCCAGACGCACTGCGGGGTACCACCCTTATCTTGTCGAGATCCCTCGGATACGTACTGAGCGCTATTCTTCATCTTTTATATTGCGCACTGCCAGGGAGTGGAATTCCCTGCCGGCGTCTGTATTTCCGAGTTCATACAACCCAAATATCTTTAAAGTACGAGTGAATAGGCTTCTTCTGGGTGAGCTCGCTACATCCTTGACCACATCTTTGCCCTAAGCTAGATTGTAGTCAAGAGCGAACCCATTTTTAATAAAAAAAAAGAAGAAAATTTTAGACAGGAAATCGTAACAAATAGCACTGTGGACGCTGAATAGAGAGATGAGTGTGGGTTTTTTTTTATCATTGTCAGGACCGTCTTTTACCTATAAGAGGCCCTGGGCATGAAGGTTTATGGGGCCACTGAGTCTTTAAGAGAAAATTGTAATATAACACTGATGATTCTTGTTTAAGTCAGTGAAAATTTTATTTTAGTATGATTTTAGACCAAGAGTAGAGCATACTCTCAGCGCTTCGCTCTTAACGCTTGCAAAAGATAATAAGTAAAAAGTATTGTAAGACTACAATAAATCAATATAATAATAATCTGTAAAATATATATATTCTTTATTGCACAAACACAGTAGGAAAAAATTTACATTAAAAATAGTGTACAAAGGCGAGCTTATCTTTAGAAGAGATCTCTTCCAGCCAACCTAATCGGTGAGAAATAGTGTACGAGACGGGAAGAGAGAATTGCGCACAACGTAAGAAAAACCAAATAAGAGAAGGGCCTATATTATTAATACTTAAATATAATGAAATAAAAATAATATATATACTAACATATATAATACATATGAACGAATATAATAAATCATACATACATAATATATAATTTGCTCATTACAGTTGGGACAGGTAGTATTCTTAATAATCTAATATGTAGGATTCTTATAATAATCTTCTGAGGACAAGGGGGCCCCGTTAATCGCGGGGCCCTGGGCACTTGCCCAGAGGGCCCAGTGAGAAAGAGGGGCCTAATCATTGTAATAAGTTACCTACTTAAAATTACTTGGCGAAATAGAGGGTTGTTCTCCCCGGTAAAAATTGAACAACTTTCCCCAAGGAACATATGTGATATTCTCAAAAAAAAATTCTGCTGGTACACCATGGGGCGAAATTTTTTTTTCCGACCTATGGTCCTTGTAGAAAGTTCTTTAGTTTCGTGGGCTGACACATATTCTTAATTTCCACTAACTAATTTAAAGTCACCCAGTATAAAGGCAGCAACACTTCTACAACTTTTATTTTTCTTAATCTTAAATTGATACACTCAAATTAAAAACAATCAGTAACTGAGATTGATTTTACTTCACTATTTTAGTTTACTAAGCCACCCTCGATCGATCTTGGCGCAGATAACACTGACCACATTGCCACGCTGGATAGATTGCTATAGTCAGCCTTTGCACTAACAACGTTTAAGCGAGAAAAGGAATTATAATATTGCAATTTTATGTTTAGATATATTATATATATATATATATTATGTCAGTGATGTCCATTCAGATTTTCTTACACTTTGTCTTGTGTAACGTATGCTCACGTACAAAAAGGAATAAATACATAAGGTACATACAAGCCACGTGCTACCGCCATCCTCTCCTAGCTTATTATACATGTTTAGTTGTTTACGACAGACTTCAAGGATAAGTGACTTCATGTACGAAACAGCAACCACACAGTCTAAGGCATCTTATTATAACGCACTATGAAGCAGTGTTGCAATGGAAAATGAGTTTGACTTATCAGGTGTTTCTTGTTCCCTGCTTCTGATACTTCAACAGTTAAAGAATTTACGCTTGTAACAGCGGGATGGAGTCCCGGGCATAAAGCTAGTACATTATAAAAATTACGACTAACTGCTGTTCCGTTACGAATATTTATCAACAATAAAAGATTTGGAAAAATTCCGCGTCTTTTCATTTTATATCTTTACTTTTGGTCAACAAAAACAGGAAAGGTGACCGCCGCCCCGAAATATAATTCAAGTTGTCAGGTCTCGCCTCAGAGACTGTCCCTCGTCACTGAAAGCGTGTCATTTCGTTGCCGTGCATTTTTTCTGACTCACTGGATTACGTACTGTCACAAAATATATATTTTTAGCCGTGATTTAGGTGGAGCTCGATAAATTTTATTCGGAACATACCGGAACAACGAATAAATCCATTCATTTTGTTACTGTTTTACAGTTTAGAAAAATACACTCTGTTTTTACAGCATAGATGCAGACCTATGCAAATAAAAGTTGAGATATTTTTATGTTTGGTTGTTTTTTTTTTTTGTTTTTATCTATTGTGCTCTACTGCTCTATGTTTTTAACTATTGTAAGTAGGTATGGTAAGTAGAATTGAGCGCCATAGGCAAACGTACTTAGACAAAATTTGTGATGTACTGAGAAAAGGCGGTATTAGGAGTACCCTAATCCGACAAATACCTATCTATCAATCGAATTGTGAATGTAAAGGAAGCAAAAGAGGTGTATTTGGATCGTACCAGGTATGGTATCTGCTTACCCCAATTGGGACAAAGGCGTGAGATTATGTATGTATGTGTACTGTATGGTAACGATTTTGAGCTTTTTTTGCTGGGAAGGTATCTAAAAGATAAGGACAAAAAAACAAAAAAGAAAAGAAACTCTTGACTTAATGTGTTTAATGTGTTACACAGGTATTTCGTATTTAGTCTCTTTGATTTCGTAACACAATTGATACATTTTTGGGGTTGGGGTTTTGTTGGATTGCCTTTGGATTTTCTGTCAAAGACGATTTGCTTATATATTTTGTAGTTTGAGGAATACCTGACATTAGTTTTGATTCACTTTTCACCAAATTATGATTGGTGTAGTCAATTAAAATTATAAAAAGAAACAAAACTAAAGTTTTTGCAAAGTCTTTCATTGAAACACTTCAACTTTTTAGCAATATAATCTTAATATTTTTATTATAAGATGGGTTAACTCTTGACCTCAATCTTGACCATAAGGTCAAAGATGAGATCGACGATGGAGCGAGTTAACCCAGAAAATACCTATAAAGGCACTGGTACTCCCACGCACCGACGGAACACAGCAAGCTGTTTGGCGTCGGACTTCGGTAGGAGGGTGGTCGCGAACCAGACGGCCCTTTACACAGCCTACCACACCGCATGCGACCATAGGACGATACCTCAGATTCAGAAAAAAATGAAGTGTCGTTGCCTGTAATGGTTTACTAGGAGGCAGGTCTCATTTGTGTTTCCTTAGTCGCCTCTTACGACACCCACGGAAAGAGATGGGGTGGTGTTATCCCCAACTGATCACCACACGGATAGAATTTATATAATTAGAATTATTTAGAATTAGATAGGATTGAATTTAAAGTCAATCAGCGGTAGTTGTCGGCATTACTAACCACGATAAGTCCATCTTTTGCAGAAGTTGACATGAAAATCATGCTATTCGATGAAATATTGGCTTCAAACTTTAATCAATCAATACCAATATCTTATTTGCCAGGTAAAATTGGATTTAAGCATTTAATGCTAAACGTACTTAAGATGATTCGAAAAATGAAAATTATTTTGCAAATCTATCTTAGTTTTAAATCTTTTAATAGTAAAAGTCGAGCTTCTCAGAGTTATAAGAGTTTGTCAAGCTTGGTTAGTTGGTTTATATGTAAAACTAGCTGATGCCAGCAACTTCGTTTACGTGTTTTTTTTTTGTACAGAGTACACAGATTGAAAACATCTTATCTTACGTGATTTAGATTTTTACATACAAAAGTCCCGTTCCCGTGGGAATTTTGCAATATCCTATTGCAACTAAGCATTAAGTTTACTAAGGTACCTGCATGCCAAATTTCAAGCGTCTAACTTAAACGGTTTAGATTTTTCATACAAAAGGATTTTTCCGCTAATTCCCGTTCTAGTGGGAATTCTTAGTGCACCTCTACGGTACCTAAGCTACGTCCCTTCCAAATTTCAAGTGCCTACGTTTAGCCGTTTAGGCTGTGCGTTGATATGTCAGTCAGTCAGTCAGTCAGTTTCTCCTTTTATATATTTAGATAAAAGATTATCTACATGCTTTGCTATTTTTGTTGAATGTGATTTTTCTTTGTTATCTATTTATTGTAAATTTATTATTATTGATCAAGCATTATCTAATTTTAAGTTTGTATATGTCCAACACAATTGTAATTGTTATGGAATAAACTACTACTACTACTGCTTAGCAACTTTTTCTTATTTATTTAAGCTTGTTACAAAAATATATAAAAGTGTACATTTAATTCCATATGTTAACACGCATAATCCAACAAATCCTAAAATCGAAATTAAAATATTCAAATTAGGAAATTAATGAGTCGTTATCCGGAAAATGTTTCATGGGGTTAAATTTGAATAAATGAATTTAGCATTAAAACGGAAGATTATGCGGTATTAAAATTAACATCGGGGAGTTGCAAACCGTTAGAAATAATCTTTGACGTGAATTGTACGATTTACATTTTTCAAACCAAGCTATTAGCATAGATAGGAAATTTTATGCTGGTAATTTATATATGTATAGTCTCCTTTGTCATAATACTCAGATCAGAAGATACTTCCACGGTGGACTGGGAAAGAAACAAACAGAATGTGCCAGCTGCCAACTTTTCCCAGGCACACTGCAGGAGGCAGTAAACGGACGCGAGGGCATATCTGTATCGTGGGTTAAACGCTGCAACCTATCACCACTATGCTCATATTTCATTTAATAACCCTCAAACCGGTTTTTTCAAGTGATTCTAGAACCACATGATGATCTGTCTACCCCGTCGGGGATTATAGACGTGAGTGTATACCTAGGTGCAATAATATCGGTTGTACTTAACGTAAATCAAGAAAAATCTTTGTGCTCCGTACATTAAAGGGGTCATATTAGTCACTAGAGGACGTCGGGAACTAGGTTCCCTTGGGAATTTTGAATAACTGCATCGTAAGCTGAGCCACCTAGACAACTCATTATTGTATCTATACTCATTTTTTTTATTTATCAACTTTAGCGTCGAGTGGTGCTAGGAGCGTCGGTGGGTCGGACTCGTAAACAAAAGGTACCGAGATCGATCCCCAGTGCCGCCATGTACCAATGACTCGATTTCTGAGTTATGTACATTAGTTGCGCACTAACCGATGCTCTTACGGTGAGGGAAAACATTCTGAGGAAACCTGCACATTCAGGGACAACCATGATCCAGTCCGGTCAGGTTCCCCTGTTAATAGGGTCACGGAGGTCAGATGGCAGTCACTCTACTGTAATGATTTGACCTGCCAAACCCTGAATCATGGTCAAGCGTACGCCGAATGATAAACGGGACTAAGCGCTAGGAAGAAGAAGACGCGTCTTGTGGTGCTCAAATACATGTGTGACGTAAGTGTATGAAAACAAATATATGTATGTATATAGATGAAAATATGTAGGGAATGTATAAAAACAGCCTTTAATCTCAATAATAAGAAATAACGTCTTTCCCAATAAATATTTCTAAACATCTACCACGCGGGCAAGCGTTTTTAAAAATACATGCATCAATATAAACATATAATGTTTGGCAATATAATTTAGTAGAATAAAATAGAAATACCATCTAATCTGTGCGTCGTGTCCTCGTTAAGAAATGAGGGTTGCGTCTGACCACTTCATTCCGTTTGACATGATTAATGGCCGGATAGCACGCCACAACTATAATTAGATACTAACAAATTATTATTAAATAATTCCCTGTCTTACCTGGCGATCGCTCTTATTCGGCAATATGTGTTCGGAGAAACTGTGATTCATGGTGCGAAACATTTAACTTATTTTTCTATGTCTATGTGCGAAACACTCGTAACGTCATTTCGTCTCCCATTGGTCCTTTTTATAATTCGGACGGCACGGCACGGCATTTCAAAATTTGAATTACCATTGCCCCCTATGTTCTCAGCTTCTAGTATTATTATTACAGGAGGCAAAGGTAATACAATTTTGACGTGCCGTTTTCGAATTATAAAAAGGCCCATTGACGAGAAACTCTATGGTATCGCAAATCTTTAATCGTAGATTTTGCATAAGAAAGGTAATCGTCGTAAGATGGTCAAATGAAATCGTTCTAGGTGACTGACCATGATCATAAATAGTCATAATTTAGAGTAGCGTAAAAATCTTAAGTCCTTTTTTAGAGTGCACCATGCAATTAAAAGATTGATTATAGTTACGATAAGTTACAATATTATAACTTTTATTAGTTACAAAAACAAGTTGGAAGTGATCCAGATTAAATATTCCAGACTATACCTATTATGATTTTGGGCGTTTGCTTTATTATAATCATAACAACCGATGAGATCATTTACTCGAGAGAAAATTATTTTGATTACATTATAACCTAATTACCAAAAATATGAAGTGGTAAATTAATCTTTTGACGTCATAACTTAAGACATCGCAAGGATAGATGTTCTATTATAGTGGTTTTATTTAAATGAGAACAATGAATCTCAGATACAAGGAAGCGGTTTGTGTCTCCCGTTGGTCGTATAATGCAGCAGTAAATAAAACGCTCCGCTCAGTGTCCATAAAATAAACTCGAGCCCAGAACAAAGTTATAATACCAATTACTAAGAGAGTGACGTCTACTTAAACCGGACTTAAGTTTAGTCTGTGTATACGGCGGATTACGAGCGCCAACTGTAAATTACGTAGAAAATACTGCTGAGCGTTTAAAGTGGTCGGTTTGCCACAACAATCCGCATTCTTAAAATTATGGCGTTACAAGTGTACCAAGTACCTACAGTTGGGGTAGTGAAATGCCTTTGTTTTGTTAATTACTGAGCACGAGGCCCGCTCCGCACCTGGCCTCACCACACAGAAGTAAGCTGCGCGACTAAATTTCCTCCGCTTAAAATTAAAAGATACACTTCTGACCAATAGTTACTAGGAAAACAATTTCACGTGCACTTGCATCGTTTTGAATTCGGAATGAGTTCATTTAGTATTACGCTAAGCTGAATTGAAATTTAGCGCAGCGATGTGAATTCACTTTTGTTAGTGGGTTATTTAATTCTAGCAGTATTTTGTTTACTCGCTTGTAAAATGACTTAATGCACAATTGTTTAAAGAGAAAGTTAAAATCAACTGTTACAAACTTATAAGCTTAATAAAATGTAAGTTATAACAGCATTGTAAAGCTGGCATCTACAAAGATGACAGACATTTACAACGTTATAAACAAGTTTTAGATTTACAATTTACATACTACATAGAGTATGAGCAGAAATATTCATAGATTGAAATACCTTTGTTACATGCTTAATTGTTTAATATGCTTTTAAATTCATCAAGTGTAACTAATAACTTGATGAATATTTTTGAGACAAAACTTCATGGAAAGATCAATTTAAAGTAATAAATAAGAAATATTTATTTTAAAAAAAGCAACCCTCGAGTTTCGTGTTTGTTCTGCTTGGGTGATGACTGGAGCTTTGCACACAGACCGAGTTAAAACAAAAAATGTTATTGACGGGTTTTAAGCAGTACTGTATGTTCAATTAGAGAAAAATATGTTTAATTTGAAAGCAAAATTGTATGAGTCACTAACAAAGGAAAGTATAAAACTATAAACATTTTTGTACCAACTAACATAGATACCTCTATTCGTGGATAATGTCTTTGTTTAGAAAACGAGGCGTACAATAGAACTACTTAGTCTTGATATGCGAAGTTGCGTTGCTTCCGGTGTTTGTCTTAGTAGTTCAGGACCCACAGTACACATGCGCAGATAATAGTAAAGTAGCTTGCTGATGAAATGATACCTACTAAATATCTTAGACGTACTAACGAAAGACTTTGATAAAGGAATGACAGACATCATTGGCTACGGAAACTGTGCATGTTATCTGGGGGCACGGCAGTGCCCCCACCAAGTCGAGCAAAAAAGCGTCACGGCCGTACCATCCTTTTCTCGAAGCAATTCAGACCATTTTCGACCCCCTGTAACTTCGTTGTGGATAAAACTAGAAGAATGAAATTTTCAGTAACCATGCAGGCATTTAAAGACACGGTATATTTCAAATTTCATTCAATTTGAACCAGTATTTTAAGAATTATAACGGGTCAAATTTCTTGATTTTGTCACTCACTGACTCACCGATCATCAAAATTCTAAGGCACTTCTAGCAGACCTAGAAGCTTCAAATATGGAATATAAGTAGTGTTTGGTATATGAATCAAGGAAAAACTAAAAAATCTAGAAAAGACCGCAAAGAAAATTAAGCCCATACAGCCAAGTCTTCAGTTAAATTTTTCAATATTGGCTTTATTCGTAACGATGTTTTACGGCAGTTATTATTATTGCGTGCGATGCCGCGGGTTTAAGCTAGTCCCATATAAATATAGGCGTATGGTAGTGCCCCTGCCAAATCGAGCAAAAAATGGGTATTCCCGTCATGAAAACACGTGTAAATTAAATTATTTAATGCAAAAAACGTACCTACGTGCGTATTCGTACTTATTACGAGTGCGTAAGGTTGTAAATTAATTATTATACCACGCGCTGCGATGCTAGCGAGTGAGCGCGGGCCGTTACTACGCGCTGCGCGGTGCTAGCGCGAGGGCGCGGGGCGGGGACAGTGGCGGGGCGCGCGGAAAGGTGAATGTCGCCGAGCGAGCAGCAGCCGCGCTCATACGCGCGAGAGACCCAATGCTGTTCGGATGTGCCCAGAATTCTTACCCATAAGTTTTCGATTTTCATTGAAAATTTCGATTGCTTTATTAGTTTGACGACTAAAGGCTACTCTCATTGGTTTACTGATATTATTTGCTTACAATTTGGACGTTGTTCGGATAAATAATTTAAATTAAATATTGATACTTTAAGTACCTAAGTATTTATAAATTTCTTATTACCTAATCGTATTTCTGCATAAAAATAACTTTGCAATCTAACTTGTAGGTAGTCGCAATGGATTCAGTAACACTGTATGTGAATGATCAGCCTTTTCCACACTGGGTTGTTTCTATACCTGGTGATGGTTCGTGTTTATTTCATTCTTTGTCATTCTCTATGTATGGGAATATTGAGTCGTCGTATGATATTAGACTTGCTATAATCGAGTATGTGGTAGTGCATTGGAATGAGTTACAAAACCTAAACCTAATTTTCTTTATATACAATAAGTAGAAGGTACCGAAAAGGAAAAAAGTAGAACTGTCTACAAAATACAAAAAGAAATGAGATCCCATCAAAAACAATACTTGTCAAAAAAACCAAGTCTCGCAACTCAGTTGTTCTGCGGTAAAAAGTTGTGAGATCCATGTAATACCAAGTCGGTTATTAATTTATTCAGTCTCTACTTAAGCGACTTTCTGTCTTAATACGTCCAGTCTCTAAGACCACGATCGTGGTCCATAACAATTGAAAATCAATTGTGTCTGGAATCTCCGTACTCGAAGCATTAAGTTATTACGTAATAATTAACAGCATCTTATAGTGACGCATATCAATATTAAAATTCTTTAATGTTTTATATAAATATATTGAGACTTGGCCATCGCCTGAAAACACGTGTAAATTCAATCGCCTGAAAACACATGTAAATTCAGTTATTTAGTGCGATGGCCAAGTCTCGATATATTTATATAAAACATTAAAGAATTTTAATATTGATATGCGTCACTATAAGATGCTGTTAATTATTACGTAACAAATTAATGCTTCGAGTACGGAGATTCCAGACACAATTGATTTTCAATTGTTATGGACCACGATCGTGGTCTTAGAGACTGGACGTATTAAGACAGAAAGTCGCTTAAGTAGAGACTGAATAAATTAATAACCGACTTGGTATTACATGGATCTCACAACTTTTTACCGCAGAACAACTGAGTTGCGAGACTTGGTTTTTTTGACAAGTATTGTTTTTGATGGGATCCATACTATACTTTAAACTATATATACTATATTACTATATTATATGTATACCATATAATATTATAAATGTGAAAGTAACTCTGTCTGTCTGTCCGTCTTTCACGCCTAAACTACTGAACCAATTTTGATGAAATTTGTACAGAGATAGATTAGAGCCTGGGAAAGGACATAGGCTACATTTAATCCCACAGTTGGGCACGATATAACCTGTAGTCCACGCGGGCGGAGCCGTGGGCGGAAAGCTAGTAAGTAATAAGATAACATTGTTTCAAACCAAAAATAAAGATATAAAAAACATGAAGTGCGCTATCATTTGAGAAAAGATATTTTTCATAGGGACCTTACGAAACGAATTATTTGTACTCATGGCAAAATCGGTTTCATCAAACAAGTATCCACTGAAGTTGTTTACTCGTTGATAAAATATTTAAATTAGAACGAATAGTTAATTTGGGGCACTACTGTGTATTCAAAGAAGTTTTAAGTTTAGTTTAAACTTATGCAGAAAATGAATTAAACCAAAAAGCTTACAGACACTAAGCTGAAGAAAATCTCTGTACGGCAACCTCGCACCCTACTACGAGCAACGCGTGCGCTATCACTCAAACCCTCGTAGCGCGAAGGACGACGCGCCAAGGGCTCACCCTCAGTACGTCGTAGTACTCTTGTGGTACATAGAACGACACTCACCACCCCTCACCGCGCTAGACCTTAATCAACTACGCACTTAAAAGCCGAGGGAAAAATTACCAAGTCTGGCTTTGTGCTTTATCTGTTTTGTAAAAGGAATGCTTGCTGGACCAAAGGCTTCGAAGATTTAGTTAGTTAAATAAAGAAATGGTACTCAACTTACCCTGATTGTTTTCTCAGATACCCTTGTTAGTACAAAGCTAAAGTTTACGTAAGAAAATTAAAAGGAAAACTATCACAGCTAAAGTTAGATTTTCAAGTTAAGAGTTATGGTCGATCAATGATAAAATGTAATTTTTAAACCACAGCCCGACACGGTTTTTTGTCGGTTTTAAATACCAACAATTATTTTAAAGAATTCAATAATTTGGGAGCGCTGTGTTAATCATTATACGATATTAATTAGGTCCGATTCCTGTAGAGAATAGAGATTTGATTTGGTTGTAAATAAACAGAAATATCCCGTCATTACAGAGTGAGCTTATCATGCTTGAGTCTAATTAAGCATACTCATTTGTCTATGTGGCCTATAAAACACAGATCGCTGCCACACTTTCTGAAGTTACTTTATATCTCTTAGTACAAAAAGCAAAATAGGTACTTTATTTGTAAAACTTGCTAGTACTTTCTATCTACCAAGGTATAAAAAGTAGAAAACATTACCTTTAATATTTTCAGAGGATTGGCATTTTTGGGATAGTTCCCTGATCCATGTAATTACGTTTAGATACCCCTCCAAAAAACAGGAAATCTAGGTAGGTATCCCCAAAAAAGAAAAAAATTTGATCGATGTTTTTCTTCCCATCCATGCAATTGCACAGAGACATGAGTCGCGGTCAACTAAGTATATAAATAAAAGTAATCTTTCGATAGATAAGTAGAATAGCAAATAATTTATCTGCGAAACAAAAGTAATTACAATCGGGGCAACAATACCCCTGGGGCAACTATCTTGGTTTTACCCTATTCTATTTGTTCTCCTCAACTTCCATCGATTTTATTTTCAAAGCAGAAATAAACGTAAGGATTCGTAAGCAGAAAAATGTAACCAAGTAAAATTTTACATTCATCAAAAAAACCAAAAATATATTAAACATTTTCTCTTTTCAGTATAAATTGGACTGAAACGTTCGAGTTCACGTTGAGAATCGATTTTCAATCCGTTTCATCGTGGATAAAAGTTAGAGAAGCATGATGAAGAAAAATGTCAAGCACACTCGTCGCTTTGACTCACCCGGGTCGCGGTTCAAGGGTTGCTAAAATGCTCCTTCTCTGATCTTTTGAATAGGTAACAATGTTATTTATTAAACAAATTAGGGCAGCGAGTGTTATGCAAGCTTTAGAAACGCCGCCATTGATCATAGAAATCTTATGTTACACCTAAGCAAGTAAGATTCTGCTTAGTTACCACATAATTTCTTTGTTAAAAAAATGTTTCCTGGGCAAATTCTTGCCCCTGTAGCAAAAGAAAAAACCACATTTAGATCATTGATACAAAGATTTGTCGCGTTTACATAATATACATTTAAGAAAAATACTTATGAATCAGACATAAATCGATCTAATAAAATATTGATTTTTACTGCTTGTTTAACAAACAACCCAGACTGATTTATTTTTATTCCAATAATCCAGAATCTCAAGTGAGAACAAACCTCAACTCGACATCTGCGTAAGCAAATTTTACGAACGCTAACAAAGGAGCAAAGAATTGAATCACTTCATAAGGTGCTCCTTGTTAAGTTAAAATATTCAGAAATATTTGATTTGATAATGAAATCTGCTCGACTTGGAGCGCGTTTTAATGGTAATTCAATTTGAACATCCGAGGAGAACACAGAAATCAGAAGGGTTTGATTTATTTCTGTGCACTTTGACGATTCTTAAGTTTTTCAATGCTTTTAAGTCGCTCTATCATGGGTCTCTTGGGACCCATACAAAGACAGAAACATAACTCAATATAGATCAGATTTGCTTCATACAAAAATAGTTACCTCGACCAGGAATCAAACCTGGAACCGCCAATTCAAAGGCAACTTCCGTACAACTGAAACTTTTGGTGTGCTGTATAACTGCTCTATTTGCTGCAATACAGCTACAATAGCTTAGTATAAAAATCATAGGAATAGCTAAGGTCCTGCGCGTAAGTTTATTTTAAAAGATCTGGTTAAACTGCAATAAACATGAGAGCCTTATGAATGCAGTAAATGAGTTACTAATTTCTGCAAAAAACTTTCCAATATCTTCCAAGTACCGTTCTTATTATTTTTCTCTGATTTATTTTACACCAAATCAGTGGAAAGGCGTCCCTCGCCAAGAGAACTTCAATGCAAAGAAAACCATTTCACAAATTGCAGAGTCAACCAATACGCAGTATTTTTTGCGCGAAAAGCACAAATCGGTGGCTTTCAGTAAGTAAGCGGTCTTTCTCGGTTTCCACTGAAAATATGCGAAGTCACCAAAATTTTTTTTTGTAGCATTAGAGAGCAAACCTTCAGAGTCGTAGAAATAAATACCTAACATCGTACTAGGTGACTTAAATTAAGGATCTGAATCAGCCCACAAAACAAAGCAACTTTCTCCAAGGAACATATTTAGAAATATGGGGTCCATACAACTTATGAGATCGGGAGGTTTGTCTTTGTATGAGGAAGTTGTTTTTTTGGAAAAATTGTAAAACTCCATGGGGAAAATGAGCTCTTAAAGTTTCACTAAACAATTTAAAGCTACCCCACAGAAGTAATATCTCATAGTAGGGGTCTGTTATTGGATTATGTTGAGTAAAGTATTAACGTTAATTAGATAAGTAAAATAGCTGAAGACCTAAGATAAATAAAAAATAAAATAAAAATAAATATGAATTTATTATTAAACTTGAGTACCTACCTCTTAATTTGAAAATCTATTATTACAAAATTTCTTAAAAATGAGTGTGAAATCTTCCCCCATCCGTCTAGATACTTGCGGCCACAGATCAGAAGAAGTGCTTGCGGCTCTATTCGCTTTTTGTAGTAGAAGCATGATGTTGCATATCACTATTGCCAAATTGAGGGTTATCACATGAAACTGAAGTACATAAACTTTCCAGGCTTTCCCTCATTCACTCCCTTTTCAGCAATGAAAATCTTTCCACCTTTTAAAAAATACCAAAAATCTTGATAACTCGTCTACCTTCTTCCTGAGTAACCACCTATTCATCTTACTTCTCTGTATAAACTTGAATATAAAATTAAAAACTTATCACATTTTTTAAAGAAATGTGAGTACCAAATGAAAATAAAACGAAGAACTTTAAGCTCATTTTCTCGGTAAAGCAAGTTTGTCTTCCTTTAAACAACACCAGCAGAGAATGATGTGGCGTGTTTAAAGTAAAATAAAATATCCTTTTCATAGTCCTTTACTAAGAAGGATAATATTAACTTATTAACTTAATTGAAACTCATACATATACTATTTTGACCTTCCATTTACGAAATTAATTAAATTGGGGGGCCACTACAGATGGTGGAGCTGATCACAATTTATTAGCGTACATTGCTTTTTGCTCAAAATCATTTTGAATGATGGTGTATTTTTTAAATTCTATTTTCTGATAAGCTTCATCCTCATAAATTTTAATATTTACAGAGAGCATATTTGTACAGATCAAAATTCACAATCATTGATTACCTTTTAAAATTTATTTTATAAATAAGTAATACGCCAGGAATTCTGAAATGTAACTAATTAAATACTTTGTAGTTTTCATATATTTCAGCTCTAGAAGGGCCGATATATCCTAAATCCCAAAATATTTCAATAAAATAGAACAGTTGTTTCGGTCTCTAAGTGGTGATAAACAACGATTTGGAATAAATTCCGAACTGGGCTGGGATTTTCGCCAGCAGTGCCTTTAGGCGACATCCACTATCGCTTATCGCACTTTCTTGTACCATTACACACATTATCGTGGATTTCTGGCACAGAAACTTTGCTTTCTTTGACTTTAGTGCTTGTTCGATAGTATCAAAGTACTCTTATAAACAAAGGACTAGATTAATCTCAAATATTCGAGAAAATTTAAACATAAATTCTCATTTTAATTGAAGACTTTTACACAATTTAATTTAAATTAAAAATATTTGTTTAAATTAAAAATATTTGTTTCAATTTTTAGACTCAAAATCCATACTTCCTTGAGGGGCTCCCAGTATAGCTAACATTGAATTTTGTAGTATCTAGGTCCTGATTCTCGTTCAATCACGTACGGAATATGCAGAACGACATCGAGACATGACAAAATTATCTGACGCGTATGTCAGCCCAGCAAAAGGCATGTTAAATGCTTGCATTTGGAGAACCTCGCCAGAGAAATCCCTCGGAAATTAAAAAAACTAATAATTTAATGTAACACTTCGACCAAAATTAAAGCACCAAAAGCGCTTTCCAGCTATTTCTACTCCATTAAATTACATTGAATGCCTCGAGCGCTTCACACAGACTTGTTTATCGATATAATCCTGGAAACCCGGAACTTCCCGCCACTAATTTTTCTCTAAACTTTTCGTATCCCATTTCTAATTTCTATTTTTGCTACTTTGAATATAACACCTATCAATTGGTGTAAAGAATTGTTATGCTTTTGACATTATGTTTCTTCTTCTAAGCCCTTTGTCAGAGGTTTGTTCCAATGATTGAAGCATATTGTAGTGTGATACACAAAGTCGGTTCTAGTTAAATTTCTCGCGATACATTCACATTCACACTCTCAAGTCTATAATCTCTATTGGAATAGGCAGAACGTCAGTGGTTCTAGAATATATCTGTACAAACATGTGAGGTTACCAGCCTTTTTCTCACGACAACAAACCCCTCGTCTCAATTACTGATGCCTGGAAAGAGTAGCACATTCTATGTTTTTCATGGAAGGATTACTCATAGTGTTATTTGATTATTTACGATACAAGATCTATCTAATTTGTGTATCATTTTAATCAAAAGTTTTGATTTTAACAGTATGTAGGTACCAAAATTAGTACACGACTTCGTATTAAAAATTAAAGGTATTTCTTGATAAAAATGCTCGAATAGTTCCTCAGAAATGTTCCAAGTATCTTCTGGCTGCGAAGAACTTGTTTATCGTCTTAATCCCGAAATCCCGGGATTCCACTCACTACCCCCCACTAATTGACCGCTTACTCTATTGTCTGTTAACCTCTCTCGGTAAAAAGTTAATCTGCGAGAGACAGAGTGGAAGAAACCAGTTAAAGCGATAAGGTGGCCCATTTTGCACCTTTAAGCTAGTTTTTTCATTTTTTTATTAAGAATATATCTTCGATTTTATTGTCTATTGTATTAAATGGCTTAGACCTTTTATTTTTGATTTGTAAGTGACTTAATTTTTTCTTAACCTGCGCAGACTTCCCGCAGCTGGGAAAAGGTTTCCGCCGCATCCCGATACTCAGTTTTTACCGGACTGCGCGACGCAAGGGAGGGTAATGTGTTTATCAGCCTATGTATGTATGTATGTATGTGGGTTTGTATCTTTGTGACACTATTTAGACCAAACGCGTGGGCCGATTTTGATAAATGATACGTCGTTGGATTTGTCATGGCGGCGCAAAGGTCATTAAAAGTATAAAAATTGGGAAAAATCAAAATGGCCGTTTTTGGACACCATAATGTGAAAAAGAAAAAAAATTAAATCGACAAACTATATCAATTGGGGTATCGTTAAATAGGTATTTAAAAATCATTTATAGATTTTCCATATCTTTTTTCAATTAATTTTTTTAAGAATAATTACTACTCTAATAATTTTTTTATTATTTTGGGAATAGTTCCTGCCTAAACTACTGAACTGATTTAGAAAGCAGGTGATGTGTAGATGTGTTTTCATATGTCAATTTTTAATACCCCTCCAAAATGGATTCATAAAAATACATAAAACGGAGTAAAACTTTTTCGCCTTTGTACACTATTTTTTATGTGAAATTTTTTCTACTGTGTTTGTGCAATAAAGAATATATAAAACGTCGTCGAAATTACAATTTGTCCTCTAAAATGTGATAGGGGTCAAATCCAGCTTGCCTCTACATCTTAAAATAATTGCTATGGTATCCCCTAAGCATGGTAAAAAAATCACGCTTTTATCACAATGAGAAAAAACCACCACACAGTGGAAGCCACCGACCGATAGAAGACTACGCGGCAGACCGAGACGACGATGGCGAGACGAGCTGGAAGCTTATTCCCTAACTGCGATAGAGATAATGATAGTGATTGCGATAATTCAATGTGATAGTGATACTGAATGCAATAGCAAAAGTGGATGTTGAAAATGAATGATATTTTACCACTGAATGATATAGGTATGACAGGTTTTCATTGGCTGATAAATTGCCAAACTACCAAATTCTTTCGTGTCTGTAACTAATTTAATATATTTGTCTCTTGTATATTCCTCTCGCTTTCTCGTTCATTTAGTACTTCCTGTCTGAAGTTTGCGATTTTCAATACATTCATTCTACACGGTGATTAACTAAATGACATGTACAGTAAAAATAAGTTAAAGAGAGATGGGGTTGTAACTAAAGTGAATTAAAGTGAGACAGACCTGAAAACAAGCTTTGTAACCAATATTATCATCTTCTTTTCATGATCCCATCTTTTAAACTTTTAGATAAAAAAATCTTCACATTTGAATTAGGTTCAGTACATACCTAGATATGTTATAAGTAATTCGTTAAATACTAAAACGTTAAAAGAGGATATTGCTCTGTATACCTGAGGTCAATAACTAAATATTGATGGCAATAATTACTTAAATGCTAGACTATAATTACGAGAAACTTATATTATGCCAGCTGCCAACTCTTTTCTGGGATACTTTAAAAGCCAGTTAGTGGGTTTTGCTGTGGCTGAAAAACTGACAACCTATTAAAAACAATATTCATGTTCTATCTTATATTATGACCGTCAGAATGTAGGTTAGGTATGTAATTGTTTTACAACCATTATGATGTTCTGCTTACTCCGTCAGGGATTTAGGCTTCAGTGTATATATGTTTCAATAAAATTTTACTGAAACTCAGAGCCAAAATGAGTTATCTAGCCATCCGAAACGTAGTAAATTTATGTTTTTCTGTCCATTAATTTCACTAAACCATTCATTAGTCAAAATAATACAAAATAAAGACAAATAGCATAGCACTATTTGCTTGTGTTGTGTAATGGTGCAGGCGCATGTAGCGTTCCACATGAGACTGCGACCTTTGCCTCGGTACCAATGTGGTACTACCGGGCCTATTGCCGTGTTTCGGGAACATTTTTCCAAGATCAGTAATAAGTTACTAACTTGCTCCTCCCAGGTCTCTCATCTTTAAAAGAACTCGTCATTCTACAAAACTTCAATAACAAAACCTGGGTCTTCTTCTTCCTCCTATTACTGTAATTGGATTGTAGAGATTACGTAATAAATAATAAAAATTGATTATTATTATTTTCTTTTTCGTGTTTTACTGCCAAATCAAATGGATCCCTTTGAGTACAGAACTCTAAAACACATAAAACTTTTTTTATTTTTCTATGAAAGAGGTGTCTATTGTTCATTTTATCTTTTTACTATAATTACTCTATGTTTATCAAAAGTGTCAAAATTTGTCAACGTCAGTCCACGTAGAAGTAAGTATTTTATTTGTAAATATGATATTTAAATGGTAATGTTATAGTCCCGTAAATAACAGGTTTTTTTACATTAGTAGTACGATAATACATCTATGTTATACCTACAACAGAAAGCAAAAAAAAAAATATTGCAAAAAAACTATTTTGTAAAGAATGGCAAACGTGCGCAGGGTTTTGAAACCACAACTTCAGGCACAAGCCACTCAATATCGTTTAAATATCAAGCTCTTCTTATATATACAATTTCTTATATATAAAATTGGACGTCCTGATTCACTGACTCATCAACACCCAGCCCAAACCCTCAGACCTAGAAGACTAAAATTTAGCAGAAAGGTGTCTTTTGTACAGGTTGTAAGTACTAAGAAAGGATTTTTCGAAATTCAACCCCTGGGGTGGTGAAATGGGGGTTCAGAGTTTGTATGGAGAAAACAATTTTTTTGGACATTTTAACTCGAAACTTCGTCAAGATTAACCTTAAGGCAAATAAAGGGACGAGTGTTTCCGGATTTTTCGAAAATCAAGGTGTCAAGAATGAAATGGGTGACTAAAATAGTTCTTTGCGCGAGAGCGTAGCCGCGGGTAAAAGCTAGTCTATTATATTTACAACATCAAAGGTGTTTTGCATAATTTTCATTAATAAATCTGTTTGCAGGGTAATTGATAGAAAATGACGTCTACACTCTAACTTCATCCACACAAAACCACGAAAATGCGAAGTTACAAATTCAAGATCAAACGTTTGTTAATACCTCAAGTATGTATCTTATATATACGAGGAACGACAGACAGTGGGCCAAGGCAGTCTCGAATGGTGGTCAATGGGAGCAACAAGGCCAATGAGCAGACCAACCAGCCCGATGGTCAGAAGATATCGTCAAAATGACGGGACCTCTATCGATGAGGTTAGCACAGAACCGTGACGATTATTGCTACAGAGAAGAAGCCCATACCCAGCAGTGGGTTGATGTGGGCTGAGTATAATGATGTACCTTATCAAACTATTTTCATGATAGCTTTCCGCGCGCGACTTCGTTCCCGTGGGAATTTGGAAAAATTATGTAGTACCTAGCCTATGTCACTCAGGGATAATTCAGCATTTTAATGGTGAAATAATTTTTGAAATCGGTCCATAAATGGCGGAGAAATTGGTGAACATACATTAAAAAAACATACATACAGTCGAACAACATTCTCCTTTTTTGAAGTCGTTTAAAACTACAAATCTTCCCTCTTTAATTAAATATTAATATAGATAAAAAGTAGTTATCTTTTACTTTACAAAGTTTTATTGTATTTCAGTTATCGAGACATCATCCAATTGCCGTCGAAGTTGGTACAAATGAGTGACATGACATATTATGAAGTTTTGAAACGTGGAGGTTCAAGAGAGGATATCAGCTCTTGAAAATAAGTAACAAAGATATAAAATGACCACACTTGAATAACTTTAATGCTCTTTTATATTAAAATAAAATACATGAACTAAATTGAATTTTGATTTTTGTGCTTGGAGAAAATCTGTAAAAAAGAAACAATTTTTAAATTAACTTATCATATGCATTCTAAGATATGAGCACAAGCTTATATATGTTTGATATATTTTACTTTTATTATTAACGCGAGTGCGTCCGATTGTTTATCTATTCAATGTACCTAGTTTGTTTCACAAAATAATAATAATGAGTTTAGAATAATTATGACCCTACCCTGCTATAAACGTGGAAGCATGGAAGCTACAGTAGCTTCCATACTAGACTGGGAGTAATAGAAAAACATAGAATGTGCCAGCTGCCTACTATTCCCAGGCATACTGTAAAAGTCAGTAAGTGAGACGCGAGGGTTTTGCTGTATTGTGGGCAAAAGGCTGACAACCTTTCACCACTTACATAATTTTTCATCTTAAAACCCTCTTGAATATATGTCAAACGTGGTATCAAGTGGTTTTAAAACCACTGATGCCTTATCAAGGGAAAAACCTTGATAAGTACAATATTTAACGCAATTAATGCTGCAGCTACCAAAATTAATGCTGCAGCTACCAAAATACCCGGCGCCCTCAGAAGAAAGACTGACACAATGACCTCAGTAGAAAAACAAGCAGCAGCAGTTGAGTTTTTCATGAGAAGCCCTCCAAAAAGACAGCCATCAAACCCACCATCTACTAGAACAAAAGCCGATATGGGGCAAGTCGATCCGCCTACCCTCAGACAAGCAGTGTCTCCCCGCGACCATATGGTGAATGCATTCCTTGAGTTCATAGCAGTCATTAAAGCGACCAGAGAAGTCAATCTTAGGACCTGCGAGAACATCTTGCACTCGTTCCATCTTGAAAATGAAGGACTGCTAAAGGTAAGACTCGAGGAAGCAGATGCAACCGTATACAACAACGACACCTCCCAGGTTCTTAAAGGCTCAGAAATAAGTCGGCATATGGCCGCATATAGCAAAACCAGCGGCTTTGTCACTCTGGACGATGAAAAAACTCGGAAATCAGGATTAATAACGTTCGAAACCCCGTCAGAAGATCCTATAGTCGTCACAGCCCGATGCACGAAGGTCATGCTAGACGATAGGATCCTTAAAATGTCTGACACGATATCTAAAGTTTCTTCCGGTGACATAGCTTTCGAGTCCTGGGAGGTGCCAAACATATCATGGATTAATGGAGTTCCTGGATGCGGTAAAACAACCTGGGTGGTAAACCGTTTTGAGGCTGAACAAGACTTGGTAGTCACAACTACAACCGAAGCGGCAAAAGACCTTAGAGACAAACTTGTGAGCCATATAGGAGCTGTCGCCAGAACCAAGGTGCGAACTCTTGCATCCGTTCTAGTTAATGGTTTTAGAGAACCGAGCAAGGACAGATACAGGAGACTCATGGTGGACGAAGCACTCATGAACCACTTTGGAGCTGTTATTATGGCTGCCCAAATTGTCAAGGCTAACGAGTTGTTGCTGATCGGTGATAGAAACCAACTACCCTATATTGACCGACACAATCTTTTCCCTTTAAAATATAGCCGGCCTGATCTAGTTTGTAACATTACGCAGGAGCTTCTGTGCACCCATAGAAACCCTCTCAACGTAGCATTTGCCCTTAGAGAAGTCTACAGTGGCATTTACTCGTCGAAACTTTGTACGCACTCCTTAAAACTTGAAAGGTTTACGGATGCTCAAATCGATCGAACCCAGTCCGAAACCCTGTACCTTGTGCATACACAGGTAGAAAAGAGATCCCTACAAAACGAGGGATACGGATCGGGTACCGGGTCACGCATCCTCACCATACACGAGGCTCAGGGATTGACGTACAAAAAGGTGGTGATTGTTCGCACAACAACGACCAGGCAGGAGCTACACGACAGTATCCCTCATGCTGTGGTTGCCATATCGCGCCATACCGCCAGCTGTAAATATTATGCGGATGATGGTAACGATACGATAGGCAGATTCATCAAAGAAGCAGAGGCGGCTGGCAGGGAAAAAGTGGTCAATTACAACCTCAGAATGGCGATCAAAAGTCGAGACAGAGCCGTCATGGATGCTTTGAGGTCTGGATGCAACAGCGGGGAACCGTCACTGGTTTAGAAAAATACATTATGTAATATATAAATATATATCTTTATTATAGCTATTTATCTACCTACTGTAAACTACTATGAAAAGTATAGTAAAATATTTTTAAAAGAAAAAGCAAGTATTAACAATAAAACACTTAATCTAGACAAGGGCACGGACATCAAGTCTGTGGATGCTAATATCTTTATTATAAAAAAAAAAAAAAACCACTGATGCTCTGCCTACCCTGATAGGGATTATAGGGATGAGCATATGTATATGTACTATAAACGTAAAAGTTTGAGACGGACGGAGTTTAGTTAAACCTTCACAAAAAAAAAACAATGCAAGGGATTTTGGACAACTTCACAGGAATGTAGTTTTTATTTTATTTATTTACTTAACTTAATGCACTAAAAGTACAACGGCGGACTTAATGCCCAATGGCATTATCTACCAGTTTACCTTAGGGAGATTGGTGAGAGTGAGTGGTAGCCACACATTATCCGAGGTGAAAGATAAAATATTAAATTATAAACATTATACTTACGAAACTAAACATAAATAATAATAAACATAAATACATATGCCCTAATAATAAGTATATTATAAAGTGTCAAGCTTAGCGTGCTCTTGATAATATAAGTAAGAAAAATGCTTTTCTATGCTCAATACGATAGAGTTATCTTAATGCTGTAAGGAAGGTAAAGACTTCAAATAATATGTTTGTCATTATAATTTTTCAATTTATTGATTTTATTAGGAACACTTACTGTAATGCCTGTAATGTAAGTACCTTATCAAACTTTATTCATGATAGATTCCGACGCGGGACTTCGTTTCCGTGGGAATTTAGAAAAACGATATCCTAGCTTATGTTACTCGTGGATAATGTAGCATTCTAATAGTTAAAGATTTTTTAAAATCGGTCCAGTAGTTTTTGTGTTTATTCGTTACAAACAAACATACAATAAATAAATTTTTTATAAAAATGTTTACCGACTTCAAAATTAAAGGCACCCATTTAGATATTACTTCTTTTTTCGTTGAAGTCAACAACCAAGGCATATATCACTCTTAGTTCACATTTCTGCAATGTGTAATGGGATTTATATCTATATATATAAAAGAAAGTCGTGTTTGTTACAACACTTATAACTCGAGAACGGCTGGACCGATTGCCATGGTTTTTGATTTGTTGTATTTCTCTCCGTCCCGAATAGCAGAATAACTATTAAAAACATTGGAAAATTGACGGGAAAATTCCCACGGGAACGAAGTCCCGGGCGAAAAGCTAGTTTACAGATAAAACTAACTCAGAGGCTACGTAAAGGTTTAAGAAAATACGCTATTAGTTCTTGATTCACAGGGTTTTTTTTTGTTTGATAAGTACTATGTGAACCCACTGTTGGACTGGACAAGCTCAACCGAACTTCTTTTTGGAATCTTCAGTGGGTAAACACACTTCACACTTGACTATACCTACATGATAAGAAGAAGTGTGTTAAGACATAAATATCATAATTTGGGAAACACTTCTTACTTCATCTCGTCATCGTTTTGCAGTTAAAACTTCTATTTCCAAAGAAAGGATTCACGTTAGGAAGTTCAGACATTGTCAAAATGTAAAATATGTTATTTTATTTGCATGTCCAGACGTTTGATATGATGAACATTGAATATCTGGAAAATGGTGTTAAATAATGATTTTAATACATTATTTAAAAAAAATCATGATTTGAGAACGTTAAAAATTAAGTGGCATACGAGACGACCGCCTGTATTGGACATATACGTACTAACACTTGGGTTGGCAGAGCGTCAAGCAATCAAAAATACTAAGGGTTTTAATATGATCCATAATCAGGGGTATAATGTATAATGTAGCCGGTTTGGTCAAGTGGTAGTGATGCTGCCTCTTGATCGGCGGGTCCTGGATTCGATCCCCAGCCGGGGCAAACATTTGTGTAAAAAGTAGATGTTTGTTCTCGGGTCATGGGTGTTTGTGTTTGTCTTTGTGTTTTCCAAGGGACCCCCGACACAAGGGAAAACCTTAGTGTGGGCCTCTAAGTGTGTAGCGTTTATTTATTTATAAAAATGGTACAGCTTGACGATCTTTTGCAAAATTTTTGCACTTTTTTATATACAGCCCGCCGTGGTGGAAGCATATTTACTCGTAAGATGCATCATTATTCCCCCAACAAATTCCAAAGTACCCACAAGTACGTATACATACGTTTACTTTGCTATAATTGCGTAACAATAATCATGTTTTTTATCAATCACACGAGAAAAATAACATAATAATAGTATTTCTCAGAAGTAAACAAACACCAGAACAATATAAAACAACCCCTTTTTCTGGTTAAAAGCATGTCAATACTTCCCAATATGGCTATTTCTATTAACCTCATTAATTTTTAAGAGAGCAGTATCTCCCAAATTACTTTTTCTTGTTAAATAACATTAGTATTTTTGAATAATTACAAAACATTTCATAAGAAATTATCAAATAACATGAAAATAATTGACAAATTGACAATTACATTCATTCAATATCATTCAAAATGTCATTCTCTGTCTTTGTTCCAGTTATAACAGCTTGAGAATTCGGACAGTATAACATGAAGTTGGCCATTTCCTGTTCCATTTATAATTTATTTGACAGTAATTGATTGCGATAAGATTGCGATACAGCTTGATTATCACTATCGCACTTAGAGAATAAGGTCCCAGGACGCCTTTTGTAAGGCATGGCCGCAGGAAGCACAAGATAGGGAGTCATGGAGAGAACGGAGAGAGGCCTTTGCACAGCAGTGGGACACATAATGGCTACATAAGATAAGATCACAATGAGAACAATTTTAACGAAAACATTCAATGTTCCGCCCCACTACTAGTAATAAATTCACAAATAATATTTAAAAGAAGTTCTCATATCAAGTGAGCTGTTATTTACTGAGAGGATTTTTTTTTGCGCAGACCTGACATCTAGTTGGTTAATTGTTGATGGAAAGTCAATAAGGGATTTATGAGTTCTATTTTGTCAAATAAAAACGCTTAACCCACAAAAAAATGCTGTATATTTTGTGTTATTTTGTTTAATATTTGTTGTTTTTTCCCTCCAGTCGTCAATCGGCCCACATCTCGCGATCTCTCCCTAATGGGCACACACTCAATTAGCCTTTATTGCCGCAGCGCCGTTCAATTTAACGCCTAACTGCGACCGCACTCCGCCCATACCTATTTATTTTTATTGACATCGAAAAATAAAAGAAATTCTCTCTTTATATCTTAAATGAAATACGCGTGAAAGTTTTTATTAAAATATAGATCTTACTTTTAGAAAATTGTAAGAGTAGTCGTTTCAATCGTTGTTTCAGGTTCAAAGTTTATACGAAAGTTATTTCAACAAAATTAATAAAGGACGAATTCTGTTCAGGAATTCAGATCGAAAGCTTTTATTAAAAATGTTTACAACGTGTTTCAAAAATACCCAATCAGAAAAAAAGGTCGTGAAGTACATCCTAAAATAAGTCCACTGACACCCATATGTAATTAATGAAATTTAATCAATTTTTTAGGTCTATTTCAAGAAAGTCAAGTGTATCATATTGTTTAATGTACTTCACGTATATCTTTGACTTTGAAGTTTGAACGATGACTAATCGTTTACCAGACTTGCGAACATTTCACTTTTGGATTGTCTTTTATGATACTTTGAAACACTTTGTGTTATAATATAATACAGTAAGTATACGCATAAATATCGAACGCGTAAAAAGTCGTGTTAACTAGTTACCACAAATCAGTAAAAGGCCGAAATGTGGTGAATCTCGGGATCTACCGACAAATAACGACACGCAACAAGTTCGCTGATTATTTTTTTAAATGAGTTAAATATTGTGACTTTTCGGTCAATCCTGATTCTTAGAGCCAATTCAAAGCCACAGGTCATGGTCTAAACAAATTGGTCTATAGAAATAAGGAGTGAATGAATAAATGAATGATTTTTCTTTATTGTAAGCCAACAGAAGAAGAAAGTAGGTACATGCAAAAATAAACGACAGTTAATAACCAGCCTCATTGTTAAGGTAGCAATTTTTTTTTAAACCTTTGCGAGAGTTAAAAAGTTTTCTATGATTTTATCCAAGCAGAAAACCCTAAAAGAAGACTGTGTTAGGTTCCCTAATGACAATGACACAGAAATGAAATACCGTTCAATGATTCAAAGTTCACATATTGATACCTGAAAATAAGTTTCGCCTAGAATAAATCAGATTTTAGGTCAAACTAATTCATTCTATTAGACCTAAAATTAGTCCGGTCACGAAATTTAAAGATTTCCTAACGCGTCTTAGTAAACTTCAAGATTTAGCATCAGTGCGTACTGTTTATCTAAAACAAAATATAGTTACTGATTTATTGATTATGAAAGTATATAAAATACTAGCTGGCCCGGCGAACATCGTAATACCTTAGAATTAATTCCTCGCAATTTTCCCATATTTTTTCACCTTTTATAAACTTTCCTCGAACGTTCACTTTTATTTCAAGACAAAAATTTGCCAAATCGGTCCAGCCATTCTCGAGTTTTAGCGAGACAAACGAACAGCAAATACTTTTTTGAAGGCGTCACTGTGCGTTTATTGCTCACAGTTCCTAGATCTGTAGCCCGGGACATTTATATTACGAAAAAGGTTACCGTTTGTCTTTGTGAAATTATTTTAGATTTCGCCATTTTGTATACTAAAAGTGAGGTCTTAATGACCGTAACCCGCCGTAACCATATGTATTGATAAGTTAAAAAGTCTCCATATACATGCTAGGTTATATACATTTTTTTGAGTTATCGTTTCAAATTTCTACATTTGTTAATAATCATTTCTTCTTCATGGACCAAATGAGTCTTAAAATCTAAACCGGCCACAGAAATCATCTTAAAATAGGTATATGGTTTTTTCATAGGCCCTATTAACAGAGAGATACATTTGAAACGGTAACTCAAAAATGTAAAAAAAAATCATTACATATGATTACGGCGGGTTACGGTTATTAAGACCTCACTTTTAGTATATAAAATAGCAAAATCTATAATAATTTCACAAAGACAAACGGTAAACCTTTTTTGTAATATAAAAGTTCTCGGGCTACAGATCTATACGGTGTTCCAAACTAAAAAGTTCCACCGGATATACTGTCCAGTAACAGTCCGTTTGTTTTTTGGATCACGTCAAACTGCTGAATTAATCGCATTGCTCAACGTTTTCGTCTGTTCAACCCAGCCATATATATTATAACTATGAATACATAGTTATAGGTAGTCAGCGAGTGTAAGTAAGATTGGTACAATATAAGAAGAAAAGTAGGACATAGCGTGTATTAAAAATAAGACAGTATATAATATAATACATTTTGTATTAATGTATATTTTTAGCTAAAGATGACGAGGGGCTCCGACTTTCCTGTCCATCAGAACCACGTCAAAGCATCTTACGAGAATATTCCTTGAGTAATTTAATTTCAGGGTAGGAAAAGGCCCATTTCCCTTTGAACAGGCTTACAGGCATCGACACAATATCTCAGACAGCTTTGTTCATTTTCTAAACCAACATCAACAGTGCGGATTTTCCAGTTATTCATTTACCTGATCTTATTTAGATAATAAGTTTTGTGAAAGGCAAAATTTGTTTTATAAAATGTTACAATAACTTTGTGGAGTGTCTCAAGCATTTTTAATCTAAAAGTGATGTTAATTTCATTATTTATTACAAGTCCTTAGTATCCCATTGCTGGGCAAAGGCCTCCTTTTTTTACACAACCTACGGTCCTCAGCCATTTGACCAATTTGTGGAGAATTTCGTCATGCTATCTCTTTCATGAGCAACCGCGTCTCCTTCTCATATTTGAAGGGGCCCATTTTGTGGTCTTTTTAGCCCACAGGGTGTTAGGCATTCTAGCCAGGTGCCCTACCCGTGCCTAGTCCCACTTTAAGTGCGCAGATTTAAGAGCTACTTTTGTGACCTTAGTTTGTGAACGAAAGTTTCGGTCAGCCAGTTTTACACCTAATATGCTGCGTTTCATATTCCTTTGACAGTCCTTAAGTGATGTTCATAGTTAATTAGTTTTTCCCAACGTGTCGTGATGGCTGATGGCTAACGTTGTGTAATGACAAGTATAACTCTCTCAAGTTTTTTTTCCGAATTGAACTAATTAATTGTTATTTAACAAATTTTGTAGGAATTTTTAACATTTATTCATCACATTTCGACATACACTGGGCGTCAAAAATAAGTAGTACACTTTTCAAATTGCAATTACTCCTAAACTATAGTAGTTACACTTATGAAATAAAAAGCAGTTTATAGTAAACTTAACGAAGTTTATTAAAGTTATATTTTATTTGGCATGAATAAAGTTTCAAACTTAAAATTAAGATAAATACTAAAAAGTATCAATTTTTAACGATATGTCAACCACTTAATTTTCACGTTTTGGAACTTTTTCACAATTTAATAACTTGTGTTGCCGCCTCGGGCTCTAATTACAGCTTGGATCCGGTTTGGCATGCTGAACACTAAGTTTCGGAGGCGGTGTTGGGGAATATTTTCCCATTCTTCTATCAGCGCATGTTTTAGAGCCCTGAGTGTGGCAGGAGGTGGACTGCGCCTTCTGACTAGCCTCCCAAGCTCATCCCAGGCGTGTTCAATCGGGTTGAGATCTGGGCTTCTCGATGGCCAAGCCATCAAGTTGATGCCAACCTCCTGAATGTACTCTTGTACGTGGTGAGCAGTGTGTGGCCGGGCGTTATCATGCATTAGGATGGCTCCATCACCCATATTTATTAAATATGGCCCTGCATACTCGTTGAGGATCTCCGAGGCATATCTTTCACCAGTCAAAGTCCCATTTTCTATTACCACAAGCTCTGTGCGACTCTCTGAAGAGATACCAGCCCATACGTGTACAGAGCCCCCGCCATATTGGACTCTTTCCGAGATACAAGCTTGAATGTATCGCTCACCGGGTCGTCTGTAGACTCTCCGCCGTCCATCTGAAGTGTATAAAGAGAATCGAGACTCATCTGTGAATAAAACTCTAGCCCATTCTTCTTCGCCCCATTGTACGTGTTGACGGGCGTAGCGTAGTCTTGCTACGCGATGCTCTGTCTCAAGTTTGGGGCCATTTGCTGGTCTTAGAGGCTTCAGGTTAGCTTCAGCAAGTCTTCTTCTCACTGTACTCTCACTGATGTAGTCTGTTCGGGTCCGAAGAAGCTGTTGCTGAACCTCAACTGCATTAAGGTGTCGATTTCTTAACACAGTGGAAACAATAAAGCGATCTTCTCGGGTACTTGTGCACCTGGGTCTGCCATTACCTCGTCTCCTTAGATGGTTTCCAGTCTCTTCGTACCTTTGCTTTACTCGCTGAACCGTTCTTAAAGTTACACCCACCCTCCTTGCAGTACGACGCATACTGATGCCCACTTCGAGAAAAGCTAAGATTCTTGCACATTCTTCTGGTGAAAGAGGCATGATTAGTCAAATTTACTCTCTGAAGATACCTATGCTTTTCAATTACAATTGCTTTATCAGCAGCGAATGTGTCAAACACAAAAATCCTAAGTAAGACAACACCTTTCAACAGTTTAAAAAAAGTGTTTTTATTTATTCGTTTTTTTTAAAGTCAAGCATTATAAGTTCTTATAATGCATGAAGTTTTTATTGAATAAGATTAAATTTTCTTTTTAACCTTTTTTGTTTCAAAGGTCTAAGTTTTATAGTTTGGGAGAAATCGCAATTTTAAAACTGTACTACTTATTTTTGACGCCCAGTGTAGTATACCAAACCATCATTAACACACGATATTATCCTTACTTCCTTACTAACATTATAAATGCGAAAGTAACTCTGTCTGTCTGTCTGTCCGTCTTTCACGCCTAAACTACAGAACCGATTTTGATGAAATCTGGTACAGAGATAGATTAGAGCCTCGGAAAGGACATAGGCTACATTTTATCCCACAGTTGGGCACGATATAACATGAAGTCCACGCGAGCGGAGCCGCGGGTGGAAAGCTAGTTATATAATCTAATATGGAGATGTTGTGTGAACAAATCCACCTTAACAGAATAGTCTATAAGTACACTTGCAAATAGTAAAGCGCATCACCAGTTCGTATCGTAACAGCACAGAGTACACGCGTGTGTTAAACTTTATATGCTGCCATTTGTACAACGGACAGATGCATTACTAAGCAACTCATCTAATATGTAAATTGCCTCTAAGGATATGCATTCTTTGGCATGTTATTCAAAGCATTGGATTGGTAATTTTTCATTATGGACACATTTACGTTTTTTTTATAATTTTACACTATCATACAAATTAAATGTTTTATATAGCAAATCAAATCAAATCAAATCATTTATTTGCTGAATATGAGTACAAAGATGGGCCTATTTTAAAATGTGGTTCTGTCATATTCGGCCACTGCCTGGCATGCAAATATTTCTAAATAATAATGGGTCAAAATAATTAAAAATTAGTGAAAAATTAAAAATTATAAGTACAGTACAATTAAATGTCAAACCACAAAAAAAAGCATAAAAATAAAATAAAATATCAAAACAAAATCAACAAATAACATGTCAAAAGAAAGAAATTAATGGAAAATAAAACAAGTTACCAAATAAAACGTTGCTATATGATTGATTTTATAACATTTTGGAGTAAATCAGGCACGAATATACCTTTCACGCTTCTCTTGACGTGAGCAATGATTTTTAGTCGACAGGTAAACTGTCACGCACTAATAAAAAACTATTTAAAAAGATTTAGACTCTTTTTCACGGTGCAAGCAAATAAAATTAGTAATCACTTTAAACACAAAGGTTTATAATATTGTAAAACATTATAAGTAAAAGTTTTACAAGCATGTTGTAAAATTAATGCATAACCTCAGGAGAAGGTACGCTGTCTATATCCGTATATAGTTTCCATATCCATAAGGTTAAGAAAAATGATATGCCACAATTTGCCCCCGCCATTGTGTCCTGCTTCGTTCCCCCACATAACAACAACAAAGAAATGTCACGTGTTTTGTTACAGCCTGCTTATATTATTTTTACATATTATGTATTTGGCCCTTATGACACTTGTATGTATATGTCACCGGGAAATTGTAAAAACCGTGATATTACAATTTCACTAATGAAATTATAATCTCCCGCGATTTTACATTTTGCCGAGTAAAATTATAATACTAGGAAACTTAAAAGGCCACCTGCATTAAATTAGGATAAGTTAGGTTATGTTAAGTTAGGCTTTTTTGGGTTCGGATAGGTTGGGTTGCGATAATATTATTTTAAAAATCCGTAAATTAAAATAAAACTGAGGCAGTTCACAAGTACCGACAGATTATAATCTTATCGAGTAAAATTAGGTAAGTACAATATTACGGGTTTGACAATGTTACGGTGATATATATTTCTGGGTATTTAAACATTTTGTATTGTCACTTTGACAGATGAATCAGTTTTTTGATAATATCTTTAAAGATAAGCCATTATTTGGAAATAGTGTAGCTAGGTAATGTAAGACCTGTGACGGGTCCCAAGTCTCTTCGTATTTTTAATCTTTAGGTACTTGGTGACATCTTGTAATATATCTTTTGAGTAAATATTTGACCAATATCTATCGGTAGGGGCGTTATTAGTTAAAGTAGCTGCTAAAAAATAATAAAACATTATGACGCTACGTCAAAAATAATTAACCGAATCACGTTGCCATCGTATTTAAGCCATGCCTAAAATCGATTAAAACTGCTGAATTGAAAGACATATTCCAAATAAACTCTTAAATAATAATAATAAACTGCATTAATTTTTACATACAACAGCATATAAGTATACCCACTTTGACCTTGAGCTCGCCCTTACTGCGCTCGTAATAGTCACCGTTGTCGTAGCAACCGTTTAACCTGATGTGCTGTAGTGTGTATATAATAACAAATAAATTAATTTAAAAAATAAAAAAACCCGACTGCGTAATAAAAACTGAAAAGAAAAAACAAGTAAGTAAGTCTAAAGTCGAGAATTTTGTTATTGAATAACATAACGATTTTAACAGTCGGGATCCATTAAAAATCCGGCTTCCTAGTACTGGTCCCGATTGTTAAAATCGGTTTTTTTTTCTACTTGTTTTTACGTTTTTTTTCTAGTTGTTGTAATACTTGTTTTTTTCTTTTTAGTTTTTATTACACGGTCGGGTTTTTTTATTTTCTTTATCAATTTATTTTATTTTACCCTTTTTAGTTAGGTTAGGGTCAGATATTTATATTTGTTTATTGATTTTCTCAGTAGCTGTATAATTATCTCACTTGCATAAAAAAATAACAATTTACTAATTAAAAGCCTATATTTAAGTGAAAATCGTTACTAACCAACCTTAAATTGTTATAGATCCTAAACTGTAATTCGAATTGAAAAACAATATGGAAAACCTAAAAAATGTTTTTTAAATATCTATTCAACGATTCCCCGCTTGATATAGTTTTTCGATTTTCATTTTTGTCTTTTTCACATTATGGCGTCCAAAATCGGCCATTTTGATTTTCCCAAATTTTTATACTTTCTATGACATTTGCGCCGCCATGACGAATCCAACGACGTATCGTTTATCAAATTCAGCCTATGCGTTTGGTCTAAATAGTGCCACAAAGGTAAACAAAAACCATACACACATACATACATAGGCTGATAAACACATTACCCTCCTTTGCGTCGCGCAGTCGGGTTAAAAAGTAAAAAAATACATTATGTGTCTTAATACTAGGACAAAACGGTATTTGGCTTTAGACGGACCGCAGCCTTTGGCCAAAGCCGCTGATACCTATTGTGCCACATCCTTCACATAGGTAAAACAAATGACAGAAACCACTGCTTATTTTTATGTCTATGACACGGACAATAGATAAAAGAAAATAACAATTGAAAACACCTCTGAATATCTCTCAGTAGGAACTCAGTGACCTTTTCAATGCACACAATGCACTTTGATTCAAATGGGAAGTCGTGGCACAATTTCTAGTATCTTATTCTATTCATATTCCTTCCGTTGTACACACATTTGCTTGTTATGTAAATCACATTTTTGACGATTTTTTTCTCGGGTTTTTTTAAGGCTTGGAGCTTTAATTGTATCGTATACATTAATAGCGATTCTCTGAACTGTAGACCTCGCAAGTCAACATTTTGCGAAATGGCTGAAACATGTTTTTTTTTATGTTTTCAATGACTTTTATTCAACATAAAAAAATCTATGTAATTATCGAACTTGCTCACAAAATTTCACGAGAATCGGTTGAGAAATGCGACCTTAGAAGATAACAGCCAAAAAGACAGCCGGACATCGAAAAAACATACGAAAGCTATTTTAACCTCCTAAAAAAAAGAGGGATGTTATAAGTTTGACGTGTATATCTGTATGTCTGTCTGTAGCACCGTAACTCCTAAACGAATGGACTATATTTGATCAAAATTGGTTCAGTCGTTTAAGAGTTATAAGCGATGGAATGTCGGGGGAAATACAAAAAAAATATTTTGGAGTTATTTGCCCAAGCTTAAACGGAGACGCTTCGCTCGCGCTCCGCAATGGCTCGTGTACTAACTCTTGAAAATAAAGATGAACAATTGGATATGAGCTAACAACCTCAAAGACAAGTGCTCAGTAAAGTAGGCTATCACAGCTCCATTGCAATAAAAAGTTTTGTATAGCACTCTTACAGATCTAAGTATGAGTACATACACGTTGAAGTTGAAGTATGCAGTACATTCGCTTGAGCAGACGGACTCTCTCGCTTGGCTTAAGCGGAAATCGTTTCTATATCCGTCTAAGTTCTAGAAGCTTACAGTTACAACTCAATTCCCTCCAGCAAATCCTGGATCAAGGAAGGTAAACGCTCTTTACGTATTTCATGAATATATCACTGAGACGGAGCGGGACGCGTGTGTTTAATTATGTACTTGAAAACAAAAGATTTTTTACGGTTTTTTCACGCAAAGCGATTCGTTTCTTGTAAAAGGGAAGCGCGGTTTTAAATGTGGATGTTTTTGCTTTTAAACAAAAGAAAACACTTTTTAAACCCTGACAAAAAAGAGAGTTGTTATATGTTTGTAGTGTGTAACTGTGTGTCTGTCTGTGGCATCGTAGCTCCTAAACGAATAGAACGATTTCGATGTGTTTTTTTTTGTTTTTAGGGTTCCGTAGTAATCTACGAACCCTTATAGTTTCGCCATGTCCGTCTGTCCGTCTGTCCGTCTGTCCGTCTGTCTGCAGGTTTCCTAAGAAACCTTTGGTACTACAGAGCTGAAACTAAACATGATTATACATATGAATCACGCCGACAGAACTGTAGAGTAAAATCTTGGAAAAATTTTTTTTTTCGGGTGTCTCCCATAGACGTGAAAGGGCGATGAATTTTTTTTTCTCGCCAATATCATTGAGTGGGGTGTCATAGGATAGCATTTTAAAAGATAGAAGGGGTTTACTAAGAACGTTTTTCGATTCAGCACTCCGTTTGCGAAATATAAATTTTTAAAGTGAAAATTTTTGTCAAACACAAGTGTCCCCCCCTATACCTGCTAAACGGTTGTTTCTAAAAATGTGAAAAAATTCACGTTGGTAGAATATACAACGAAATTTAAAGGAAAACTATCACACATAAGTTGGTCCTTCAAGTTTGCAAGTAATAGTCGACCAAGTGCCAAACACTGTTGGGATTAATAAGAATATATTTGAACCATGCTGCTACGGAACCCTACAATGCGCGTGGCTCGACACGCTCTTGGCCGGTTTTTAACTGATGTGATCGAGATGGTTCTTAGCTTTATTTGATCAAAATCGGTTCAGCCGTTTAATAGCAATCGAATATAGGGGGTTATACACAATTTTTAATTTTTAGAAATATTGCAAAGTTTTAAAAAACTGTACGCAGATTTGTTACTGACCTTACATATTTTTGAATGAAAAGGATATGCCAACACCTGTGAGTTTTCAAGTTGACCTTTCCTCGCAGTGTTGAAATCCCCTCCTAAACATCCTCGATTATAAATGATTATAAGCAAACATTTTCCCTAACATTTGTTAGAAAAAATAATATAGTTTTCCTCAACATCCTTATTTACAGAGAACTTATTGGAGATAGAAAATTGTAAGCCTCATTTTCGATCAGTGAACGTAAACGATGAACGATTTCGATTAAGTGGTGCAACTGAGTTGAATGTTGCTCTGATATTTTTAACCGCCGACAAAAAAGAAGGGTGTTATAAGTTTGAAGAGTCTATCTGTATATCTGCGTGTATGTTTGTGGCATCGTAGCTCCTAAACAGATGGACCGATTTCGATAAGCTTAAAAGCTGACGTTATCGAAATGGTTTTTAGCTATATTAAATCAAAATTGGTTTAGCGGTATACACACGTTATACTTATAACAATCCTCTTTTTTGTCGGGGGTTTAAAAATAAACAAAGTGCGTTTGGCTAGATACTATTTGGACTTTATATTTAATAATAACATCAGGGAAGTATAAATCTTCTTCTTCTAAATATATAAAAGAAGAAACTGACTGACTGACATATCAACGCACAGCTCAAACCGCTGGGTCTAGAGATTCCAAATTTGGAACGTAGGTTTCTTATGAGGTCTAGGGGAGCACTATGAAATAATTTTTCGAAACTTACCCTCTAAGGGGGTGAAACGGGTTCAAAGTTTGTATGGAGAAAACAATTTTTTTTGGACATTTTGACTCAAAACTTCGTAAGGATATACCTTGAAGCAAATAAACGGACACGTGTTTCGCGATTTTTTTAAAGAATGAAATGGGTGACAAAAATAGTTCTTTGCGCGAGCGCGGAAAAAGGCTAGTTAAATTATATCGCAGTGAAATAAGTATAGAAATTAATTTACTCCAAAACTAAAGTTAAGCTACATTCAAATCTCAAAACAACTAAAGCAGCGAAGGATAACTTTGAGACGTCAACTTAGTTTATATTTAATACCGAAGTAAATACAAAACTTTAATCAACGTTAAATTGAGAATCTATTCTGGTACAACTTAACTTGTTAAGTAGTAAGTAACTTATTCACTTTGTGGCTTGGCTGCAACCGACTCTATTTTTGTTTACATTTTAAAACTATCTTATTAAGTTACTGTGGTTCTCTGCGACTTAAAAATTTTGAAATAGTACCTATACTGAGTGTAAAGGTCATCTTAGCAAATACTTAAATGGTGGAATCTACCCATAGCTATAATCAGCTACAAGTAATTATTTTTTCCCGGAAATATCAAGTTCAGTAATTTTTGTTATTTACCTACTTTGGCGCTACGCAACGTACCGCGTAACCGCGCCCCGCGTGCGCTCACCCGCGCCGCTATCGGAATATGATATACATTGCTGGTTTTCGTGTTTTACGCAGTTATTGTTGTTTTTTAATGCAGAATTGATTGTATTCGAACATATAATTTAATTTTTAAGCAGAAAATATTAAAAAACTTGTGAAAAATGAAAATTTTCCGGAGGAAAATTCAACTGGAAAATCATTTAGAATGATGGTCTGAATTCAGGGTTTCAGTATTTGCTAAGCTGTCCTTCACACCCTGTAAAAAAGTGATAGGTGATAGCCCAGTTGGTAATAAGCCAGACTTGTAATCCGAAGGTCGCGGGTTCAAATCCTGGTGCGGGCCTGTAGCACTAAATTCATCTTTTCGGATTTATGTACGGATTTCTAATTATCACTTGCTCAACGGTGAAGGAAAACATCGTGATGAAACCCGCCCGTCCAAGAAAATTCATTTTCGAAAGACGAGTGATCCACCAACCCTCATTGGGCCAGCATGGTGGACTTTGGCCTAAATCCCCTTCGTATGTTTCGAAGGGAGGCCCGTGCCCCTCGGTGGGGACGTATATGGGGCTGCTAAGAGACCTATATAAAAGGCTTAATATAAAGTGCCATATAAAGCTCATTAGATTTTCAAACTTCCACGCTGGACTGGGGAAAAAGTTAGAATCTACCAACTGCCAACTCTACCCAGGCTTACCAGGCAAGTCAATAATAGGGACGCGAGGGTTTTGTTGTATGTTGGGCAAATAAACCTCAGAATTTAGGTCAAACGTAGCATCAAGTGGTTCCAGAACCACTTATGCTCTGTCTACCCCGTCAGGGATCATAGGCTTGAGCGTATGTGTGTATTTTTTTTAATAACATTTGTTCTTTATATAAATAATTACGAAGAAATGTAATACTGATACATTATATTTATAATGTACTAGCTTTCCGCCCGCGGCTCCGCCCGCGTGGACTACAGGTTATATCGTGCCCAACTATGGGATAAAATGTAGCCTATGTCCTTTTCCAGGCTCTAATCTATCTCTGTACTAAATTTCATCGAAATCGGTTCAGTAGTTTAGGCGTGAAAGACGGACAAACAGTAAGAGTTACTTTCGCATTTATAATATTAGTAAGGATTTACAGATATTCTAGTGTCAGTGTTTTCAATACTTGAGAATTTCCTATATTACAAACGAAGAGAAAACTTCTAGTTTTAATGGTAAAATCGCAGCATACGTTATTTGTCAGGGCAATGATTATGTGAGTCGTCGTTACCGAAATGGCGGTGGTCGTCATTAAGTCGGAGTGCCCTCATTTAGGCGGGCCACAGACGATGCGACTTCTAATCTTACGTTTTGGAAAGGCTGGTAGACATACAAAATTGGTAGAGATTGTTATATTCACTAACGTGAAATTATGTAACAGATTATGTCACATACTTTATAAGTTTTTTTTCCATAAAATGAAATTTAGAAGCTTCTTCAGTTTTTTAAGAGATTTTATGAACTGTTTTTAGGTAATTCAAAGTTTGAATAAGCTCTTCTTTATTTTTACTAGTTTTCATCCTGCGAAACATTTCGTTCGCATAGAAAAGTTTCCTGTGGACTATCGGTAATTTGTCTTTCATACAAAATATTCCGAGGGGTATATCTACCTATACATAGATTAAGAGTAAGCTTATTGTAAGCGCCCGGAGCTTGACTAGGCAGTCGATACCCGCGCATCTAGTCCACCACACATACGTATTTAAAATACTTTGTGAAAAACAATAAATGCATACTTTCGTGAACCGAATAAATTCTATAATTGGAACATGTCCTTCTGATAAGTGACCTCTGAATCCGAACTTACTTAATAGTGGAGTCTACTTCAGTGTAAATATTTCCCTTACATATTTTTTTACAAAATTAACTTTTTTATTTTATTTAATTTTAATACCATACTAGCTTGTCGATAATTCACGAACCAGTCGAATCGACAAAAAGAATGAAATATGGTTTATTATTATTAAAAGTAGTATACAGCTTTTAATAAATCCCTAAGCATAAGAATTCATTTTTTTTTTGAGAATATCATAAAGATTACTTGGTAAAGTTATTCATTTTCATGGGGAAAATCACTCCCTACAGTTTCACTAATTTTAAGTCACCCTATATTGCACATTCCTGTAAAAAGCTTTTGGTTTCGTACATGAACCATTTAAGGAGAAGTCAGCAGCGTCGTTCGCAGACAGCCTAAGGTCCGCGGCGCGTAAACAGCGACGGAAGGAAGCCGGGCTAAAAGCCTTCTGGCTGCAGCTTGCAAATTAGCCACGCTGGCTGGCTGGCACACGTGAGCGCCAGTAAGAGATTACTCCCAGAACGACAGCATTTGCATCCCACTGACAACCCTCGGGATTAAGCGAAAAACCGCCATTCGGCAAATACTACGTGCTTAGTTCCACACAATGTGCACGCTCAAGGTCTAGAATATTTTAGTTGCTATTCACTGGATTTGGAACTCTGCGTCTTTGTGCGACTTGAGCTTTGGTCTTATTTCAAAACGTTGTTTGGCGTCAGTCGCCTATTCCATTTGTTAGTCGTCGCTTACCTCTGAATAAGTGATTGCTTTTAAATCTTCACGTTCTACCTTTTTTTTAAGTCCAGCTTTACATATTACATTTTGAGGATAGGTATTTGAATGGATTTTGAATAAATACAAAGTCCTTTCTTTTTGTTCGCACCCAAACAGCGGGAAAACACAGAATTTAAAGTAGTTTACTATTTTTACTATTTTTAAAACTCCAATTCCATCATATTAAATTGAATATTGCTTATTAGAATACAAAACATAAAGAGCTACAATGGTCCAATCGAGAGGCTAAGTGCGGAAAAAGCCCGATAAACATATAACATGGAAGTCATAACATCTTAGTTCTCCAAAATCGTTATCTTCGCCTGCTAGTGGTGCACCCTGCTGATCAACGGACAAAGGCTCTGGCGTGCTATAACCCTTAAAGGGTTTCTTTACTTGATATTGACGACTTCGCCAGTCTCTATTTCAATACTCACTAAAATACTCTGACTTTGGCAAAATCTCAGAAATCGTACACCCGCATTTTATCAAGATTTTAAATAAATTGAAAACATGTGAAACGTACAAACTTTTGTAACATTTTTTGATAAATATATACCGGGATAACGAAAACGAGTGAAAATATAATAAAATGATACTGGTTCTAGAATAAAAGTAAGTTGACTTTAAAAAGATCAGTATTACCAGCAGTGTATAGTTTCCAATATTTATTCAAAGTGCTTACCAATATCGAATAGCGCTCAATTTCCATAATAGATATTCGTATCTAACTCCTAACGCCTACTTTAGAAAAGATCATATTTATTTGGGATTTGATGTCGTCCATTATTGCCATGGGATTGCCATTATCCGACGAAATGGTTATTTATTAGTAATTCGTGGAGGCAAAATATATCGAATATGGGCAGATCCAGTTATATAGGGACTAAAATGCCAAAGCTCTTGGGATATTTTCAAAGCCTCTTTAAGTACACAAAATAATTTGATTTTATAAGGCGTATAAGCAGAAATATAATAATTTTATTTATAGGTTTTTTATTTATGGTTTTTTCAACAAAATACCTTTATGGGGTGACTTTAAATTAGCGGGTGATTTTCCTCATGAAACTGAACAACTTTCCCCAAGGTTCCAATATGATATTCTCAAAACAATAAATCGAGTCTTAACGGAGAGGCGAATTTTTTTTTTTCATATTTTGATCTATGTTCCTTGTACAAAGTTGTTCAGTTAGTGGCCTGGTTCAGATTATTAGTTTTAGCTAACTAATTTTAAGTCACCTAATATGTAGATAAACGTATTACATGCTCAATTAAATTATTTATAATTTAAACGGGTTTATTCTCGTTACTTAAAATCGATCCTATAGATTAGATTAGATTCATTTATTTCACATTATCAATTCCAGTTACTTACAATATTATATCTAAATCAATGTCAAAGTATAATGTGATCGTCAAAATTCAATAATTAATATAATAAAATAAGTATAATAATAACATTCAA